>JAXCHB010000188.1:3805000-4230000 GCA_036926305.1 Uropetala carovei
TAGATTGTCTTTATCCTTAACCCAAAATTTCAAATTATGTTTGTCACGTGTTCTAGTTATGACTACATACAGATGTCCATGTGAAAAGCAATTTTTAGTAAGTAATCACAATCAATCGTTCAATTCCACCAAACAGCAGTTAAGAACAATCTCAATACACACGCAATCAGCGCATATACCTTATTTATTTAGATAACAATGTAATTGTTGTTTGGTTGGTTACCCTATAATTGGATTTAAAAATAAACCACAAAAAAAATTATTTTCATAATTTCTGTTCTATTCAGATAATGCGAAGGCACAGCGCAAACAACTGCCTTTAATATGCAGAAAGACTTCAATAAGACAACAAAGGCACGTTAAAACATCGTCGAATTATTTCAAACATTAGCATGTTTTAAAAGACGTAATTTACCACATTTATCCATCCGCTACTTACGTATTAACGGGGAGCCCAACTTAATACATAAGTACCGAATGATTTCTACCAAGATATCTGTAGTCTACAAAGGAATTATATCTCGCTTGACTGTTGCACCACAAATAGAGAGGATATTGGTGAGCCTTCGGCTCACTTTGTTTTTACTTTAGTTGTCGTCTCCGGGCATTACCGTGCCCTTTGCCTTGCTGGAACCAAACTTTCCCTCCCCATTGTCCAGTGATCGGGTTTGTAAATGTCACGACAGGCCCATCAGTTGAGACACTTTTAATAGCATTTTAGAAGAAATTGCTAAATATTGGCCACCAGAAATTAAAATGGGATTGTTTTTTCTATTGTTATCTATAACAAAGTGATCATTCGAGACACTTTTGATACCATTTTAGAAGAAATTACTTAATATTGGCCACCAGAAATTAAAATGTGATTGTTTTTTCAATTGTTATCTATAACTTCATTTAACTAATTGTACTGGCCAGTTTTTATAACTAACTGATGAGGCTGCCTGGAGACACACCGACAAAGACATTAAGCATTTTATTATAGGAGATATTCTTCTAGCAAAGCATTTCTCAAATCAAAGCCATTTCCTTCCATTACATGTCCTCTATGTGGCTGTGGAGCTGGTACATTACCAATGTTGTATACATCTCCTTCATCTATGCATAACAGAGCAGGCTGTTATCACTTTTACAGCATATGTAGGGAGGAAACTGAATGACCTACCAGTGGGTTAATAATAGCCGAGACCCATTGGTTGAATGCCCCAGTGGAAACATCAAGAAAAGTTTCACTATATACTATTTAATGAAATATTGAAATAATAAGTATTTATTAACCAATATAAACATGCATTTAACAATTAAATTTGTTTTATCACTTCAATCATATATAAAAGTTATTTTATTTATCCATAATATGTGAAAATTTTCTATATGGTAACTATTTTATTTCTCTAAACAGAGGGTTTTAGAATTTTACTAAGATTGGAAAAGCAAAAGAATTTTATGTACCAAATAAATAATCTTTTCCTCCTACATCGATTATTTCTCAAGTTTGTGCTTTGAAGCTATAATTCTCAAATCCATTGAATAAAAAGTGCTTGTCAATTATGGATGCATAAGAAATGTGAGCAAATATACCATCAGTAGCTCTGTTTTTCAGTTTTTTTATATATCATTGTTACCAGGGTATTAGAAATCAAGAAAATTAATTCTTTAGGTAAAGACATTTAAAATTCATGGAAGTAAAATCTCATCCATCCATAATTTCCATGTCTGCTAACATTGGTAGTGTGATTGATGAGGCTTGAAGTTCTTCAAACTCTTCCCTTAGAAGTGTTACCACAGCAGTAATCTCATTAAGCCTCTCACGGTTTCCTTTTACTTCATTTCTATAAAAAACAATAATAGTGCCCTTAAGTTTTTCACAGGTTTATTTTAGGAAATTACACAGAAACTGCTAATTAGTAAATAATCATTCAAATGATGTTATCAGCAGTTAGAGTTATTCCTTGTAAATATTTTTAACTAGAGTAATAGTACATGGAAATTAGGACATACCATTCTCTCAACCTCAGTCTCTGTAGACAGTGCTTGCATTCTGGAAGCATTTCAGCCTATTTTAAATAATGTGGTAAAAACAACCCCTAAAAATTAGAATTTAATGATGGCGGATTTTCCCCATTGGATGTGACTAAAAACATAATTGTGCCAAATTTGAAGTCTAGGTCATTTTGAAGTGCATCAATTTTTATTCTCATATGGGGCAATAATGGAGCAAAACTGCCCCTAAATATTGTAATTTTAAGAATTTTATATTTTTTCCAATTTTTCTGCAAATGTCACACATTTCTGCCATAGTTTTATGAGGTAGCACCTCTAGAAATGCATTCATATTGATTTAATTCTTTAAAATTTATAAATATTTCCCACTAGATCTACCTACATACCAAATTTCAAGTCTAGCTCATCTGGAAGTGCTTAATAATATTTATCATTGTATGGGGCAAAACAGCCTCGAAAAATTGAAATCCTCGTAATATCAGATTTTTCCATCGGTTGTGACCAAAAATCTAGTCTTTCCAAATTTCAAGTTTAGCTCACTAGAATGCAGTATAATTTACTAGAATGCCGTATAATTTTTATATCATATATATATATATATATATATATATATATATATATATATATATATATATATATATATATATATAATTATATCATATGGAGCAAAACATTCCCAAAAGATTAGGTTTTATAATATCAGATTTTTTCCATTGGTCATGATCAGAAATCTGTAGTCTTGCCCAGTGCTTTTTTCTAGAAAAATAGGTGGGTATACTGTGTTTTCTAAAAAAAATGGGTGTGTATTTTTAGCATCGTGTTTTCAACTTCAAAAGCAATTTATGGTTAAGCAACACGTTAAAGGTCATTTTTTTCTTTTTGGAACTTACTTGTTACATAGTAGATTTTTGTGAGAGGTGGAGAAATTTGGAAGAATATAAAATACTGAATGTATTAATTCTATTTCTATTTATTAATCAGGAAAGTTAAACAAAAGTTTTCAGTAATTAATGATGTGAATATTAAAAAAAACATATTTGTAAAAGTTTTATAATAAACTCCAAATCTGACTCATGCCTTCAGGAGGTTCAATGTCTCGATTTCTCTCTTTGCTATTTGCGTCTATTGCTGAATGATGTCCAAAAAGCAATCAAGATTCGACGAATTTTGTTGGATCAAACAGTCTTAGAGGAGGCCCAACAATCTTGATGAACATCACTGCTGATGTTGTTTTAGTGGACAATGAAGATATTAAAGAGGTTACAATAAGGTTCACCTGTGAAAAACCCCTTTCACATTCACTTGAAGCTATCGGAATCATATCGAGATTGTGTATTAATTGAAATAATCCATCTGGAATTCTTTTTTCCTCTAGATATTCTCGGAAACTATGTATCATCTCCCTTTCATTCAAACAAAGTCTTCTAGACAAATTTCTTATTTCTGCCTCCCCAAACGTAAAATGATTTTGAACTTCTTCTGGGCACTGTTTCGGATCTAGCACTCGGGCCCATGTAGGTAACTCAGCTTCTTCATCATCTAGTAATCTCTGTTCTATAGATATTTTCAGATTTTCTTAAAATGAAATAGGACAGATTGGTGGGTCCTCTTTTTTTGTCTTTTTTGTATATAGGAACCTCCTGGAAAATGAGACATTTGTCAGCAGTGGTGGCTTTTTCATAATATGGTCCAGGATATATTTGTCTCTCTTCAAATACTGGAGCAAGACGTTTAATCATTTTATTTGCACAATACAAATTTATGTTGCGTTCTTGCAATTTCAGACTTAGCTCTTGAAGTGCATCACACATCAATCCTAGACTTAAAATAAACTCCACTGTTGTAATTTTCTTCAGCAATTCTTCATATGTACATGTCTTTTTTGTCTTTGGATGAATCATCCTTAGCAATTGTAAAATGATGCACCAATTCTTTGTAATCCTGCCAAGCTGCAGGAACAACGAAAACTGGATGCTACCTAATGAGTGCTTAGTATTCATCTAATTTTGAAGTTGCATTTCCAGTGAATTAGCACAGGCTTGCAATTCTCAACTATTTTTTGGTGATGCATGGTAGAGGACATATAACTTGTCAATAAATGCCTTGAACCTGTAAATTTCAGAAATTGTCTTGACAGCATCGTGGACGGCTAATTCCAGTCTATGATTGGCACAGTGCCATACAATTATTGATGGAAATTTTTCTTTCAATAATTTCTTAACTCCACCACGAGATCCAAGCATTACCGCTGCACCATCACAAGCAACAGAAACTAAATAATCATTCAGGTATTCTTCTGTCAATCCGATAGATTGAAGATGGCAAATCAAAGCGGATAAAAAATCCCAGTCGCCATTACATCATCTAATTCTATCAACTCAATAAATACATTTACTGGTGCAGTCATTTCACAACCGGAAATCATTACACGGATATACAAGATTAATGTAGACTTTTGATTAAGGGATGTTGCTTCATCAATGATTAATGATATTTTTGATATGGAAGTTATGATTTTGCAGACCAAGTTTGTTCTCATTTCCTTGCTAATGTGATTGATAATGTTGAGGCAAGCATTTGCAGAGTGAAGTATTCTTCCCATATCAACACCATTAAGTTCTTGCAAGTCAATTTCCATTTCAAAATTATTGAATGATTGATTACTTTTTGCAACTTTGTAGGCTGTGCGAAATATTTTGGCAGTAACCTCTTTTTGGCGTGAAAGGGATTTCAGGCAAACCTCTAGCGTTTCTTTACTTGCCTCTTCCAATATCCTCATGGCAGTTTTGTGACCAGCACTTTTTTGTGTTTAAATATCTTGGTCCGTAGAGATGTTAATTGTTGTTCTCAAGTTGTACCAAAATGGGTAACTTCATTATTGGCCCATTCCTTTGATATCTTCATACCCATTTTTGCCTCAATTCCAAGCATTTGAACTTAACGGCAAGCACCACAACCACAACCAAGTTTTGCTTTTTGTACATAACCAAACGTTTTTACACAGAAATCATTCTTTTGCTCTAAAGGCCACGTATTTTCCACTTGTTCATTTGCCTAAGTAGAAAATGACGATGTTGAAACTGCAATCGATTCAGACTTATCAATTATTTCTTCTGTATCGTCAGTTCTCTTCCTTTTTGACAAGGACATTAAAAAAAACCCGTTATTTTATTCATTTTATAAAGATATAAAGTGTCCCGAAAAAAGTCAAGATAATACAATTTCTTTCACAATAATGCTCCACTAACAGCCGAATACAGTTTTACACAACTTTTTTACGCACAACTAGTCAAGCCTGGATGCGAATGTCGAAAGTCTACTGCGACATTCGTAGCCGGGACACATTAGAAGTTAGAGTAAAGACTACTGACAGCATGCACCATAGAGAAGATATTGTAATGATATTCACACACGATCAGAACACAAATGCTCGCACACGGTACTCTCTCGCTCAATCTGTGTTCCGCCGATTTTTCCTGCTACCCTGTGCGTCCCTTTGCAAGGATTCCTAAGGGTCAGTGCCCCCCAAACCCTGCTGCCATCGAGGATACCGCGACAATATCTATGGCATGCACCGTTGCCGTATTTCTTTTCGCGGGAAATCTTTTTCCATTCATGCAACACAGATTGAAACATAGACAAAAAAGTATTAATTTACAAGAATACATAACAGGGGAACTAAAAACTCGCAATTTTCTAAAAATACTTTTTTTGTTAAATATTAACACGAAATTTGTAAGTTTCTTAAAATTTAGGATAAAAGCAAAAGAATATTTAAAAAAAGGTGGGGATACACCGTATCCCCGCTTACCCCCCAAAAAAAAGCACTGGTCTTGCCAAATTTCAAGTCTCTAGGTCATTTACAAGTGCCTTATAATTTTTATCCTCTAATGGGGCAAAAGAGCCCCTAAAAATTTTTAATTTTTTAAATATCAGAATCCTTCCATCGGTTGTAGCTAAAAACCTATAATCATACCATATTTCAAGTACCATAATTTTCCGATTATAATACGCATTTTTTTCACGAAAAATTGACAAAAAGTTAGGGTGCATATTATATATGGTAACAATCGCATACAACTTTTTTTAGTAAGGAAATAATTTATATTTTTGGACACTTTTTCAAGTAAATCATACATTTCAATGCATTTCGATAACATTCCTTTAAATATCGTTTTTCAAAACAAAAATAAGAATAATTATTTACTGTTAGCTATCTGACTCTTAGCCTTTGAATTCATTATTGCTGTCCTCAAATAGTTCGTCGGCGATTTTGTGTTCTCTCTTATCGTCTATGTAAATGGCATTGCCGAGAACGTCATCTTCATCCTCACTATCCACTTCAGCGAAATCATCATCCCATATGATGTCGTCTTCAGAACCATCCATGGCGTTTGTGAGGCAACACTTTTCAAAGCCACGCTTTTTAAGAAAAAATCAATGCAAGTTGCGAGCAACAAATATTATTTCACATACCTCGATCGGCATGTATGAAGATGAGTCAGAACTAGACATGATATTCACGAAACTATCTCGCTCAGTGCCAAGGCGAGAACTGTTATTCCAACTGACCAGATTATTACACTTTGAGACATGTTTTTATACATTGTATTTATCTTTAAAATGAGAGTCAAAACTATATAGACGTAAAGTTTTTGTAAACACACTCGCACATATCTCACTTGATGGCAAGGCGAGAACTGTCTCGATAAAGCTAATAACCAAGGTAAAAATTACAGTGATGTTTTTACAAAAATGAATTGCATATTATACATGGTGATAAGACAATTTTTGCATTTCTCTTGTAAAACTCGTATTATAATCAGAAAATTATGGTATTTAGCTCATCTAGAAGTGCCTTATAATTTTTATCTTAGTATGGGGCAATAATGGGATAAAACAGCCTCTAAAAATTGGAATTTTTAAAATATCAGATTCCTTCCATCAGCTGTAACTAAAAACCTATAATCGTACCAAATTTCAAGTATCTAGCTCATCTAGAAGTCTTAGAATTTTTATTTTTTGTATGGGGCAAAAATTGGGCAAAACGGCTCCAAAAAGTTGGAATTATAATAATGTTGTATTTTTACTTTCTCACGTACAAAGTATATTGAGTAAGTATTGTAATTGCGAAAACATTCGACCTCGAGATTTTGACAGAAATACACATTTTAGGTGTAGTCTAAACGGTAGATCTAAAACGAATTAAATCTCATACTTAGGCACTTTATCATACAGAGCAGAAGTTATGAAGAAATGGTTGACATTGCTCAATAATTAAGGGAAGTTTATTCTATGCATTTTTAACAACAATTCGATTTTCTCAAAAACGGCTCTAATGTTCTGATCAAATTTCACACAGTTACTTTAGTTTACATCTTCAATAATACCAAATAGTTCATATTTCTCAAAAAATTAATATAAGACTAGTTTATTCTAGGCAACTTTAACAATAATTTGATTTTCTCAAAAACGGCTGTAACGATTTGATAAAATTTCATACGGTTACTTGAATGTACGTCTGCAATAATACTACATATTTCATTTTTCTCAATGAATGAATATAAGGCTAGTTTATTCTTGGGCAACTTTAACAAAAATTGGATTTTCTGAAACCCGGCTGATATGATTTTCATTTTCTAAAGATAACAAAACGACGCATTAATGTATGAGAAAGTTTGTACAATGTATGTTGTACCGATTTTTTCCATCGGTTTTGACCTAAATTTCAGGTCTCACAATCAGTCCAACAAAAAGTGCCTTATAATATTTATCCTAATATGGGGCAAAACAGCCTGAAAAATTGGAATTTTTACAATATTGGTTTTCTTGCATTGGTCGTAGTGTAATATTAATGTCATTATGATATAGCCCTCTGATTTTCTTTAAAAGCAGTGAGCTCGTTGCTATGGCAGTCGATTGTTGGGACCCAGAAAAATTCCCTTTTTCTGATAAAAACTAAAAATATATGCTAAATCAATATGGATTGTAATTCTGTTTTCAAAAATAAGATACTACAATTTCTTTACTTTCCGATAGTTTAAGTTCCGAGTTCGAATCTTTATGGGGAATAATTTTCAAAAGCAAGTATATAAACCTCTACACCGATTTATGTGCTTTTCTTATGGGGCAATAATAATGGGGAAGAAATAGTCCCACAGAATTGAAATTTCATCAATTTCGTATTTTTTCCTACGGTTGTGACCAAAAACCTATAATCCTGCCATATTTCAAGTTTCTAGCATATCGGGAAGTGCCTCATAATTTGTATCCTCCTAACGTATTTTTGTTAAAAAAGAAATTTATCGTCAGTATTTGATAAATTTTATTAGGTAGGTATGATTTTTTTTACTCTTTGTGAATATTTACAAGTTAACTTTAGCAAAATACAAGATGATTTAGGATTATAAATATATTTTGTAAGAAAAAGTTCGAGAATATTCTTATGAACCTTTTCAGATGTTAGGTGAAGTAACAGTTGATAGAATATATTCATACTAACATCAGTGCTGTAAATAAAACAAGGAATTACCAAAAAGTCTTTAGTTTTTTCAATTAACAGTACTCCTGATATCATTGGTGTGCGGTGACTGGTCAAGTAAGTGAAGCAGAGAGGAGAAGAAATATGATGAGGACAATACCGATATAATGATGATGATTAATTATTAAATGTGTTACATCGTTGTATGCAAGCCACGAGAAACGTTCTCTAGAGGGGAAACGCCAGGCGGGGAGGTGTGGGCGGGATGGGAGTAGCCAATAGCGGCTTGTTATCCATGTTCTGCGCATGTGCAGGTGCATGCTTCAGCTTGTAGGGTGAACAAGGTCAAGTCGTTTCTCATGGCTGGCACTCAATACACCATGAATGTATGTACATAATTAAATATTTATTGAATTCCAAAAACACTGTCATGTAAAAAGTCTCAAACCTTTACATAAATTATTTATAAATTATGTATTTTAATGGGAGGTGTCCATAATCTAGCTCAGAAAAGCAGGCAACACAAAAATGCACATTCCTATTGACATCACAGTAAACTATAAAAGTATAAATACAAATAAACTGAATACAAATTAGCTCAGGCAGAACATGAACAATGTAAAGAACTTATTTTAACGGAATCGAAATTCCAAGCGCCTGTCCTGTGAGGCAAACAGTGAAACAACGCCTGTCCTGTGAGGCAAACAGTGAATCAACTTTCTCCAAAAATGAGTTTGTTTTTCATATTTTCCAACAGACGAGAGACTATTGAAATCACGGCTAAATTTGAGTCTTTTTTCACCAGTGGTGTTCCGATAGTAGGTTTTAATTCTCTTCAACGCCGAAAATGATCATTCCACTGTTGCTGTCGATACTGGAATTGTGCAGATCTAAAAGATGTGCTGTTTGAGGGAAACTTGATGCCAAGGTTGGGGAACAGACTAACTTGAGCATTTCAAAAGGATTCTTGTCCTGGAATTCTTTGCTGCTGTAGACAACAGTTAGTTCGTTTCTTAAACGAATTTTGTCAAAATATTTGCTGTAGATGTCAAACAGGTTCATGAATGCATCTTCTGGGAACCGTTCCTGATATTCACTGGACTTGTTTTTCGTCAGAAGATCAAGGAATCCCAATTTTCCATAATCTTGAAAACGAGTGTCAAGATAGCTGTCTATGTTATCAAAAATTTCGAAGAATACACGCTTGTGATTAATGATTCTTCTCTGATTTGGTGCACCTACTTCAGAAACTGTTTCCTCATAGATAGCATCATAGTCATTTCTGAAACTGGCAGTGTTCTTGTGACACTCCTGAATCTTATGTCTGCAGTAATTAATATCATATGACTGCATCTGAAGAATGCCAAACAGTACATCTCTGTATGAAAATATTTTGTCAAATACCCTCAGAAAGAAGCAGAATGAAAAATCTTCCAAGGAAGAAAGAAATATATTTACCGGTGCCAGGATGTCTTGCTCAATATCACCAGTGCTGTCTAACATTGCAAGAAATACTTCAAACAGCTGCAGTCTATTTCTGAAAACTGTGTTTACAAGCCTAGATGAATAATTCCATCGCGTGGGTGTAACACCTGGAAGTCTACCTTTCAGAAATTCGTTCAGAAATCTAGCTCTCTTAGGTGACCTAGAGAAAAAAGCGGCAAGTCCACTGAGAGTGCTAAAAATATCTTACACTCCCGAATGCTGCTTATACTTTGTGATAAATCCAGGTTGAGGACGAGTGCGTAACAATGTACGAAGAGTGCCTCCGGATTTGTAGATTTGATCAGTGCTTGTACCCCGTTAAGGTGCCTGCTAGTGTTGCTGCTCCATCATATGCTTGGGCAACCAGTTTTTCACTACAGTCCATATCAGAGAGGAATTGTCTGATAAGTTCAGTAATAGCCGGAGCATGGTGGTGAGAGCTTATGTCACAAAACCCTATGAATCGTTCTATGATTTGTGCCTCAAAGATGTACCTAAACACAATTGAGAATTGAGCTTTATTTGATACATCTGTAGTTTCATCCACTAACACAGCTAAACAGTTAGCACCTTTCACTTCACATTAAGTAATTTCTAACAGTGAAGAGGCAACTGCGTCAATTAGGTCATTCTGGATTCTGTTAGAGATACCCTTGAAACCTGAGGTGGTTTCTAAATGAGTTGCTAAAAGGGGGTCATATTCAGCTGTGTACTTTAGCAGTTCAATGTAGTTACCTCGATTTACCGAAGCTGTAGACTCATCATGCCCTTGGAAGGCCAGCTCTTGTTTCCCGAGAAAGCAAACCGCATTGATGAGGTGCCTAAGAAGTTCTCTGTTTTGCTGGACCTTCTGATTGTGAAGAGAGATGTCAGCTTTAAGTTGGTCATCCAAATTAGTTTCTATTCTGGTTTCGCCGAATGAAGCGAGGGATACTGATGACCGCAAATGTCCAATAGTTATCTCGTCCTACCAAAGATTTGGGTAGGTTTCCCAAATGCGTAAATCCCGATTTCGTCCAACTCGTACTTCTGTCTTTTCCAAATAGTAAACAATTCCAGCAAAACACTGCATTTAACTCACTGCTTACAGCAAGACAGTTGTACTTTTCGAAATAACTGGTCTGAAAATTTGCACTAGGTTGGGAAGTTCAGGAGTTCGCCGGCCAAGTTTTACTATTTCTTGTTTTTTGTTGAAATAACACATAGAAAATGGTCAATTTAAAGGTCTCGAACCAAGCAAGAAGATATTTTTTTATTCAATTTTCACATGTTAAAACTATAAGCAGCAAGAACAACAGTCAACAAATTGAATGACAAATAGTTTCCTAAACAATTACTTCAGGTACAGCGCACGCAAAAACTACGCTCCGTATTGCACATATAAATTCACACCAGCTCAGGTCTCTCTCAACGCTCTCAACTGAAGCGCGCCTCACTTCGCCTGACTGAGGCTGTATCTCCCACCCCCTCTGCCGCTTCTCCTAACTACGCACTTTGGTCTGGCAGATGCGTGCGCATCTTCCTGAGCTGAATCAGAAATATCTTTGCTTCAGTAGCAAGCTGGCTGGCCGGGACCGATTGCCGAGGTATTGCAGAGCGCTGCACAATACTGTTCTACATTATTCACTAGCATTTAATGTTACACCCCGTTTTATTTTTTGGGTTAATGAAGCAGTGCTTCAGTTGCTTCATCTGAATGCACGCCACTGCCTGAAATAGAAACACCTTCTGACCATTTTAACGTAAACCACCCATACAACACGCGATCTAAATCCTCAATTTTTGGAGTATGAAGAGTATGCTATTTTTTTGATGTTTTTTATACTTTCTGATTCCACATTAAATTTTTTCAACTTTGCTGTTTGTGCTTTTATATCATACATTGTTGACGAGCCAATATTATACACCTTCATAAGTTCATTATAAGATTCACCTTTTTTTAGTGTACGTATTTCCAGTTTATGTTTTATGTTTAAATTTCTCACAAAGTTTCTTATAGTTCTTTGGTGGCATAACCAGTGCTCAAAATGGAAAAATGTTACGAAACAGAACTATTGGTAGTGGAACGGAAATTTTCACAAAATGGAACGCTTGTTATAAGGGATGGTATTCCTAAATGTCTGATGAAATGGAATGGTATCATCGGTGCATTTGACGAGCCGATGCGGCATTACGGTGCGTTCTGGCTCATTTCGAGCACTGGGATAACAAATGGATATGGTAACAATATAAATAAACCAAGACAAATAATTGATACTTTCCAAAGAAGGTTAGATATTAGAGCATCTGGTGGTCACTTTTGGGACTAAAATTATTTTTCAAATTTTTCGGTTGCATGAGTTTTCCTGTTTGGTGAATGCCGGATAACTGAGCTTTTACTGTATTATAGATATCCTGAATTTGTACCATTCTTATTAGTAATTTCAAAATGCAAATTACTAATATGCTATATTCTTACTAATGTCAATAAAATGGTCAAAATAAATGCTCCTGGAATTGAACACATGACTTCAATGTTGACTGTAAACATTAAAATTTTAATGAGGTATTGCCAAGTAATTCCTGAAAGTTTATTCACATTATAAAATAATACACTTCATACTTAATATGAATAATATTGCCTATTTCCAGAAAGTTATGCCTTATACAATTAATTATATTCTGAAAATTTAATCAAAAAAGAATAGAACATTTTTTATGAGTAAGCATTTTTCTTATTCTCCCATCTAACTCCTTATGGTGATACCTACATCATCACAAAAATTGTTTATTATTATATTTAAATGATTATGTTATTCTTTGAAAACCAAGCATTATTTTCTTGAATTATTTGTCAAGAAAAGTTAAAAAAGTAACATCACACCCAAGGCAATCCATTATGAATTTAACAACTGAATTGAAATCTCTATTTCACGTGAGATTTTTTATGATAATGCTTTTATATGAAGTTTGGATGCAGTTGTTTGAATTTATATTTATTTGCCATTTAATACAATGCATGTAGTTTTTACTTAGAAAATTATATATGAAACCTGAAACAAAAACTATCCAAAATTTGAATTAGATATGATTTTCTATGATATTATAACATCAACAAAGGTACATTAAAATTTATTTTTAAATTACCGTATCTGCCCGAATACAAGCCGATGTTTTTAGTCAAAATCTATCATGAAAAAATGACCCCTCGGCTTAAATGCGAGTCCGAGGAAAATTTGGGTTATGGTTAAATCTCGAAGTCTCTCATTGCCTTCTCGTGCAAATGATAGTACTATATTTTTTGTAAAGTAAATATTTGACCTACGATGAATATGTATATAAATATCTTAGCAAGATCGCTTGCATAAATTGACGGTTACGCAAAATGCGTTGACGGCTTTGAACGCTCAACTGTTTGAATTTCGGTAAAACTTTACATGGAACATGTATAATTATAAAAATGGAATTTCTTAAGGCAATGTATATGCTAATTTCATTGGAAATAGACATGGATGAAGAAATATCTTGGCGAGATCGCTTGCGTAAATTGACGGTTACGCAAAATGCGTTGACGGCTTTGAACGCTCAACTTTTAGAATTTCGGTAAAACTTTACATGGAACGTGTACAATTATAAAAATGCAGTTTCTCAAGGCAATGTATATGCTAATTTCATTGGAAAAAGATATGGATGAAGAAATATATTGGCGAAATCGCTTGCATAAATTGACGGTTACGCAAAATGCATTGACGGCTTTGAACGCTCAACTGTTTGAATTTCGGTAAAACTTTACATGGAACATGTATAATTATAAAAATGGAATTTCTTATGGCAATGTATATGCTAATTTCATTGGAAAAAGACTTGGATGAAGAAATATCTTGGCGAGATCGCTTGCGTAAATTGACGGTTACGCAAAATGCGTTGACGGCTTTGAACGCTCAACTTTTAGAATTTCGGTAAAACTTTACATGGAACGTGTACAATTATAAAAATGCAATTTCTTAAGGCAATGTATATGCTAATTTCATTGGAAATAGACTTGGATGAAAAAATATCTTGGCGAGATCGCTGTTACTATATTTGACCTTTTGTGAAAATGAAGATGAATGAAATTATTGTCATTGAATGTGGAACATTATTCAACTACGCAAAATTATTAATTGGAGTAATATTTCAAAATGCCAACAACTAAACAATTTCCCACACATTTCTTCGATCTCGAATAATATATTCTAAGATGTGCATGAATGTCCGGCACACTTCAGCATAAAATCTACGTAATTTACGTTTTTGCCAAAAAATTGTGGAAATTTTCGGGGGGTCGGCTTAAATCTGGGGTCGGCTTCTATTTGGGCAGATACGGTATCACCTTCACCTTTTAAAATATTTCTTTAAAAAAATATTTATTGAACTAATGCTACATTTAATATCGAATAAAATACTAGGGCATTCTTTATCTGCAATTTTAACATAGAAATATTTTTTTAATATTTCAAATTTGCAATGTTAAACTGTGTTAACAGTACATTTGAGTGATGTTGTCATTATTATTACATATTTATAGTTTCTTCTCTTTAACTGACCTTAAGATCTTGGAAAATTCTAATGAATAGCAACATAAATTTTTGTCTTAAATATTCTTTTCAAAGATTATAATAAATATGGATATATACCGTATTTACTCATTTACCGCTTGCACCTTTTTGGCCAAAATGTCGGTAAAAAATGACTGCAGGTCATACATGAAGATTTCTGAACAGGTTATATAAGTTGCAAGTTTTGATAGTAAATTTCTTTGCAACATGCTTGCATCTACATTTATACTTGCAGACCAAGCAAATGTTTATGGTTAAATGCACAGTTTATACTGCCGTTGGTGCATCTTCAAGATCATGATTGACGATTGAGATGGAATTATATTTTTATAGTATTAAAACTACCTTTTAAATGAGTTTTAAATTTATTATTGTTACTCAAAATAAGAAGTTCTGTCATTAAAAATTTACTATCAATTTCTACCTATACTTTTGCTAGAATAAGTTGGGATCAGGTATCTTTGTTTGCAAAATTCATCGTGAGCCCTTGATGCTCCTTTAACATAAGAGGGGTGACTACCGAGGAGGAGATTTCTGCTAACATTGGCATAAAGAGGTCACCCAATAAATTGCATCATGCAGATTGGAGGGAGAAGATGCTTAATTAGGGTGGACCTTGTTTTACAGGGAGGGGGAATCAGGGACAAGGCTGACTTTTTTTTAAATCTCAGATGTCAACTTATTCCTGAATGAATTTATTTTTTTCCCTCTGAACTTGCCAAAAATTGCAGGTGCATGTGGTACACGAGGGTGCATGTTACACAAGTAAATACTGTATATATCTTGGTACATAAAGCAAACTTGAATAAAAATATCTACCTTGTGCACTCATCCACTTTCTCTTTCAGCCAACTCTTTGCTTCACTAATAAGTTTGTCCTCCCTGGCATCTATTATCTGTCAAGTTATAAAAACCATTAATTATAATGACATTTTAATGAGTATTCATCCTGCTATTGTACTTTTATTTTCTGTTCATTTTGTAAGCCATTTGGCTAATCAGAAATAAATGGTATTGTTTACTGTTTTAAATCACTTTGTCTCTTTCTAATGATGTGCATGTGTAAGAGGTAATAGTCCTGATATAAATATGAACTGGCTAAAAATCTCTGAATAGGTATAAGGAAATTTCTGACAAAAAATGATAAATTTTTAGCTATTTTAATTCGTCCATTAACTAAAAGTATTTTTTTTGTAAAAGTTCACTGAGCAGCATTTTTATTGAAAGTTTCTTATAATGATACAACAAAAGACCACTATTCAGTGATATTTTAGTTCTTAGAAATTGTCTGCAGTAATTACCATATAGGTCGACCCCAACTTTTTTACTTGCTCATATTGTAATTGCAAAAAAATTTGATCTTGAGATTTTGACGGAAATATACATTTTAGATGTAGCTGACATGAGTCTGAAAAAGTGGTTTTCGCAATGCCGTCTGTCTGCTACTGGATCTAGAGCCTAAACGGTCGAGAGAAAATGAGTGAAATCTCGTATTTAGGCATTTTATCATACAGAGCAGAAGCAATGAAGAAATGTTTGACATTGCTCAATAATTAAGGGAAGTTTATTCTATGCATTTTTAACAACAATTCGAATTTCTCAAAAACGGCTCTAATGTTCTGATCAAATTTCACACAGTTACTTTAGTTTACATCTTCAATAATACCAAATAGTTCATATTTCTCAAAAAATTAATATAAGGCTAGTTTATTCTAGGCAATTTTAACAAAAATTGGATTTTCTAAAAACCGGCTGATATGATTTTCATTTTCTAAGGATAACTAAACGACGCATTTGTATACGAGAAAGTTTGTACAATGTATGTTGTACCAATTTTTTATAAAAATTTTTCTTTTTTTAATAACTCGTGTATAAGTTGACTGTAGTTTTTCAGGTGTAGCAGAACAAAATTTTTTTATTCAATACGTGTTTATCCATTTAGTTCCATGTCAAGAATCTAAAAGTACAATTTGTTTCATATCTATAATTCTTTAAATATCAAATAAACTATGTGGTGCCAAGTAACAGCGAGGTAGTGCAATGTATCCATCAGTGGCACTTCATAACATCAAAAGTCGTTACATTGTATATTCCTTTATAATAAATTGGTTGATTCAGGATACTTCGTATTTCATGACGGCATGGCAAGGAAGACTTTAGCAGCACAAGTTTAATAAAGAGGATGTCAATTAGAGTTTGCGAAGGTAATTATAGTTCAAGAAAATAGGTAATTCTAGTTGAA
Source organism: Uropetala carovei (assembly GCA_036926305.1). Lineage (NCBI taxonomy): Eukaryota > Metazoa > Arthropoda > Insecta > Odonata > Petaluridae > Uropetala > Uropetala carovei. The sequence goes on from JAXCHB010000188.1 coordinate 3,821,790, forward strand.
AGAATCAATTCTATTTTACGATAATAATAAGTTTACAAAATTAATCACTTATTGTTTTTAGTGAGAACAAATGTTCTCTTTTAACCAATTGAAATAATTTTTATTCCATATGTACTTCAGCGATCATAAGTTAATCTGCGATGCTTAGAGGTGGGCTTTATTTCTCGGTAAATCACAGACATTGTTTACATATTATGTAGTCTTGCTGCCGGTTCTTTATCTTGCCACCGTTATGTTACCGAATGTTAGGTTAACAAAAGTTGCTTAATTATTTGCGAAGCATCAGAGATATACAAACTTTGCGTCACTAATTTATATAGTAACTTTATTCGTTCATATATAATATATGGATATTTGCCGGCCGGGTTAGACTGGTAGGTAGTGTGCCTGCCTTCTAATCCAAAGGACACGGGTTCGAATCCCGCTTTGGGCATGGATATTGTGATTCGTCTTGGGGTTTTTCCACTATCTGCAGACAAGCCTAAAATTGGCTTTGCGGGGAATGCATCATTAAAAAAAATATTCTATAGTTATCAATAGTATTTAAATAAAGCAATAGTTTAAATTTCATCCAATTTTAACTACTATAGGCCAAATAATGTCATTGGTTTTAACCTATCACAAATATTACTCGTAAGTCACCCCCGAGTTTTTCACTAAAATTTTAGTCTTAGTCTATATTCGAGTATAAACGGTAAGTTATTTTAATATAATATAATTCTATTGATGAAAAATTATTATTATTTTTGTTATTCGAAACCCGATTCGGTTTTTGCGATATTTCTTCGTTAAAACATCATTATTGTACATACAATTCTATACAAAGGTTATAGAGAATGTAATTTCCTACAGTTTTCATTTGAAACAATTTTCTATAGGAGTTATTGTTTAGGAGTTATTTATAAATAACCGGTTTGTCGGTTTCCGTTAAATATCTCCTTAAAAACATCGTTATTGGTAATCTTCGTAAGGACCAAAGTTGTAGAGAATAATATTTCTTCCAAGTTTTGTTTGAAACTAATTTTCGTAGAACCATCCATTTTGGATATATTTCGATTTATCTTAATACCTGTATACACCATGTAGCGGTGAATTCTGTAAACATTCAAAATATACGTAATTTACGGCAAGGACGTGTCTTCTTTTACGATACGAAATAATAATTTTGCCTTATAATGCTACTCATAATAATTTAAATATCTATACCCCAAATATGGAGAAAGTCATGTGTTGGCCACATCAGATTTTTTACTTATTTTGTATATATTTACAGAATTCACCGCTACATGGTGCTGGCGCTGTATACTGGTATTAAGAAAAATCGAAATATCTCCGAAATGGATGGTTCTACGAAAATTTCTTTCAAACAAAACTTCGAAGAAATATTATTCTCTATAACTTTGGTCCTTACGAAGATTACCAATAACTATGTTTTAAAGGAGATATTTGACGTAAACCGAAAAACCGGTTATTTATAAATAATTCCTTCACAATAACTGCTATGGAATATAGTTTCAAATGAAAGTTGTAGGAAATTAAGTTCTCTGTAACCCTTGTATAGAATTGTATATACAGAAATGATGTTTTAACGGAGAAATATCGCAAAAACAGAAACGGGTTTCGAATAAACCAAGATTTCCGGTTAACCGTTATTGTTCAAAAACTAATCAGTTCTTTGTGCTCATGCTAAAGTGTTGTATATGAAGTTTGGTAACGATATGGCAAGTACTTTTTGAGTTATAGCGCCCAAAATCACATACACATGCACGCGCTCATACACACACAGACATCATTCCGAAAATAGTCTAACCGTGTTCTAGAGAACTCAAAACGTGTATTTCAGTTGAAATCTCGAAGTCGATTTTTCTCATGATCTCAATACTTTTATACTCAATACGATACGAAATAATAATTTTGCCTTATAATGCTACTCATAATAATTGAAATATCTATAACAAAAATATGGAGGAAGTCATGTGTTGGCCACATCAGATTTTTACATTTCCGATCGTGGGACCGCCCGGAAAATACGCTTTCAAAATTACCGCTGAAAATGTTGACTGGATGGCTTCTCTCTCGGAAATGACGTAGTATACCATATAAACACGAGATTTACATCGTATTTGGCAGATTTTTCTTAACTTTGTATACGAAGAATTTTTAAAAAAATAATCTATCGAAATTCGCTTTGTTTTTGAACCCTGAGCAATCTAATATGTCTCGCAGTAATTCTCCTACTTCGGAGATTTTTCAAAATATATATATTTTTGGAGATTAATATATAATTGTTACTTTCTCCATACTTAGTAATGGGAAAGTATTATTCATGAAAAAAATTGACTTCGAGCTTTCTACGGAAATACACGTTTTAAGGTCCCTAGAACACGTTTAGACTATTTTCGGAATGATGTCTGTGTATGTGATTGTGGGCGCCCTAACTCAAAAAGTACTTGCCATATCGTTACCAAACTTCATATATAACACTATAGCATGAGCACAAAGAACTGATTAGTTTTTGGATAATAAGGGTTAACCGAAAGTCGAGGTTTATACGAAACCCGATTTGGTTTGTGCGATATTTCTCCATTAAAACTTCATTATTGTATATACATTTCTATACAGATGTTATAGAGAATGTAATTTCCTACAATGTCGATTTGAAACAATTTTCCATAGCAGTTATTGTTTAGGAATTATTTATAGATAATCGGTTTTTTCGGTTTCCGTCAAATATCTCCTTAAGAACGTCTTTACTGATAATCTTCGTGAGGACCAAAGTTGTAGAGAATAATATTTCTTCCAGGTTTTGTTTGAAACAAATTTTCGAAGAACCATCTATTTCGGAGATATTCATCTTATTTCGTAATTTCCAGTATACAGCGTCATAATCATGTAGCGGTGAATTCTGTAAACATATTCAAATTATACGTAATTTACGGCAATAAGGACTATTTTCGGAATGATGTCGGTGTGTATGTATGTGATTGTGGGCGCTCTAGCTCAAAAAGTACTTGCCATGTCGTTACCAAATTTCACATATAACACTTTAGCATGAGCACAAAGAACTGAATAGTTTTTGGACAACAACGGTTAACCGGAAGTCGAGGTTTATTCGAAACCCGATTCGGTTTTTGCGATATTTCTTCGTTAAAACATCATTATTGTATTTATTATGCCGTACAAACGTTATGGAGAATGTAATTTCCTACAACTTTCATTTGAAACAATTTTCTATTGTAGTTATTGTTTAGGAGTTATTTATAAATAACCGCTTTTTCGGTTTTCTCCTTAGAGACATCGTCATTGGTAATCTTCGTGAGGACCAAAATTGTAGAGAATAAAATTTCTTCCAAATTCTGTTTGAAACAAATTTTCGTAGAACCATCCATTTCGGAGATATTTTGCTTTTTACTTTCTCCATACGGAGTAATGGGAAAGTATTCTTCATGGAAAAAATCGACTTCGACATTTCAACGGAAATACACGTTTTGAGGTCCCTAGAAGACGTTTAGACTATTTTCGGAATGATGTCGGTGTGTGTGTGATTGTGGGCGCGCTAACTCAAAACGTACGTGCCCTATCGTTACCAAACTTAAAATATAACACTTTAGCATGAGCACAAAGAACTGATTAGTTTTTGGACAACAACGGGTAACCGGTAGTCGAGGTTTATTCGATTCCCGATTCGTTTTTTGCGATATTTCTTCATTAAAACATCATTATTGTATATACAATTCTACACAAAAGTTATAGAGAATGCAATTTCCTAAATCTTTCATTTGAAACAGTTTTCTATTGTAGTTATAGTTTAGGAGTTATTTATGAATAACCGGTTTTTCGGTTTTCTCCTTCAAAACATCGTTATTGGTAATCTGCGTGAGGACTAAATTTGTAGAGAATAATATTTCTTCCAAGTTTTGTTTGAAACAAATTTTCGTAGAACCATCCATTTCCTAGAATTTACACATAATGGTAAAACATTCTGCAGTCTTAACTTAGTCTCACTCTCATAAATCTGCCTAATTGATATATGATAGTTTGATCCAGATAACTGCCTATATTGGCCAAACCTTGCTTCCAAGTCATCAGTTTGTAATTTACCAGGCAGCACATAGTTCATTTTAAGTTCCTTCACACAATAATCATTAACTTCCATTAAAGCATGAGTAGTGTGTTTGAAAGCAAGAAGGGTCTCTTTGGATAGCTTGCCAATTCTAACATCCACATCACTCCACACCTCTAACCAATCATAAACTTTTCCCAAATATTTGTATCCTTCTGATTCCATAGTCATTGGCATCTGAAAATAATTGTTTAATCTTATACCTTTGAAAGGGGTACCTACATTTACTACTTTCCACCAGTCACTTACAATTCTAATAAATTCTGCAGTTTCTTCACAGAATTTAAAACCTCTTCACTCACCCAGCAGTTTCAGAGCCTGTACAATAGTTTCATTGAACACTTGTAAAACAAGTTTAACATTTTGCTTTTCAATGTTAGAGGGATACAGAGCCTTCATAGTTAAGGAGTACCCATACTTGATTAAATTTCCACATTCAAAGGAATAAAGTTCTTTAATAGTATCGAATGAAGCAGTACCAACATTTTCAGGATGTTCAAATCTTGGGTAAACAAGAATCTGTCCACTTTTGGTGCTTAACCAGTTATTTCTTATGCATTTAATTATATGCACAGCATCAAATAAAAAGAACAGAGGTCTAGAGCTATCGCTTGGGTGGGGATACAATATATTTAATTTATTCTGGACAGAAAATTTAGAAACTGCTTTTCTATTAATTGCATTATTGTCAGAAACTACACAAACAACTCTGTATCCTATTGTCTCTAATTCAAGAACTATTTTTTTCAATATCTGAAAAACATCCTCAGCACTTAACATATTAACAGGTAGAATATGAATCACCTCTTTAAAACTTGACAGCAAACTGGAAAGCATAAACACATATGCAGTTGTTGCCACAGAAATCGAATTAGGACAAAATCCTACTATATTACCACGTTTGTAATCCACAAATGGCTTCAAATGAATTTCGTCCATCATTAAAGTGACAAACTTTTCAGATTCACTTAAACTGCAAATCATACGTCTCGCATAAGAAAGGAAATGGTTTATTTCCTTCTGGGGACTAAAATTATAACTAGAGCACAGTTGACGAATGGTTGATGGATGAGGAAGAAGAAAGAGACTGGAACTTCTCACAAATTTGTATGCATGTGGTGAAATTGTATAAAACAAACATGAAAAAATCAAAAAATGACAAGAATATCTATAATTACTTAGATGGCAAGGCAGGAGTCTTAATTGTTCGACCAGGAACTTTATTTTGCTTGAATTCTGGGTTGATTCAAGAATTTTTAAGGTATCAACTAAAAGTTCAATTTTCATTTTATCAAAATTACTGTCTGGATGGCCTTCTTGATCAACCAAAACTTCAACCTGATTCACCAAATCAATGATCACACTGATACTGTCAACTTGAATGGGAAAACTGTATTTTCCAACCCTTTTTAAAGGTGTCGATTTCACGTATACATTCAAAAATAAATTAATACCAATCACTATTGATGCACTTATGATAGGGACTGGATCCACAAGAAAGTCACATAATATAAGCCTGTCAGATTTTGCAAATACCTGTGTTTACATACAGTCTTATTTTCTCTTCCAGTTCCTTCAGGTTACCGAACCTTCTGCTCTCCTCGTACTTTTTTCTGTCTTCTTGACTACTCTTAATACACCTTCGGAGTTATTCCATCTCAATCCTGATCTTCTTCTTATCAGGGCTCTCATGAAATGCAGAAGACGATGAAGCATAGGAAGGGCAAGATGGGAAAATTGTTGGCACAGCACCAACTTTCAGTCTAGGATTTGGTAATTTTGCTGTAATCAGTCGTCCAGATTTTTCATCGTACATTGAAGTCTCCCACAAAATATCTTCCTGTTGGAAGTGTTTTATGCATACCTGTTAGTAATAGATATTGAATAAAAGGGGAAAGGATGATGACAATATTCGAAATCTTTAGCACAATGAGTTGGTTAAACTCACAATGAGTCCACAAATCAAACAATTCCAATTTATGATATTATGTACTTACTCTGGAACTTGCTGTTGGAGTAAACTTCGCTCTGGAAATACTCCTCACCCATTTTCTTCGCAAATCGGCCTCTTTCGGAAAACGGACACATTCTCGTTACCGGCATAATTACCTTTGCAACCAACTACTGAGCACTTGAAAACCATTCCGAAGAAATAGTTTATAAATAACCTAACCGTAAAGAATAAAAATTCACTAGAGAACACTAAGATAGCGTCAAAAGTCCACTCCTCGTTATTCACAAAACAAATCACCTCGTAGTCGAACTCGCTCTGATTCGTAAATGGCGGCCTGCTCACCGTGACGTCACGACTTAGAACCGAGTTCGCCGTCAGACCTTCTATCTAGGTGGCGTTGGTCCACACCTCAGGACGTGAGAGGGTTAAAGTAATAACTAAAATTACGGTGAACTAAAATGCATTTTATTCACTTATAACTTCTACGAAAAAATAATTAGACCTCGTTATCCCCCGCGATCTTAATATAATAATACACTGGGAGCTTAATATAATAATAAAAGTAGCCGTTTCTAGTCAATCAGACACGGCGACTGTATCACATAATATACGTTAGTATTAAAATACTGTATATATAATAGTAAGATCAAAAGAATTATATGTCCTTTGACATCGCAGTTTCAGTTGGGACGTATTTATCCTTGCATATAATATGCGTTAGTACGTAAAAAAATAAAATACTACACAAGTATCACCTGGGCATTCCTCTTCGATTTTATCCTTAACCTTTAACTGGGCGCGTCAAAAAATGTCACGCAACTGGTCGCGTGGCGTACTGAGTACGCCGTTGCATTGTGTGGAAAACGCGAATGTAAACAGTAATAATAACGATTGGTTCATTCTAATTTTTCTTTATTCAATCATTTAATGCATGTAAAGATTTATAATTCTCATTGTTGAAGTTATAGTTAGGCTTTTCTACGTTATATACGAACTCAAGTTTCAAGATATATTTAGTATCATACGACATTATAGCATTAAAATTTTATCAATATATATATATTTACATGAGTGCCATTTTAGGCCCAAAGATGTAAAAACACAGGAAATAATGCTCAAAAATTGTTATTAGTTGGAAAGGCAAATGCTTCGATTCACGGGTAAACAAAAGAGAATCAAATTGACTGAACGCCTACGAAGAAATAAATTATGTAAACAATATGTGGTGCGTCAAAGTATGCATAAGGAGGATCCACAGATGATATGTCCACAGTCTTTATGTCCACTGCCTTTATGTCCACTCTTTTATGTCCACAGCCTTTATGTCCACTGCCCTTATGTCCAGAGTCTTTACGTCCACCGTAATATATGTCCACAGTCTTTATGTCCACTGCCTTTATGTCCACTCTTATATGTCCACAGCCTTTTCGTCCACTGCCTTTATGTCTCTGTGGACATATGCAAAAGTGGACAAAGAAAACAGTGGACGAAAAGGCTGTGGACATATACAAAAGTGGACAAAAAAAACAGTGGACGAAAAGGCTGTGGACATATATAATAGTGGACATGAAGGCAGTGGACAAAAAGGCTGTGGACATAAACAAAAGTGGACATAAAGGCAGTGGACGAAAAGGCTGTGGACATATAAGAGTGGACAAAAAGGCTGTGGACATAAACAAAAGTGGACATAAAGGCAGTGGACGAAAAGGCTGTGGACATATAAGAGTGGACATAAAGGCAGTGGACATAAAGACTGTGGACATATATTACGGTGGACATAAAGACTCTGGACATAAGGGCAGTGGACATAAAGGCTGTGGACATAAAAGAGTGGACCTAAAGGCAGTGGACATAAAGACTGTGGACATATCATCTGGGAACCATAAGGAGCTAACACAATGTTTCATTTTACTCGTGAATCGAAGCATTTGCCCTCCCCTGCCCTCCCTCCACCAATCATGTTTCAGTGTTAGCTCCTTACGCATACGAGCGCTATTGCTGCGTTCTTTTACGACTTTGACGCGGCACGTATTATTTACATAACTTATTTCTTCGTAGGTGTACAGTCAATTTGATTATTTTATGCATATATTTAAAGTAGATAGTTTACTTCCACTTTAATACACATATCTCGCGTTATAATGTAACTACGGACAAATTCATTGACTACTTGTTTTTGCCCCCGATTCTAAGTCGATTGGCGATTACTGAGATGTTAAAAAGGTATAAAATCTGATGTGGCCAACACATGACTTTCTCCGTATTTGGGGTATAGATATTTAAATTATTATGAATAGCATTATTAGGCAAAATTATTATTACGTATCGTAAAAGAATACAGTCGTCCTTATTGCCTTAAATTACATATATTTTGAATATGTTTACAGAATTCACCGCTACATGGTGCAGGCGCTATATACTGGTATTAAGTAAAGCTCTAGATAGCTCTATCTAGAACTTTAGTATTACGATAAAGGGAAATATCTCCGAAAGGGATGGTTCTACGAAAAGTAGTTTCAAACAAAACATGGAAGAAATATTATTCTCTACAAATTTAGTCCTCACGAAGATTACCAATAACGATGTTTTTAAGGAGAAAACCGAAAAACCGGTTATTCATAAATAACTCCTAAACTATAACTACAATAGAAAATTGTTTCAAATGAAAGATTTAGGAAATTGCATTCTCTATAACTTTTGTGTAGAATTGCAAATACAATAATGGTGTTTTAACGAAGAAATATCGCAAAAACCGAATTGGGTTTCGAATAAACCTCGACTTCCGGTTACCCGTTATTGTCAAAAACTAATCAGTTCTTTGTGCTCACGCTAAAGTGTTATATATGAGGTTTGGCAACGTACTTTTTGAGTTAGAGCGCCGACAATAACACACGGGCGCGCGCACACACACGCACACACAGACATCATTCCGAAAAGAGTCTAAACGTGTTCTAGGGACCTCAAAACTTGTATTTCCGTTGAAATCTCGAAGTCGATATTTTTATGAATACAATACTTTCCCATTACTACGTATGGAGAAAGTAAAAAGCAAAATATCTCCGAAATGGATGGTTCTACGAAAATTTGTTTCAAACAAAACTTGGAAGAAATATTATTCTCTACAACTTTGGTCCTCACGAACGATGTTTTTAAGGAGAAAACCGAAAAACCGGTTATTTATAAATAACTCCTAAACAATGACTACAATAGAAAATTGTTTCAAATGAAAGTTGTAGGAAATTACATTCTCTGTAACTTGTCTGTAGAATTGTATATACAATAATGATGTTTTAATGAAGAAATATCTCAAAAACCGAAACGAGTTTCGAATAAACCTTGACTTCCGGTTACCCATTATTGTCCAAAAACTAATCAGTTCTTTGTGCTCATGTTATAGTGTCATATATGAAGTTTGGTAACGATATGGCACGTACTGTTTTTTGTTACAGAGCCCACAATCACATACACACACACAGACATCATTCTTAAAATAGTCTAAACGTGTTCTAGGGACCTCAAAACATGCATTTACGTTGAAATCTCGAAGTCGATTTCTTTCATGAATACAATACTTTCCCATTACTACGTATGAAGAAAGTAAAAAGGAAATTTTTCCGAAATGGATGGTTCTACGAAAATTTGTTTCAAACAAAACTTGGAAGAAATATTATTCTCTACCACTTTGGTCCTCACAAAGATTACCAATAACGGTGTTTTAAGGAGATATTTGACGGAAACCGAAAAACCGATTTTTTATAAATAATTCATAGTCAATAACTGCTATGGAAAATTGTTTGAAATAAAAAATGTAGGAAATTATATTTTCCACATTTTTTGTAATGGTAAATGTATACAATAATGACGTATTATCGGAGAAATATCGCTAAAACCGAATCGGGTTTCGATAAACCTCGACTTCCGATTAACCGATATGGTCCAAAAACTAATCATTTCTTTATGCTCATGCTAAAGTGTTACATATGAAATTTGGTGTTAATTTGACAAGTACTTTTTGAGTTAGATCGCCCACAATCACATACATCCACACAGACAGACACACACAGACATCATTCCGAAAATAGTCTAAACATGTTCTAGAGACTTCAAAACGTGTATTTCCGTTAAAATCTCAAAGTCAATTTTTTTCATGAACACAATACATTCCCATTACTACGTATGGAGAAAGTAAAAAATCTGATGTGGCCAACACATGACTTTCTCCATATTTGGGGTAAAGATATTTAAATTATTATGAGTAGCATTATAAGGCAAAATTATTATTTCGTATCGTAAAAGAAGACACGTCCTTGCCGTAAATCACATATATTTTGAATGTTTACAGAATTCACCGCTACAAGGTGTTGGCGCTGTAGGCTGGTATTAAGATAAAGCAAAATATATCCGAAAGGGATGGTTCTACGAAAATTAGTTATAAACAAAACTTGGAAGAAATAATATTCTCTACAACTTTGGTCCTTACGAAGATTACCAATAACGATGTTTTTAAGGAGATATTTAACGGAAACCGAAAAACCGGTTATTTATAAATAACTCCTAAGCAATAACTCCTATAGAAAATTGTTTCAAATTAAAACTGTAGGAAATTACATTCTCTATAACATTATTATAGAATTGTATATAGAATAATGATGTTTTAACAAAGAAATATCGCAAAAGCCGAATCGGGTTTCGAATAAACCGTGACTTCCGATTATCCGTTATTGTCCAAAAACTAATCAGTTCTTTGTGCTCATGTTCAAGTGTTTTATATGAAGTTTGGTAACGATATGGCATGTACGTTTTGAGTTAGAGCGCCCACAATAACATACACACACACAGACATCATTCCGAAAATAGTCTAAACGTGTTCTAGGGACCTCAAAACATGTATTTCCGTTAAAATCTCGAAGTCGATTTTTTTAATGAATACAATACTTTCCCATTACTACGTATGAGAAAGTAAAAATGGCTGAACGAAGGAACAAACAAAATTAATTAATTTAACGAAAGACAAAAAAGTAAATAGATAACGTTTTAGAATTGCTGAGTGAATATTATCCTCAGATTCGGATTCTGTCTTCAATAAAAATAAACTTTGTTCTTTCCTGCATAGAACCATCCAAGTCTGAAGTTTGTACCTTGTTTCTAAGTAATTTAAAATTCAAATGAAAAATAAGCTTCATTCATCCCTGTTATTCAGATGGGGAAAATGAAAAAAGAAATTTTTAAAAAAATTAGAAGGGTGAATCAAATCTGTTTAAAAACCTGACTACACCACTTAACTCTTTATTCCGGTGAAAATGATACCTCCCTCTTGTTTCTACGTGCTGTAGTTGCTGAGCTAAAAAAAAACATACATTCATACAAACACTTTTCTTTATAGATATCTATAGATTCCAGACAATCTGCTATCTCCATATTCCCAGCTTGCCAGATAAAAGGTTGCATATTTTATTATGATTTCAGAAATAATTAATCAAACATACCTGAAGATGTATGTCATGTGAGGAAATTAAGATATTTTGTAAAACATCTTTACTTGCAAGGCACTGCAAATGAAAAGTAGAAAAAGAACTAATCATATATCCTCCGTGATTGTTTTAATATAGAAGTAATCATTTGGCAATAAACATGGAGTAATACTTATTTAATTCTAAGCTACTCTATTCTCATTCGGAATTTGTGATTTTTCAATCTATCCCGTAATTCTAAACATACCTGTTCAAGAATCTTTGGCACGGTAGGACAACTATATTTTTCTTCTTCCGCAATTGATGTTGATCTTTCAACTAAATCTGATTCCTCATTGGTTACTGTTTTTACATTGTGAGCCGCAATGCGAGCTCTTGTGGCAGTGAAGTAGCGTGGAGCAGCATTAGTGATTCGTTCATGGAACCAAGATTCAAGTTCACGGCAGTTAGCAAAATGAACCTTGAGAAGGGAAATTATAGTAAAATGAAAACCTAAATAATATTTATCGTGATTAATCTTACTGATAAAGAAATTCTTAATTTAGTTTGAAAATCATTCCTCAAGCATAATTATTTTTCACTTGTCCAATGGTCATCATAATGTTCATGTTGGACAGATCAGGAAAATGTACAAATGGTTGTTCAAAGCAGACAACATAGCTCAAGCAACAGTCAAAGAATATTACTCAACACAAATTCCTGTAGCTATGAAAGTTTAAGTCAACATATAAGACTAGCAGAATTGCCCGTTGAATTTCAACGGATTTAATGAATCTACTACAGTACAACATACAAACTCTTTAAAATATACAGTAGATACTTTTTCATTTACTATTACCTTTTCTTAACAATTAATCATATTTGCTTGTAACAATCCATTTCCAAACGTATTGTATATTCAAATAAAACAATAATTTTATTTCCTATCATATCACTTTGCCAAATCCAGCTTCATTTCTCGTTATTTCTCCATACATAATAATGGGAAAGTATTGTGATAACGAAAAAAATCGACTTCGAGATTTCAACGGAAATACACGTTTTGAGATCCCTAGAACACGTTTAGACTATTTTAAGAATGATGTCTGTGTGTGTGTATGTGATTGTGGGCGCTCTAACTTAAAAAGTACTTGCCATATCGGTACCAAATTTCAAATATAACACTGGTATGGGCACAAAGAACTGATTCGTTTTTGGACAATAACGGTTAACCGGAAATTCGAAACCTGATTCGGTTTTTGCGATATTTCTCCGTTAAAACATCATTTCTGTATATACAAGTCTGTACAAATGTTATAGAGAATGTAATTTCCTACAACTTTTATTTGAAACAATTTTCCATAAATAATCGGTTGTTTCGGTTTCCGTCAAATATCTCCTTAAAAACGTCGTTACTGGTAATCTTCCTGAGGACCAAGGTTGTAGAGAATAATATTTCTTCCAGGTTTTGTTTGAAACAAATTTTCGTAGAGCCATCGATTTCGGAGATATTCAACTTTTTTCGTAATATCCTGTTTACAGCGCCAAAACCACGTAGCGGTGAATTCTGTAAACATTCAAAATATACCTAATTTACGGCAATAAGGACGACTATTCTTTTACGATGCGAAATGATAATTTTACCTCATAATGCTATTTATAATAATTTAAATATCTATACCCCAAATATGGAGAAATTCATGTGTTGGCCACATCAGATTTTGTAATTATGCCTCACTGAAATATTTACTTTTAACACTTGTAAGCAACCGTGAAAAGTGGTCCATGATTGAACACAAATGTACAACAGATACGTGAGCCTATTTACGTTAATAAACATTAAAATGTAGTATATAATGATTTTACTTACAAAAAATCTGATGTGGCCAACAGATGACTTTCTCCATATTAGGGGTATAGATATTTAAATTATTATGAATGTCATTATGAGGCAAAATTATGATTTCGAATCGTAAATGAATAGAGTCCTCCTTATTGCCGTAAATTACGTATATTTTGAATATGTTTACAGAATTCATGGTGCTGGCGCTGTATAGAGGTATTAAGATAAAGCGAAATATCTCCGAAATGGGTGGTTCTACGAAAAATTCTTTCAAATAAAACGTGGAAGAAATATTATTCTCGATAACTTTGGTCCTTACGAAGATTACAAATAACGATGTTATTAGGGAGATATTTGACAGAAAACGAAAAACCGGTTATTTATAAATAACTCCTAAACAATAACTCCTATAGAAATTTGTTTCAAATTAAAACTGTAGGAAATTACATTCTTTATAACATTATTATAGAATTGTATATAGAATAATGATGTTTTAACAAAGAAATATCGCAAAAACCGATTCGGGTTTCGAATAAACCGCGACTTCCGATTATCCGTTATTGTCCAAAAACTAATCAGTTCTTTGTGCTCATGTTCAAGTGTTATATATGAAGTTTGGTAACGATATGGCATGTACTTTTTGAGTTAGAGCGCCCACAATAACATACACACACAGACATCATTCCGAAAATAGTCTAAACGTGTTCTAGGGACCTCAAAACATGTATTTCCGTTAAAATCTCGAAGTCGATTTTTTTCATGAATACAATACTTTCTCATTACTACGTATGAGAAAGTAAAAAGATAATATTCCAGTATTCAATAGACGAAAGAAGGTTCAATTGCTTTCGTCAATCGTTATAAACGCTTACCACACGCAGTTTCCTGAATAATAGTCAGTATCTATTTATGTTGCTATGTATGAATATACGTCGATCGTTTCGTTGCTTAAATAAAAGTGCGAGGCGAATAAACTAAACTTTCATCTATTTGTAAGCTTCACCGAAGCTATCTGAATCGGAGGTAACTATGACGGCCGTCTTGGCAACGCCCGGAAAGAGTACGAAAAATCCACAAAATTTCTCAACAAAAAGCGTATTTCTGAAAACTTCGACCGTGTAACATGTAAACTTCGCAGGAATAAGATAGTAAAGCAAAAACGAAAAAACTCGGTCCATATTTATGTATTTTGATGCTTGAAGGAAGAATACCTTGCAAGTCAAGAAATGGATTCATACGTGTTATCTTATGGAAAAATGTTAATCCCCTATATTGGCAATACTGATTAATCCCGGTTGACCAAACCTTGAGCATTCACTAAGTTAGGATGTAAGGAACAATCGTACCAAATTTGGTTATTCAAGCTTCAATCGTTTAGGAGGAGTTCCATGAGCAAACCAACAAACACCCTTCAAAATATATTATAGGAGAGGAGATTAATATAACATTGGTTATCCCTGTTATATTAAGGGCACAATAATTACTATTTCCTGTATCACAAGACACATTTTTTTCTTGAAAATTTTAACATAAAATTGACCTGTATCTTATGCTCCGAGGATAAACGTAGGTATACCTTAAGTCTTATAGAGAAGCCAATGCTATGAAGAAATCCTTGAATATGAGGAAAAGAGAAGAAACATCCTAAGCCTTTATCAAAGTTGTTTTACAAAACATACTTCGCTTCAATGAATCACCCTCGTATTTCCCTTTAGGATATAGTGACACCCAGTGGTGTAACTACCGGGGTGCAGGGGGTGCAATGCACCCGGGTCCACTCCGCAGAGGGGGCCCACTCAGAAATGAAAATTGCGCAAAAAACAAGAAGACGAAATTAAGAAATGTCAGAAAATAACATCTTTTGTAAAACCATCTCCAAATCACCAAGGACAGGGATTGGACAGCGATGAAAGAATGTTATCTGAATCAGAAACTCCACAACCGGTAGGGAATGAATTCGAAGGCCCTATGGAACTGGATACATTAGATGAGTTAAGAAATTGCGTTGAATTACCTGATGATACTCATTTACAATCTGCATGTCCCAAAGGCAAAGCCTTATACTCCAAAGATATGAGTGGAAATGAAAGACGAACGATTATTTTATGAGGACCAAATCAACCAAAAGGACCGTTTCCTAAAGATCCTAAACCAAATAACAGATCATTCAATGAATGTTATTATTTTCAAATCACGCAAGCTGGGTTTCATAGTAGAAGAGATTGACTATGTTATTCTAAAATAAAGGATTACGTTTACTGTCAACCATGCTGGTTATTCTATAAGAAAGTTCCAAAGAGTATGGCAAATGGAAGCAGAGATTGGCAACATTTAACTCGAAAAATTCAACGTCACGAAGAATCTTCTGATCACAAACAGTGCTGAGTCAGTGGCGTGAAGGAAAAACAATCTCTGATTAAATCGATCTCAAAATAAGACAAGAAGTCTCATACTGGAGAAGAATCCTTGATAGATTAATCAATGTTACGCTCACAGCTTTGAGGAACTTGCCATTCCGTGGTCATCGAGATGATAAAAAGTCAGGAAACAGGAAATTTTTTAAATAAATTATAACGCTATTAGCAAAGTATGACGACGTGTTGGATCAACTCTTAAACTCACCCCAAGGAAAAATAAAGTATTTAACGCAAAAAATTCAAAATGAAATAATTGAAATATTAGCAAATGCCGTTTTAGAAAAAAAAACATTTCTAAATGCATATCAGCAGTTTTTAGGCGCGTTTCGCTTACAGCGTGAGCGCCTATTATCGTCGGTCCGCATGTTCGTTCTCGGCTTCTACCTAACGTATTTTCATGAAATTTGATATTAAGGACTTTCAATCAAATATAATAAGAAAATCGCAAAAATATTTTGATATGAGCAATACTTTACGAGATATGACGAAAATTTAATTTTTTGTCACCAGTAAATTGGTACCCCTGATTGGCGTACGTGATCCATTTTTGCGAATTTCTTATTATATTTTATTGAAAGTCCTTAATGTCAAATTTCATAGAAATCCGTTCGGTAGAAGCCGAGAACGAACATGCGGACGGACGGACGGACCGACCGACGATAATAGGCGCTCACGCTGCAAGCGAAACGCGCCTAAAAATCGATCAGTTGAGCATCATTGTCCGTTACGTAACAATTGAGTATAATGAATACCGCAAAGCCTCGGCCAGAAAATTAACGAACAGTTTATGGGTTCGTTGCAGTTGAAAATCATTCTGCAGAAGGACTGATGAACATAATTGTTTCAAAATTATAGGAGATTTTACAATTAGGTGGATTGGAGAAGCTTCGTGGGCAATCCGATGATGGGACATCTGTAATGAGTGGTGTTTAAAATGGAGTACAAAAAAGAATACAGGTTATTCAGCCAAACGCCCCATACATACATTGCGCAAATCATGATTTAAATCTGGTTTTAAAACACGCTACATCAGATATTGAAGAAGTAAACGACTTTTTTGATGTAGTTGATTTAGTTTATGTATTTTTAGTGACAGTGTGATAAGATGGAATTTAGTTAACGAAACAAATTCTGAGGAACCTTTAAAATCACTTAAACGTGTATGTGATACTTGTTTTTCTTCTAAAAAAGACAGCTTGGAGGGTTTATGATACAGATTTGTTAATGTAATGAAATCCTTAAATGTGTTAAAAATATTACTAGTATTATAGAAATGGCAGACATTCTTCTGATTGATAAGTGAACTAGCTCCTAGTTTTCCAGCTGTATGCACCATATTCATGCTTTTCCTAACATTGCCAGTAACGAAACTGAAAATAATAAAAAGTTATATACGAAGTACCATATCCGAAGAACGACTAAATGGCTTAGCAGTTCTTTCAATCGAGAAAGAAACAGCAAGAAAATTGGATACTTACAAAATTATAAAGGTTTTTGCTAAGAAAAAGGTCAGGAGAAAAAATATTTAAAGGATTTAAGCGAAACATTTTAATGTAAAGCTGTATTTCTAAAAAATCATACAATATTTATGTTAAGCAAAATTTTTCATCTTCATTTTTGCTAATAAATATTAGAAATTTTGTTAAATTTCATAATTACAAAATCTTGTATATTTTGATGTAATTTTGTATTTATGTAATGTTATAAAACATCTATAAAGGCAATTGTGTTCGTTTTAATTAAGTTCTTTTGTTTTTAAATTCAATTAGAAACTACAGAAGACTCTCGATTATCCGGGATTGGCTTATTGTTAGCCGGGATGCGGATTAACGGGTGTAAAAAAAAAGTAATATGAATATAATTTAGAATACATAGTACGAGAAATCGGCCGCTGAAAAACGATGCAACAGCGTAACTGAAACCATGGGTGACGTGCAGAGTGTAGGAATGAAGAGGGGAGGAGGGGGAAAGGCAAGTAACGAGATACCTACATAGTTCCCGCTACTCCGTGTGAGCTGGAGATACATACATATTATCACATTGTATGCATTTCACTTATAAAAACATCGCATAGACGGCGCGTGATCGCCGTGAAGTAGATCCTGATCGCTCGTGCGGAATTGGATCAGAATATTTCGAGTGTTCACTTTATTTTCGTGTCATAACGGGTGCATGTCATTTTGTTCTTATTAATTTGACATTCTAATAGCCCTTACGTGATCATGTCGAAACGTAAAAGAGGTGTTCTTACTATAGAACGTTAATGAACGAGTACAGTGTGGGTGACCAAACAGTGCGTGATATTGTGAAAAACAAACATAAGCTGATTGCGTTTGCTGGAATTTCTGATAGTGCAAGTGGCATGTCTAGGCGGAAAACAATGAAGGCGTCAACCTACGATGATTTGGACAAAGCAATAGTTTTGTGGTTTAACCAACAGAGAGATGAGGGAATCCCGGTTTCAGGAGCTGTTTGTGCAGTGAAAGCAAAGTATTTTTTCGATGAATTGAAATTGAAAGGGGACTTTAACGCATCATGTGGGTGGTTGACAAGATTTAAGCAAAGGCACGGGATTCGTCAGATTGCTATCGAAGGAGAAAAACTTAGCTGTGACGAGCCGGCAGCTGAGAAATTTAAGTCTCAGTTTCAACATTTCGTCGATAATAAAGGATTCACTTCAGAACAAATTTATAACGCTGATGAAACTGGTTTATACTGGAAGTGTCTACCACAAAAAACTTTAGCTCATGAAAATGAAAAAAGTCCTGCAGGACATCAACTTCAGAAACAACGCATAACAGTTTCGTGCTGTGGTAATGCCGCCGGGTCTCTTTTTTTGAAACCGTGTGTTATTTGGAATGCAAAGAAACCTAGAGCTTTCTCAAAAGTTAAACTTTTATCGAATTTTCCTGTCGATTACTACATTAATAAGTCAGAGAAATTTTTACGGACTGGTTTAAACAAAATTCATTCCACCAGTGCGTCAACACTTAGAATCTTTAGATCTGCCACAAAAGGCGATTTTACTCTTAGACAATGCCCCCAGTCACTCAAATGAAGACACTTAGTCCGAAGACGGAAATATATTTGTAAAGTACTTAACCCCGAATGTGACAGCTTTGATTCAGCGTATGGATCAAGGAGTGATACAAAACATGAAAACAATTTATCGAAAAACTTGCTGTTGAAGTTCGTAAAGGAAGACGGTGATGATTTGCTGTTGTTTTGGAAAAAGCTAACTATATTGGAAGCTATTTATGAAATTTCTGCTGCTTGGAAAATAGTGAAAAGTTCGACATTAAAAAATCGTGGCGAAAAATTTTACCGGGAAACGACAAGGAATTTCTTGGTTTTGAGGACAGTTTCAATGAAACGGTGCCTGAACTACTGCATAATTTACACAGCATTAGTGGATGTGCGAATTTTGATGAGGAAACAGTGCGCGAGTGGTTAAATTCAGACCAAAATTTGACCGGCCATGAAGTTTTGAGTGACGAAGAAATTGTAGAACGTATCAATACCGTCGATGTCGACGATGTAATGGCGGTCGATGATTTGGACCAGGAAGAGGACAACCTAATACCAGAGCAAAGTATCAGCCACATCACTGCTTTAACTCACACCAAAGCTCTGCTGGATTATTTGGAGGGACAGCAAGACAGCACCCTGGCTGAGAAACTAATGCTGAGAAATCTGCGCAGCACCATTTGCCGAAAGGTTAACGAATCGAAAAAGCAAAATTCTTTGCTATCGCATTTTAAATAAAATAGGGATAAGTAAATACATATTTTTCATTTAATTTTTTTTCTATAATCTTATTGTTTTAATAGAGTAAAACCAGACTTACACGGAAACACGGCGTAACTCATGAGCACGTTTAATCGCAGTAGGTTAACTGCCGCGCGTAGACAGTCGCGCAATACATAGCGCTACATACAGGAAAAGCAGCTTACAAGTGACATTGTTAACTTCGTTTTTTTTAATCAAGTGCGTGAAGTTTATCTCGTAACTGTATTCAAACAAATTTGTTGAATTGCCGCATGAATCAGGTTATTTGAACTGACGCTCAAAAGATCGCGTTTGCCGTACGTTTCCGCTAAAGCTCTCCTTACATTTCCGCAAGTACGGCACAGCTGACTGCATTGCTTTCAAAATGGTATTGGTTTAATTATTGTTCGATTTACATGATTTTCGACTTGCATGGGAATTTTGTGAACGAATTAACCATGTTGGTCGTGGACTTACTGTATATCAAATGGATGTTAGATTAACCGGGATTAGTTTATTCCTACCATCCCAGATAATCGGGAGTCTACTGTTATGTACTAGGGGCCCACTTTCTCAAATTTGCACCCGGGTCCATGAAAGGATAGTTACGCCACTGTCCTCTTCGTGTCTCACCCGAAGTCTTGGGGGTTATCGCTCATTCTTCGGGTTACACTTTTGTTTTGCCGACTGGATCTCACTTGTAAACGATGTTCTCTCTATGGGCCAGGGGGTTTGCAATTGACTTGAGGTATCTTCTGCCATCTAGCCTTACTCGAACCAATTTCCTATTCAAATAGGCTTGTCACATGCTTGAGTTTCCCAGAGCAAAACAAGGAATTGCCTAAAGATGCCAACATGCTAAATTGAGTACAGAACATCCCGTAAACCCCTTCTCCCTGGAACTTGACAGCAAGAAAAATGGTCATATCGCCCGGCCATAGACAACAGACAGTGGAAGGACTCCGCCATAGCAGAACACTCCACAAACCCCGGCCACAAAATAAAAATTGAAGACGCCAAGATACTAGCGAAGAAGGAGTATTATTATCAACGTTTAATCCGCGAAGCCATCGAAATCGCGAAACGCCCTGATAATTTCAACCGAGACGACGGCTACCAACTAAGCCACACGTGGAGACACTTCTTCGATCCGCGGGTGAAGGGCACCAGACCAACGGACGATAGAGAAAGGAACGACCACTCTCCCAATGGCCGCAATGACAACAACGGCTAAAATAAATCTGATGTGGCCAACACATGACTTTCTCCATATTTGGGGTATAGATATTTAAATTATTATGAGTAGCATTATAAGGCAAACTTATTATTTCGTATCGTCAAAGTATGCAGTCGTCCTCATTGCCGTAAATTACGTAAATTTTGAATGTTTACATAATCCACCGCTACATGGTAGTGGCGCTGTATACTGCAAATTAAGAAAAAGCAAAATATCTCCGAAATGGATGGTTCTACGAAAATTTGTTTCAAACAAAACTCGGAAGAAATATTATTCTCTACAACTTTCGTCCTCACGAAGATTACCAATAACGATATTTTTAAGGAGAAAACCGAAAAACCGGTTTTATAAATAACTCCTAAACAATAACTACAATAGAAAATTGTTTCAAATGAAAGTTGTAGGAAATTACATTCTCTATAACTTTTGTATAGAATTGTATATACAATAATGATGTTTTAACGAAGAAATATCGCAAAAACCGAATCGGGTTTCGAATAAACCTCGACTTCCGGTTACCCGTTGTTGTCCAAAAACTAATCAGTTCTTTGTGTTCATGTTAAAGTGTTATATATGAAGTTTGGTAACCATATGGCACGTACTTTTTGAGTTAGAGCGCCAACAATAACACACACACACACAGACATCATTCCGAAAATAGTCTCAACGTGTTCTAAGGACCTCAAAACGTGTATTTCCGTTGAAATCTCGAAGTCGATTTTTTTTCATGAATACCATACTTTCCCATTACTACGTATGGAGAAAGAATAAACAAGTTAGGAAAGTGTACAACGTATCACAAATGGGCGCGTTTCGAGCAATGGAGTATTATAAAGCAATTATATACCTCTACGTAAGGGAAATAGCGTTTTAAAGTTCTTTTCTTCATCATAAATAATCCATTTTCTTCCTATTTAATAATATTACATGCACACGTAAGGAAATTAAACGTTTGTTTGGGAGATTGTTTATGTTAGCAACAATGAAGTAACCATGCAAGAAATTTCAACTCGATATAAGATATTCTTGTTTGATTTTCTCGATAACGGCTAATCCTACAATAAAAATGTATGGGAAAGAAAATACCAGTTCTACAAGTTTTATTTGAAAAATATTTTGATATGAGCAATACTTTACGAGATATGACGAAAATTTAATTTTTTGTCACCAGTAAAGTGGTACCCCTGATTGGCGTACGTGATTCATTTTTGCGATTTTCTTATTATATTTGATTGAAAGTCCTTAATATCAAATTTCATGAAAATACGTTAGGTAGAAGCCGAGAACGAACATGCGGACGGACGGACAGACGGACGATAATAGGCGCTCACGCTGTAAGCTAAACGCGCCTAAAAAGAGAAAGGAAACTCTCAGACAGACGGCCATAGGCCGCGACGACTCCAACCGTCAATAGAGATAGGCGACTCCGGTATATATAAGACGACGCAGGACTGCCCCTGCATTTCACTCCTGAAGAAGCCTTCAGCATCGAAGGCGAAACGTCGAGAGCAATAATACCGTCCACGCAGTGCCTCCCGAAAGCATCAACCGACTACTTATACATTTTAGGTGCACCTGAGTCCGAAAAAATTGTTTTTGCCATTCTGTCTGTCTGAGTCTGTATGCCTGTTCGCGGCTCTAGAGCCTAAATGGTAGAGCAACAAGTTAGGAAAGTGTACAACGTATCACAAATGGGCACGTTTCGTGCAATGGAGTATTAGAAAGAAATTATATACCTGTACGTAATGGAAATAGCCTTTTAAAGTTCTTATATTCTTCAAAAATAATACATTTTCTTTCTATTTAATAATATTACATGCACACGTAAGGAAATTAAACGTTTGTTTGGGAGATTGTTTATGTTAGCAACAATGAAGAAGTAACTATGCAATAATTTTTGCGATTTTCTTCTTATATTTGATTGTTTAGTCCTTAATATCAAATTTCATGAAAACCCGTTCGGTAGAAGCCGAGGACGAACATGAGGACGAACGGACAGATGGACGGACAGACCGACGATTATAGGCGCTCACGCTGGTAGCGAAACGCGCCTAAAAATGAATGAAATCTCGTAACTAGGCATTTTATCATAGAATAGAAACTATGAAGAAATGGTTGACATTTATTCTAGGCAACTATAACAACAATTTGATTTTCTCAAAAACGATTCCAACTATATTGATCAAATTTCGTACAGTTATGAGAAGATTGAGAAGGAGGAAAATTCTGAACTTGACTGGGACAAGTTCAGAATTTTTCTTTCTCCTTCTCAATCTTCACATTTGTGATCAGTATTATGCACACGCGCATATAAGTTGAATTTCCATCATTTCACTCTTGTAATTCGTACAGTTACTTGAATTTATGTCTGCAATAATACTACATTGTTCATATTTCTCAAAAAATTAATATAAGGCTAGTTTATTCTTAGGCAACTTTAATAACAATTGGATTTTCTAAAGAAAACGGCTCATATGATTTTCATCAAATTTTGTATAGTTATTTAAGTTGATTTTTATAATGATTCTACATAGTTCATATTTCATGGTTGGTTCAACTGATTCAGGATAAGAGCAAACTTGCGTAACATTAAAGTGACCAGAGTAGCAGCTAGTTCTGACCAGGTTGCTGCAGCTGAATTCCCTAAGACCTTAGCAAAGATAATAGAAGATGGTGGTTACTCTGCTAGACAATTATTTAATGCTGTAGATGATACTGATTTATTCAGGAATAGAATGCCCAGTTGAACATTCATTTCCAAGCAGGAAAAATCTATGCCAGGGTTTAAAGCAGCTAAAGATAGACTTACTCTTTTGCTGAGGAAATTGTGAGGGTTATTTTAAGCCTATGCCCATCTGATTCTGATAACCCTAGGGCTTTCAAAATTTATGTAAAGACTGAGCTTACAGTGATTTGGAAGTCAAACAAAAAGGCTTGGGCTTTTCCTGTGTTAATTAAAGCTTTTAATACTTTATATAACACTTTTTGGGGTTTATTGGCCAAAAAACCATGTTTAGGTTTGAGTCTGGAACCTGACCCCCCTCTTTTATCATGTAACTCCTATACTCGCTTAATGTACTTTTGCTTAATGTACCGAAACCCTGGAACGCATCTTTACATGTGGGGTCTTGCTGTATATGAAGCAAAGTTTTGGTCTGTCTGTTTGTATGTCTGCTTAAAACTTGAGAATGGCTACAGATAGCGCAACCAAATTTTATATTAAGGTATTCCTACTTTGAGTCAGGTTAATATAGATGTACTAATTTTAGAAATACAGTGAAACTCGGATATAACAAGCGCCACGGGACCAGGTCATTTTGCTCATTATAACCGTTACTTGTTACATGCATGAAATTCAAATACTATACAAATTATGTTTTGAAATTCAGAGTACTTACATACTATGCAATTCTGGATGTTTAGGGTATGCTTTAATTACAAAATATGACAAACTATTAAAAATATCTTCTTTATTTCACTTATGCTATTTATTATTGTTATTTATCTAATATATAAAGGAGTATGTTTATATGTTTGTACCTTAATAACTCAAGAATACACAGTCCAAAAAACTTTCAAACTTTGCACATGCTTTTATGTCATCCCCAAAAAAACCCAGGTTCGACCCCAGGAGATAATTTTGTATTTTCCACAAGATAACACATAAAAATGAAAAATTTGACATGCAGGGTTGTATTTTTTTGCCAAATTAAATCAGAAATAATTGACCTGTGAACTTTGCATTTATACTATAGTAAAGAAAAATCTATAAGGTTTCTTATTCTGTTCGTCTTTTTCCGCTAGAAATTCAAAATTTCTCATATTAATCATTAAAAACGCAAATTTATGTTAAATATTGCCATTTTTATTACGACTACCATGGCCACCGGTATTGTTGTCTCTTTTCCTTTTAACCAAAGAAATTTTGTTTATTTTGACAGCCGAATGTTTTTTGTATTGGGATAGTTTAGAATAACTCATGGTAAGGAATTATTTGATGAGGATAATGATTTAAGAGTCTCATAATTGCATCATAATAAACTGTTCATTATGTGCAGCAGGTTAGTAAAACACGAATAATAATTTTAATTTTTAAATATGTATCGATTTCAATAGCTTTTTAAACAGTCTACTAAAATTGATACGATAATCATATTTTGATCAAATGATATATTTGTTAGTTTATTACATCTATTTGTAAACTCATGAAATTTAATTCTCATTCCATTTCTATTTCTGTTCAGATTTTAGCTGAAATCTTACCTCATTACTTACGTCATTTATATACGAGGAATAAAAATTCTACGATCGTGGTAAGTTTGGATATTGAGGTTTGGATAATATAATTCATTTATTTCTACAATTCCTACAATATGTAATATCAGTCTATTTGACAATTTAATTCTATTTTCCATTTGAATTTCTATAATTATAGTTAATGGCTATAATCTAAACAGTATTAAACAAAATATGGAGAACTGTTTTTATATCGATAGCAGGGTTCCGAAACATTTTCCCGCAATTTCTACTTTAACCAAATACTAAGTCACTTTAATTATTGAACGGATTATAATCTTTTTCCTAAAAAAAATATTATTACACAATAAAAATCCATTTTTCAGACCATTTTATAAAAATATTATGCCAGTAAAAAGAAAAAGTCAGCTAGGAAGAAAGACTGAAGTTGTAAAAAAATTGGCTTTATTAAGAGTAGCTGAAAGTGTAGAAGAGAGGCAGATTCGTGTAGACAACCAATGTATAATACAAGCAAAATAACTTTGCATGCTAATGCATTGCCATATAGAGATGGGTCAGAAAGAATGGACAGTTCTTTTCGAACTGTTCTTATGCCTAAACTGTTCAATAAAATAACTGTTTTCATAAACTTCCTGTTCTCAAAGAACATGTAACTCTACATGTTATACATAGTGAGAAAGGTGGGAAACGACTACTTCCTTATCTGTAATTGGACGGTGGGTACTGATTAAACTTTGTGCCAATATGAGTGGGACTGACAGTATAATATTTGTGGTTGTGAATGCATCATAGACTCTCCGAGCGAATACAGTTTGTACATCATTCTTTTTCTTAGTTTTGTTGGTGTTGTGTAATAATTATTTTAGGCGTTTCTGTTTTACATATAGCCATAGTTTACTAAGCATTCCTTGAACATCATAGTCTAGTGTCGGACAATCATCTGCCGAAGCTAAGCGGAAACATTTAACAAAGTCAAATGAGACGTCCAAGGAATCATGGAGAGGTTAGATAATAATCAAATACGAAATACATTAACGAGAGAGGCTAAAACATCTCAAGATAGAGAAGCTCAAAAGTCAGCACATTCATCAGTCTTATGAAAGGAAGGCCGAAAGCTCTCAAAATAGAGATATTCACTTTGAAAATGACCGTTTGCATCATTCACTATTTAGGAAGGCAGAGGAGACCTCCAATGAGAGAGAGAGAGGCTCGCCGTTGATCACTTGCATCATTTGTGGTGCAAAGAAGAGAGGCAGAAAGTGCTGAAGAGAGAGGTGTATGATGTCATTCCCAAAATAGAATTTATCAAACAAGGGAAGAGTCAGTTGCCTTGTCTGTGAGAGTGTCACAAAGACACCATGAAAGCAGAATGATGCCATTGACAGGAAAAGAAAAATCTGCTTTCCATTACAATTCTTTGTGCAATTATGAGCATGACAACGCTGTCTTTATTGGCCCCATGTCCTCTATGTGCAATTTTTGCTAGGCATTAAGATGGAGAGGTGAATCATCCAGTATTTGTCATTCCAATGCAAAAATTTTCCACTTTCAGCAGATAATTGATTGCATTTATTCTTGATCGTATAAGAGAATCCGTGCCGGAAGAACATGCGTTGAAGGAATGTTTGCTGTGTTTAAAATATTCTTGCGAAAAAATAATTTTTTGGAGTAAATGCTTGAAAATCATTCTCTATGTTAAACTAAAACAAGTTAGGAAAGTGTACAGCATATCACAAATGGGCGCGTTTCGAGCAATGGAGTATTATAAAGCAATTATATACCTCTACGTAAGGGAAATAGCATTTTAAAGTTCTTTTCTTCATCATAAATATTCCATTTTCTTCCTATTTAATAATATTACATGCACACGTAAGGAAATTAAACGTTTGTTTGGGAGATTGTTTATGTTAGCAACAATGAAGTGACCATGCAAGAAATTTCATCTCGATATAAGATATTCTTGTTTGATTTTCTCGATAACGGCTAATCCTACAATAAAAATGTATGGGAAAGAAAATACCAGTTCTACAAGTTTTATTTGAAAAATATTTTGATATGAGCAATACTTTACGAGATATGACGAAAATTTAATTTTTTGTCACCAGTAAAGTGGTACCCCTGATTGGCGTACGTGATTCATTTTTGCGATTTTCTTATTATATTTGATTGAAAGTCCTTAATATCAAATTTCATGAAAATCCGTTTGGTAGAAGCCGAGAACGTACATGCGGACGGACGGACGGACAGACCAACCGACGATAATAGGCGCTCACGCTGCAAGCGAAACGCACCTAAAAATATAATTTCAAGGGAAGATAAAAGTTGACGCAGGAAGATATTAATGGTAACCTTGCTATTATAGCTATATTTTAGTTTTGGCTAGTCAAAAATTCGAATCACATTTAAGAGCTCAACCTTTCTATACTAATAGAATATAACCTAATTTTCCCCCTCTGAATCTATGTTACAGTCCTATGTCTATGGAGTTGAATGGGAAAATGAGGAAACTGATTATAATTACAAAAACTTTCATTCTTTTATGATCAAACATTCAGGAATTTTATGTTTGATGCTGTTTGCCATCAAGATTAAAATCATTAGTTTGATTCTAAAAGAGTATTTTCTTCATTTGATTAGCACCGGGATGAGTATAGCACATTAATTTTTTGCATATTAAAATTACATAGAATCATCATAGGAGTTCAAAACCTGGCACAATGAGTGCCTAAAAGAGCAAATTTTTGTTTTCCTGCCATTTATTTTTTAATACACATCAAATTGATCAACAAAGAAGTTTTTTATGCCAAAATTTATACAGTAAACTTCCTGTTATCCGGCATGCTTGGGGAATTGGGTTTTCTAGTTAACTGAATATTCCGGTTGCTTGAGAGTTTTATTGGATAGGCCTTAACATATTCGCTCCCAAGGTGCCGATATATCGGCTTTGACGGTCACTGCTAAAACTCCCAGGCTGCCGATATTTCGGGTTTCTCTTTTATTTCTAATAATTCGTATTTCATGTCTTATTTTGCAATATGATCGCCTTGTTTGTGTGTATAGATGTTTTAGTTGTTTTCTTCCCTAGATATCATTGTATTTCTGTCTTCTTCTGTTTTTATTTACATTAAAGTGAGACTGAATATTTTGGTCACCACCGTCTTGATTTTTATTCTACCAAGCATTCAGAATAATTTATCATCAAATATTTTATAATTCCTTTGCAGTTTTACATTGGTAAGTGCATTGTTTTTTAATCACACTTTTAATTATTTATATTACATTTTCGTTCGTTATTGTTAATTTTATTATGAAATTTCCATAGATAATTCGTCATGTCTTTGAAAACGTCTCGTGGTTTGTCATCTGAAGAAACTATGGAATATCTGGAGTGTATGAGTGATGATGATGCCTCATCTCAGTCGTCAGATAGTTCAGAAGAAAATGCCGAATATATGGTAGAGAATACTGCAGTGAATGAGGTCTGTGATATTGAACAAAATGACTCAGACGACGATGCTGAAATGAACGATTCAGACTGGTGTGAAGTGTTGGCTCCTGAGGAACCACTTGGATTTAGTTTTGATTTTTTAGAATTATCTGGTCCCAAGCATATGCCTCCATCAAACTCTTGTCCGATTGATTATTTTTATTTGTTTTTTACTCAATCTTTGTTTTTATTATTCGTCAATGAGACTAATAGATATGCTAACCAGTATATTGATAAGTACAAGGAAAATCTCTCATCCAATATGGGTAGTTGGAAGCCTGTATCTGTCCAGGAAATGAAAGGATTTTTAGCTTGCATTTAAATATGGGTATAAACAAAAAACCAACTATAGCTACTTATTGGTCAATGCTGTCATCTCAGTCAATACCATGGTTTAGGGAGATGTTTCCTAGAAATAGATTTCAAATGATTCTAAGATTCTTTCATTTGGTGGATAATACCGTATATGACCGAATATAGCCCCCCTGTTTTTGGCCAAAAGCGAAGTGCAAAAGTTGGGGGGAAGGGGGGGGGGCTATTTTCGGGCACTAAAAATTAGGTGGGTACAAACAAGTGTGCAAAGCTTCAATAATGATGAATTTCATTCGAGTCAGTAAGTGTTTCTATCCATTGTAAAACTAAACTACTCGGGTTGCGAATATTTATTTGCAAGGCTGATTGACGTCACCATATAGGAAGGATTTTTCAATTACCTGATCGCTCTCATTATCGTCAAATTGCAAGTTTTACCGTATTTGCTCGTGTAAGCCGAGACCCCGTGTATTCCGCGCACCCCGGTTTTTGGGCCAGCTCTAGGGAAAAAAATTTATTTGAGCCGAAAAAGGGTTTTTTAAATCACCAATTCCTATTTCTAAAAAATGCTACGCTCAAGTTAAGCATCTTCACATTCCTACGTGACGAATTTATTGGGTGATCTCTCTATATCGGTACTAGCAGAAATCTCGATAGTCCTCTTTTGTTAAACACGTAACTGTTTTTGTGGTCACATTGGTCATGTTCGGCAGAAATCACTCCGGTAGCGATCATTCTGCTGTACGTAATTTTCCAGCCATATGGTCACTGATCCCTACCGTAGCGGTCGTCATTTTTTTGGCGAACTAAAATTATGATCAGCGATCATTCAATGATTCATAGACGTATCATAGAATAAAGGAAGCACGCCGTATCTGAACATGGTAGGCGTCGTCTGCCGTGAGAACAAAACCCCCACCAACCCGAACTGGTCGGGCATGCGCCGTGGCCTCCGTGACGATTGCAGCAGAAGACTTCGTCGAGTTTGGGGAGCACCCGTTAATAAACTTAAAACGCATTTAAAATTTTTATACAATGAATGAAAATGACTAAATACACCGAAATTCAGAAATAGAATAATAGATGCGGCATGGGTGCTAGCTTAACGTATATTTGTTTACCGACACGACATTTTGGGAAAAAAGGTGAGCGGCAAATAAAAGAATTCGTGTAAGACACGCAGCCCCTCTTTTCCACCAGCGTTTTGGGAAAAAAGGTGCGCAGCTTACACGAGCAAATACGGTAATACCAACAAAATTAACCTTGCCCGAGAATGGACTAATTGCCCGGCTAAGCTCGAATTGTTAATTACACAAACGAATGATAGATCGAAATATGAGCAAAGTGCGAATTTATATTGCTGCATAAATTGGTATGCTAATATTGCTGCATTAATTAGTATGTTATTTCGACTTTTTAAAGTTTATTTTTACTCCCTAAAAATGTATTTTTGTTCAATTCCTTGTCAAATATCTCTCTCGTTAGTATACCCTCTGAATTCTGAGGAACAAATCTGAAAACCTTAAAATTCCAATTAGCATGGCGTTTTATCACTCGCTAATTGGTACTTTTTTATTAAATGAGTGCAAGTTTGATATTTCTTCAAATTATACAACATGTTTCATGACATTAAAGTCCTAAAAATAATCGTCCTTTCAGGGTATTAAAATATTTTCTAGATTTGTGTGAGAAAAATGGGTAGGGGGGCTATATTCGGGGGGGGGGGGGGGGGGGGAGGGGGGGGCTATATTCGGTCAAATACGGTAATAAGCAAACGGAGAATGACCCTTGCTACAAGTTCAACCCCCTTGTTGTTCATGCAAATAATGCATTCCGGTATCATTACATTCCTCATCAAAATATATGTATTGATGAGAGTTTGGTAGGGACTAAAAATCACACTTCATTGATGCAATACCTTCCAAACAAGCATCATCATAGATGGGGTATAAAATTCTGGATGCTTTGCGATTCTAATTCTAATTATTGTTTGAGTTTTTTTGTCTATAGGGGAGTCAAAAGTCAATGTGATAAGGAAGCAATAGCTAAAGATGGACTTGGGTATATAGTTGTAATGAAGCTAATGTCTTTGGGAAATTACTTGAGGAATGGTTACCATATTTTTGTAGATAATTTTTTCATGTCTGTGCCACTGGTTAGGGACCTATTCAAATTAGAGACCTTTATAACGGACACTATTAGAAGGAACAGGAAATGGCTGCCGAAAACCTTTTCTAAAAAAATTGCTGTTGGGGAGAAAAAATATTCTAATCTGGACCTGTACTTGGAGCTGCTTTTAGGAAAAAAAATCACAGAGAAATCTAGTTCTGCTCTTGTCAAGTAAGTTATCTGCTCAAGATACAGTGAAGACATGCAGGAAAAATTTATACCATCAATTGTACATGAGTATAATAAAAATATGGCTGGCATAGATACCTCTGATATGATGTTATATGCATATTTTGATGAGCGTAGAACAGTAAAATACTGGAAAAAAGTTGCTTTTAATATCATAAGTAGAATGATGCTAAATAGTTATATTTTATATAAGGAGAATTTTAAGGAACCAGGAAGATTGAAAAGCAGGTTGGCTTACACTGTTGACATAATAGAATATTTAGGAGGTGAATGGCTTGCAGCAAACAAGACAGAAGAAGATGTGGTAATAGTTGAAGGATCGCAGATTAGAAGAGGAATTAGGAAGCTTCCTGAAAAGAAGGAAAACAATTGCTGTGTTTGTAGCAAGAAAGGACAAAGGAGACGATCTAGAACTGTGTGTAACATATGTAACAAAGGACTGCATGGGGAATGCCTTCCCGTACATAAGTGCTCAATGTTGTAAAACATTTTATTTGTTGACGAAAAAGAACTACAGGAGGCTGACATTAACATAAGTGTTAGACAATACATAATAATATGTGAAAAAAATACTATAAGATGAAGATAGCTTAAAACTTTTAATAAAATTTTTGTTAAAATGAGTATTTTTAATTTTTTCCCCTTAATAGAAGAAAAAAAAATGTTATTAATAATTCTAAAAATTAACCTTAAAATTTTTTGTGCATAAGGTAAAATATATCTTTTCCAATTAAATAAAAAATAATCAAGTCAACTGCATTAAAAATCCATGTTATTGTCAATTCAATAAACCCTTACATGTGTCATAAATTTGCCCCTGGGAGTTTATGCAAGTTCCACAGAAAATGAGCTGGGAGTAAAAGGGTTAATAATGCATTTGGAAACCAAAATATGGAACAGACGCAAAACTATACATATACCTTGGAATTTCTAACCCATAGAATCGATATTCTACTAACAATTACTCTTAAATAATTTCTTAACATTCAAGGAAGTAATGAAATTAAAATATGCAAGTATTCAATACACTTAATAGCAATATTTTAATAATTACTAGCTTTATTACACCCATCAGTTCCTCGTATGCCAATCGCTATTAGATTCTCTTTTGTTTTAATAACAACGGGAGGTAAGGATTAATTTAGTCCAACCATAAGAATTTTCCAACAACAAAAACTGTTTCCTTGTCCGAGGAAATGAGAGAAATTATACTCACGTAACTCAAAGTATTAGCAGAGATTTTTGAGGAAAAGTGATATTAAACGAAAGACAAACTTGAGTAAAGTAGTATTTAAATAAGCAATTTCAAGACGAGAGTATGATTCTGCATCTAAGCCCAAAATAATAATGCAGCCTTAAAATAAAGTTATAAACTATCATAATGCATAAAATTGTCTCACTCTTAAAACATTCTTATTTAGGAGGTTTGATACAAGAACGAGAACCTATGTGTAGTTCTTTTGTCTGCTGTAAGGTGTTGTCATCTACAAACCAGATATAAACTTTATGTGGGAAAAAAATGTCAACTTACGTCTTTTATTTTTTTAGTAACATTAAAATTGGACTCGAGAGAGTAACAAGTAGAATAATACTTGAACTAGCCAGAGTTGAATGTAGTAAACATCGCTAAAACAAACCGGTCTCATCAGCATTATAAATCTGATCAGGGGTTAGGTCATGATCCTTAACTAATGTTTCAAAAAAATCAAAAAATTTATCGGCAGCTTCTAGGTCACCCGATATTTTATCACCTGAAATATCTAGACGTCCGATCATTAAAACGTGTTAACCATTCATCTGAAAATGCACACAGTTCACTAATGTCCATTTGTTCATAAAAATCTTTGGTCTTTTCAATCAACATTGGTCCAGAAATAGGGGCTCCCTCGGTATGGTTTATAGAAAACCATTCATACACAGCAATATCCAATTGCTCAAGTTTCAGCTTATGAAGAGTACGCCAATATTCAATTCCTCTAGTAGTCTCAGAAGACGTAACAAATTTCAATAACTGTGATTTCTATGCCTTACATAATTGCATATTGCAACTGCCAACGCGAACGCCATATTTATTTAAATTAGCGGTTTTCATTTAACACAAACACTCATTCCAAAAAAACATTCATAATTGCGTATTGCGACTGCCAACACGAAAGCCAAATTTATTGAAATTAGCGGCAGCATTCCGAAATAGATGTAAAAAATCACAGAAAGCACCAATATTAGTGGTAAAATTCCGAACTAGATGAAATTAAACAAAAATCGAGAGGCCAGAGATGCCGTTTGCTTGAGAATTCCGGTTGCTTGAGTGCCGGATAACTGGAAGTTTACTGTACATTGTCGATGCTTTCTTGTAATTGCATATGATTGACTTGAATAATAACTCGGCATTGCAATTATTGACATATTCATGAAATTTAAACAAAACCTTGGTTGCGATAAATAATACATATAATGGTAACAAAAATAAACAGTATTTCAGTTTTCATTGTTATTGAGTAAATGAAGTTCGATATATTGTATTTTTTAATGTCTTTAAGGAAAATTTCTTGAAAGCAGAGTATCAATTTAATATTTAACTAAAAACAGAAAAAGAAAATGTATATAAATTTATTTTAATTAAATCACATTTTGTATGCTCTAAAAAGTAAAATATAACTCTAAAATTCATATACCTAATTGAATGTTCCAGAAAATTAAAATTGTTTTAGGAATGTAAAAGTTGCTTACTGTAATATTTAACAAATAAATCTTTATTAACAATTCTTTGTCACACAACCTTTGTATTCCAAAAATTATTGTTATTCTCTCAAATGTTCAATTATGTAAATGATATATTTGTTTGATACAAAGGCTTCCACAGTGTTTCCTGCCATGATGACAATAGTTGTTTACATTTTAGTGCATATAAAATTTGATTTCATTAATTTTTTATTTAAATTGAATTTTAACTTAACACTTAGTTCATACGTACCCATCATTGTTGATGGACAATTGACCGAGTGATAAATAAAAAAAGTTTGAATAGTATTTCATACCTGAGCAGTCTCGATGAAAGTGGTTACTTGGTCAGATATATTTCTTTCAAATGAAGCAAGGGCCTCCTGAAAAGTAGTATCAAAAATTAAATAAAAAATTAAATTGTAACAATTAATATCTATATATGTACAGGTGAGTCCCACTGAATGCGGGGGATGCACTCCTGAGGTCTCCACGTTAAGCGAAAATCCGCGTTCACTGGAGCATCATAACCTTTAGGCGCACTGAGGGAAATAACTTCCCAAATGGTATTTTTGGATCCACATTCAATGTAAAACATATTTCTACCAGACTTTTAGAACGTAATTTATTAAACAGACTATAAAATTACCTAGTAAACAGTAAGACAAAAAAGCTTTTTAGTGGTAGACATACATAATTTCAAAATATTTCTCAGAACACCTACGAAGGTTTATTGAAAAAAGAATCCAGGGTCGACTGCTTAGCTTTTTTTTTTGCTTATTACATAAAATTTGTCGATAGCATTTAAATAGTCCGTTGCAGCCCCGCTTCACTGCACTCACTCATGTGTAGTCATTGTGCTCCTCCAACAAAGTCATGCACTGATCGACGATGTTCTTGCAGCTCCGCTTATAGATCAAACCCATAGTAGTGCATGTTGGGTTTTCTGCAATTTATATATCACTAGCAGAATTTCCCATTGAATTTCAATGGATTTAGTGAAGCTACTACGACACAACATACAAATTCTTTAAAATATATAGTAGATACTTTTAAAATTACAATTAGCTTTTCTTAACAATTAATCATATTTGCTTGTAACAATCCATTTCCGAGCCTATTGCATTCAAATATAACGATAATTTTATTTCCTATCATATTACTTTCACCAAATCCACCTTCATTTCTTATGTAATTATGCCTCGCTGAAATATTTCCTTTTATGTCTTGTAAGCAAGAAACCCGTGAAAAAGCAACGTACAGTTGTCCATGATTGAACACTGACTCCGGTAAATGTACACCAGATACATAAGCTTATTGACGTTAGTAAACATTATAATGTATAAATGATTTTACTAACAAAAAATGTAAGATTCCACTATTCAATAGACGAAAGAAGGTTCAATTACTTTCATCAATAAATGCTTCCTGAATAATAATCAGTATCTATTTACATTGCTATCCATAAACATCAATCGTTTCGTTGCTTAAACAAAAGTGCGAATCGAATAATGCTAAACTTTTGCCTATTTGAATGTTGAATTGGCAGTAATTGAATCGGAGACAACAATGAAAGACTCCTTGGCAACACCCGGAAAGAGTACGAAAAATCCACAAAATTTCTAAGCAAAAAGCGTATTTCTGAAAACTTCGACCATGTAACATGTAAACTTCACAGGAATAACATAGTATACAGTTTTATTCGTCCAATAAAGCAAAAATGAAAAAACTCGGTCCATATTTATGTATTTTGATGCTTGAAGGTAGAAAACCTTTCAAGTCAAGAAATGGATTCATACGTGTTATCTTATGGAAAAATGTTAATCCCCTATATTGGCAATACAGATTAATCCTGGTTGACCAAACCTTGAGCATTCATTAAGTTAGGATGTAAGGAAGAATCGTACCAAATTTGGTTATTCTAGCTTTTATCGTTTAGGTGTTCCATGAACAAACACACGCTTCAAAATATATTATAGATTATATACTGTGATGAGCTGA
Organism: Uropetala carovei; assembly: GCA_036926305.1. Lineage (NCBI taxonomy): Eukaryota > Metazoa > Arthropoda > Insecta > Odonata > Petaluridae > Uropetala > Uropetala carovei. The sequence goes on from JAXCHB010000188.1 coordinate 3,857,718, forward strand.
AGCCGACTCCCACCGACTCGCTTGAGCCTGTTGTTAATTTTTCTCAGAATTTGCGAACCGGTGGTTAAATTTTTAGAAAACATGAAAATTTAATGATTTTGTCCTTTCAAGTACATTTTGCCCTATCTGATAGTTAATTACTGACAGTGTTTGAAATGGAAAATATTACAAACCGAACACTTGTTAAGCTAGCGGAGCAGTATTACTAAACTAGAGCGATATGGTGCCCCTGGCATATAGGCCTCCCGCCACCGTTATCCAAATTTCCTTATTTTTTTTTTAGAGAGCCGGTTCTTAATTTTTTTCCAGCTCATAACTGATTATATATTATTATACATTATATGCATTCAAACATTAAGATCCTTCCGTGCGTACCACATGCTTTTCATATGCAAATCATAATTATATAATTTTTTGATGTGTAGCATTATTGTTTCATTATTATTTATAATGACAAGTTAATATGGTAAATGACAATTGTAATAAAGTAATTGTCGAAAATTATAGATTTAAAACATATAAATCAAAAACATTCTTTATGATTCAATGATGCCAAAGAAACATTAACCATTAATCATATTTCTATTTTCCGTTTTTCAAATGTTTTCTGCCTTAGGGGATATATTTTTGGTGTTAAACCCATGAAATTTACAGGGAAAAGAGTGAAATAAGCCACCAGAGGATGCAATATTATGCAACACTGCTGAAATATCACAATATTTAGGATACTTTGTGAAATTTGATTAGTGTGAAATTTAAAAAATCATAAGATATTAGACTGCAGTCACACTGTGCATAAGATATCTCTATTTAAAAAAATAATTTGAAATAAAATCTGCGTTATAATGAATCCGCGTTGGCTGGGGCCGCGTTAAGCGGGGCTCACCTGTATGTTATTTGCTACAAAAAGGAGGGGCAGGTCATCGCATTTAGTGGGGGCAGGAGCTTGATTGCGCACGCAGCCTGGAAACATTAGGAAGGGGAATAGATTGGAACTGTGGAGAAGGGGAGGAGAGGGAGGAAGAGGGGGTGGAGAAGGGGAGGAGAGGGAGGAAGAGGGGGTGGAGAAGGGGAGGAGAGGAAGAGGTGGCTGATTTTCTATTTTTGCTATTATTCAGTTTCAGTAAGTGGCCACATTCTCTCTGCATTTCCCTCTGTTCTTTTTTATTCATACCTCATTTGTTATTGTTTTCATTGTTGCTTTCATTCTTTCTTTGTTCTTTGTTGTTTATTCTTCATTGTTGATTGTTCCTTGTGGTTCGTTTTTGGTTCTTATCATATTTGTTTGCCATTGTTGTGGCCCCTCTGTTGTGCATTCGGTGTTGCTATTTGTTTCTTTTGTATATTTGGTTGGTTGGTTCATTTGTAACAGCATAGAAATTATACCCTGTTTTTATAATATAAAGACTTTACTCATTCGTGAAATTCTGGTGATCATATTAATCGTTTTAATGAGATACTGTCCAATAATTCCAATTACAGGCCATAAAATGCTTTATAACAAGAGTGAAAAGGTGGAAATTTAACTTATATGTGTGAGTGCATAATACTGGCCACAAATGAAAAGATTGAGAAGGAGAAAAATTCTGACGTGACCGGGACTCGAACCCAGGTCTCCCACTTGCCGGGTAAGTGCTTTAACCAACTTCTTTAACCATGCTTCTTTCATTGGAGTATTAAAGTTTGTTACGTCAGAATAGGAAGTTGGGGCCTGCTTTACGGTTTCATGATGATGAAATCACAATTGCGGATTTCAAAGGGTTCCAAATTTCAGAAGAAAAACGGATGACGATGATGGAGTTGCTTCACTATGCAAAAGGTATGAATAACCCTGAGTTTAATAAAATAGAAATTGAAAATTTAGATGAATGGCTAGATATTGATCAAGATACTCCAGTTGTTCATCATTTTACAGACAGGAGATAGTAGAAATGGTGCAAGACAACAACAAAAGTGAAAGTGAAGCCGAAGATGATGAAGCTGAAGTTATTCGAGAAAGAATATCCATCGACGATTGCATTTATCAGGCGACTCGGCTCAAAGCAGGATTAGAACAGCATAGTTTTATCAGTGAGCAACAAATCACGAACATTTACATGCTGCAAAGTCAACTCATCCGTGAAAAACCAAAACACATGAAGCAAGTATGTTTAACAGATATGTTTAAAAGTTACCGAAGGCTACTGATACGGAAAATCTAAAAGCTTCCACTTCAGTCTTCTGTGACGTAATGACTGATGACATGCCTAGAAGTAACCAAGATGCATCAGCTGTTCACAAACCGAACGCTAGAGTTTAATGTACGTAATTCCAAGCTCTGTTTTCGTTTTTATTAAAATGGGATTATTTTCATTTTCACTTGCCACAAACGTATTTAACTATCTACTTTATATACGTGCAATGTCATATAACAGAGAAATTCATTGTTTTTCTAAGTTTATTTCATGCTCACTTCATGTGCAGTTTGCAATACCTACGTTAAATGTTTAAATGTATTTGCAAATTCCTAAACATTGCAGCGATTTTCCCCACAACTCCGCACTTAACGAAGCACTTAAGAAAGCAGCGATATTCTGCGATTTTCTGCGTTTTCGTCGCGTTTATTCGTTAGCGTCGTCCGATTCGCCCGCGTCATCAATTGTTCATATGCAATGCCAAAATGCCCCACTTGCAAGCAACACCCATGCCAACAGGGAAAAGGTTTCTTTCGGCGGCGACAATAACCTTAGTCGTCCGACAAACGAAATAAAATGTCTCGTCGATGGCTATTCCGATGTAATCTCTTCACAATTAGGCCAAACCAACCTGATGTGTTATGAGATTGAATTGCTCGATTCAACTCCGGTCAGATCCCCTCCATATCAATGCTCACCGCCAAAATTGGCCATGATGAGGGCTCATGTCGATAAGTTACTCGCTGACGGTATTATCCAGCCTTCGTTATCAAACTGGAGTTCACCTGCCTTTCTCATCCCCAAGAGAGATGGCTCCGAAAGACTAGTGGTCGACTATCGTAAACTCAATAAGCAGGTCAAGGCCGATAATTTTCCTACGCCTTCGATAGAACACGCCCTACAATACTTGGGCTCGGCCAAATATTTCACCATTCTTGACTTAAATTCTGCCTTCCATCAAATTCCTTTGACCCCGCCTTCAAAGGAGTATACCGCCTTCGTTACACCGTTTGGGCTGTATCAATATAATCGTCTTCCATTTGGTTTAACCACATCTCCTCAGGTCTTTTCGAGGTTAATTGACAAGGTGCTAGGTGATTTAAAATATTCTTGTGTGTATCCATACATTGATGATTTATGCATTTATTCCAAGAGCCTCCAAGAACATCTTCGTCATGTCAAACTGATATTGGAGAAGCTAAGGGCAGCTGGTCTCACGGTCCATCCAGAGAAGATGAAATTGGCCCACGAATCCATTACCTTCCTTGGACATCGAATCTCCCATGGCGAACTTACCACTGACCCAGAGAGAACACAAACCCTTTCGGCATTCCCTGCTCCTAAATCAGTTAAGGAGGTGTCACGCTTTCTCGGTATGTGCGGTTTTTATTCCAAATTTATTCCAAATTATGCGGAGATAGCATCCCCTCTGAATGCACTCCGCAAGAAAGATGTCATTTTCAAATGGACCAGTTTGCAGCAAGATTCTTTTGTCACATTGAAACAATGTCTGTCGTCTCCGCCTGTACTTCAACTTCCTAACTTTGAGGAAGAATTCCATTTGTTCGTGGATGCCAGTCAGGTGGCACTGGGGGGGGGTTCTTCACCAAACGTTCGATGGGAAGCTAAAGCCTATAGCTTATGCTAGTAGAACCTTAAATAATTTTGAACAGAAGCAGCCATCTTATGAATTGGAGTGTCTTGCTTGTTGTTGGGCGGTCGAAAAATTCAGGACTTATCTACAGCCAAAACTATTCCATTTATACACAGACAATGGGGCGATAACCTGGTTGTTTAAACATCCCAAGCAACTAGGAAAAATTGGACGAATGGTTTTAAAATTGTCATCCTTTCGCTTTGTAATCCATCATGTCCCATCTTCTAAAAATAGGGTAGCAGACTGTCTATCTAGAGCGGTTGACCAATCAATTGAGGATGCAACTCATTGTTCTATGCTGTTACATCAAATACCTCTGTCCTTCACAAACATTAGGGATCACCAGAATTCAGATCCGCGGTTAAAACAGCTGATCGAGCAAATCAGACAGGGAAGCCCATCCCACAATTATTTTATTAAGAATGGATTATTATATCATGGAACAAGCAGACTTAAAAGGGGTAGAGTGGTGGTTCCAGATGCCCTCAAGGCCATGCTATTTTCCTATTTCCATTCCTTACCAACTGCTGGACATATGGGCATTAGTAAGACTTCTGAGCGAATCTGTAGGGAGTTTTGGTGGAGTAACATGAAGTCAGAAATAGCCCAGATGGTAAAAACCTGTCATGACTGCCAAACATGTAAACCTAGGAACACCCTTCCCCCTGGAGAAATGAGTTCTACTACTCCTAACTACCCCTGGGAGAGAGTTTATATAGACTTTGTTGGTCCATTACCCAGAAGTCAGAATGGAAATACCTGTGCACTCACAGTCATTGATGGTTTCATCAAATTTACCTTCATTGAACCGTTACGCTCTCAGTTAGCCTCCCAAGTTGTTTCCACGTTATTCCAGAAAATCTTTCCTAAATTTGGCTATCCTAAATTCTTGGTTTCGGATAATGGAACCCAGTTCAGATCTGCGCTTCTGGCAGATATGTGTTTTAAATATGGTATAAAACAAATTTTCACAGCCCCTTATTATCCGCAACCTAACCAGGCTGAACGGGTCCACCGAAACCTGAAATATGCCTTAACTATCTTATCTCAACATGACCATAGGAAGTGGGATGAGTATGTGCCCAGCCTAACTTTTGCCTTCAATTCTGCCAAACACAGTAGTACAGGATATACTCCGGCGAGGGTGTTTATGGGAAGAGAACTTCCGCACCCTCTAACAAATTTCTGGAGAATTCCTCCACAAGCTCTGTCGGAGACGTTAACACAATCTGAAAGGCAGTCCCTATGGCAAGAGGTGTTAAGAAATTTAAAAAGGACAAGACTTAGACAAGCAGTGGCATTTAATCGAAGTCATTCAGGGAATCCCTTTAAAACTGGTGATATGGTCTTGTATAAAAGGTTTCCTACTAGTTCAAAGGCGCACCACCAAACCACCAAACTGACACCACAATGGGTCGGTCCATTTTCGATTAAAAATTTCTTATCTCCTGTGACAGCTGTTCTGGAACTGTCACCCACTAAGGAGAGAATTGCCAATATATCGCATTTAAAATTATATCATAAATAATTCTGTTATTATAACTTGTATGTGCCGGCGTAGGGACTTAGCGACCCCATCGCCCAATGATACTGCATCATTGCAATCAGCCCCCAGATGAGAATCTGGAAAAACATATCCATTTTCAGCTTAAGCTATGCCTTTGTGAATACAAAGATGATGTTCGAGGCAGCATACAGGATGTTTAGACCTTTATGTTTGTCTCCATGGCTCTAAATTTTTATTAGTTAAAGTAACCTAGCCATGCTTTTCTTATGTTTACTGGTAATACTGCCTCTATTACCACAATAGATTTTGCGCACTCTCCCCAATTGGGATGGTGTACCTTAAAATGTTTATTACACTGTATGCTATTGTCAAGAGGGCTGTGCATCTCAAAAAAAAAGAAGGGGGAAATATACTAATTTAAAATTGTTTCACTAATCATAATTATCTGTACTACTGTGAAAATTAATTAATGTCATAACAATTATCTGTACCACTTACTAAGCTCAAAATGGTTAATGTCATACTGACTCGAGCCCTTGTCTTAGAAAATAACTGCTGGTAAGTGCCCAGCATAAAATACTGTTTACTTTACTTAATACTTTAAATTCAAAATAATCTTTTGTTAAATTTCGGTACTTCCCACTTGGAACTACCATGAACTCCTTTTTTCTTATAATATCCATTGTCTTTGAATGTGCCCTTGTTGTAAGCCTAAGGCAAGGAGTGGGCAATAAGTTTTGTATCTCAATTCACTGGTGCTATTCTGAAACCACACACCAGAACCTTTCTTGATAATTAATATCTGCTATGGTAAAGACATAAGTGGGGTGATTGAATATCCATCCGAGAAGACATCTCACTGCAGTGCTTAGTGAACACTTTCCAAACCTGCCTTCAAGAAGTGTACTAAACCCGAACAGTGTGGATCAGTGGTGAATGTTTTCCGTTTCCCCTAGGAACTTCCACTGGAAGAGGGGCGGAGACTCGGATTTTCAGAACAATATAACATTTCCAGTGAATTATGCCCAATATGTTTGAATTATTCCAATGACAGTAAATAAATTATATTAACAATACTAAAGAGAATTCGTGCGTGTGATCTAATATAAAGAGCGAGTAAGGAAGTGCTACAGAGAAAGGGTGTGAACACTTGGGGGAAGAGATGGTCTAAGGAATCTCCCCCCACCCTTCAAAACTTTATTTTTCTTTGGGAAAACTTTATTTTTTTTATTTTCTGAGGGAGGATGCAGCGATTTTCCCCACAACTCCGCACTTAACGTAGCACTTGTCGAATAAACGCGACGAAAACGCAGAAAATCGCAGAATATCGCTGCTTTCTTATCGGTGTCTTTCTCATCGGTGAAGAGAACGCCAAACGCCTCCGCCGAATGGCCCCGCCGAATGGCTGGTTCCACAGCAACGCGCTTTATATAGGGCGAATATTACCCCTATTTCCCATTCCCTCCTTTTCGTAGGGTTATATCACTTAATCACGAATTTAACCAATACGAAGTCGAGGAGTCGGGCACATTTAAGCTACCCGCCGTACCCCCTCCCTCGAGCGGCGACGTCAGGCGAGAGCGGCAGTCAAGAAAACGAGGCAGACCACCGAGGCATACGGAGAGCAAGGTGTCGCGGAGTGGAAGAGTGACAGAGAGAGAGAACGAGAGGAGTTGTTCCTCGCAAAGGACCAGAGTGAAAAGTTTCCTGTCGGAGAGACGGTAACGATAAGTCCACAGGTTCTGAAGTGGTTAAGTGTTGCAATAATTTAGTTTATTTTATTATCTGTTGAATATAGCATTTAGTTGGAGCTGTATGTGGCTTTAATTTTTGGGTCGCCACAACATAATATCTTTCATTATTTCTGATATCCAATAATTGGATAACTTAATAAAATTTGTTATTAAATCATTGACCAATTGATTGAAAATACCAATGAATCTAAACAAACAAAAGATACCACATAGGTAAGGTCCGGAAAAATCAGTGATTCTGCTTAACCCATATCCCAATGGTGCCGGATTAAAGGTACTCATCTGTGTATCAAAAATTGACTTTACATTATGATGCACTTGGTTTTTCTTCCATTTGCTATTTTGTACACTTTCTATTTTGTCTGCTTTCTATTTTGTCCACTTGCTCTTATGTCGCTTGCTCTTTTGGGACACACCCATACATATCTGCATTTTTGAAGAAAAATACCTAGATAAAAAAACTGGGAAATCAGGAAATCCAGCAGTGTCTTGGTCCCGAGCATTCTGGATTTGTGTGAGTGCACTGATGTGATCCACTAATTGGAAAAATCCAAAACCTAGCAATAGACAAGTCCCAAAGTTGCTGGATGTGGGATGTGCAATTTAAAATTGGGTATGTCAGTGGAAATTGAATGTTATAAATAACAATAGACTAGAAAGTTGAATTTAAAGCTTTTCAGACTCTATACTTCAAAATTATGAAAAGCTTTCAAGTAGTCTTTCCAGCCTATCAGAAACATTTTTTCAATATGTATACGCTTGATTTCACTCTAAACCAGTGGTTCTCAAAGTTTTTCGGCCCACGGACCACTTTGACGGGCAAAACACATGCGAACCACCATCCACTACTGTCTTGCCACAGCTAAAGCTTTATTGGAGTACCATTTTTGATTGTCCTAAACAAAGGTGGGAAGTAAGAACAGTTGCTAGGACATTTCGTTGTATCCACTGAGATTTAATGCTTTGAAGAATTTAGTTCATTTCAGTGGTATTAATTTAATTTGTTTTGGTCAACATTAATTGCTTTAGGACTAATCAGGTGAGCTACACAAACGAATTAATTTAAAATGGCATATTTAGCCTTATCACGCAAGTGTTGGAGATTAGGGTTCTGGTCTATTCTATAGTATGGTCTTGATGTTGTGTATCAAGAATTTGCATTGTGGATCATCCAGCTGACCACCTGGAGGAGTCTTGCAAAACACCAGAGGTCTGCGGACCATACTTTGAGAACCACTGCTCTAAACACATACGCATACACTAACAAACCTCTATTTGTTCGTATTGATATGTTTCCAAGTCCATCAGATGTTCCCATGTTCTCTGGCAAAGATCATTGAAGTCATGATTTAGTAACTGAATTTGATCTATCAATAAATCCTCCCCAACATCTTCTCCAGCAGTGCTCATTTCCAACAGTGTGCCTTTTTGATAACTTGGGCCATTCTCAGGATTGGTTTCAGGATTACCTACTGACCCTTCTTTGCATTTAACTAGGTGAGCCATTTCTGCAAAATATTGAATCTTCTCAGCCAATAACTCTGTCATGATGCTGTGAAAGATGAGAGAAATTATGTTCAATATTAAATGTTTAGATTTGAATTATACCTTATACCTAGTCATTATTATATATAGTTAATCTCCCATTTTCAATATTAAATGCTGTACTATTATTATTACTTGTGTGATTGCCTTTCAAATATGATGGGTATGTATGAATTAAGTATTACGTTAAAATAAAAATTAACAAAACCAACTTTTAAGTGCACTAAAACATAAAAAATGATATAAAATCCACATAATCGAATGTTCCAAAAAGTTGTTTGGCAAAGATATATATGTTATTGAATATTTATATGTTAAACATACTAAATAATTCTATATGAATTTTATCTCGACTATAAATATTTTGAAGAATGTGTTTGTGCATTTATAGCGCAACAACTACAAAACAAAGAAGCTAGAAGTTGCCATTTAAACCTCAATTAAAAGTTAAGCAAAATGGGAGGGTTATTAAAGTGATTTGAACTACATTTTTATATAAAGAATGTTTTTCTCTTTTAATTTTTCCCATTTAAATAACACGGGAATGAGCGTATTGTTGGATTAACAATTTTCATGACGACCATTATAAACAATATGCAATATTAACTAAAAGAAATAATATATACCTAATATAAACTAAAAGAAATAATATATACTAATATAAACAAAAGTAGCGAAGAAAGATACACAAGGTGAGGCATAGAGTGCTCCAAAGCAAACGGTTTTTAAAACTACGTAAGTAACTTAAATAATTAGACATAGATTTTCCACAAATTGTGATTTTCAAACCTTTGAAGATATCATCAAAAAACTTCACACAGGTAACTAATTTTATCCTGCAGATAACATAGGCTATATGGCGATAAAAATAGTTATATAAATATAAATAACCTAATCTACAATAATCGCTATTCAAATTGTAATGAACTTTCATGTGCTCATTTTCTAGCATCTATAAATCTGTTTCTTGACAATCGATTTACTTTTGCTTTCTGCGACTTATTAGCTCTATGCCTCGCTTTTCGTTTGTTCTGATCGCTCAGTCTTTTCTGTCTAACCTGTCCCGTTTCTCTTCTCCCACCTTCAGCAATATTTCTATTTGGCGAGATTTCCAGCGAGTTTGTGCTCCTCTGTTAAGTTTTCTTTTCTTTTCATCTTGAGTTTCAATACTTTCCATGATTATGAACTGTACTACTTAAAGGATATCGGTAAATAATATGTTATTTATGGCCAGGGATGGCCTGATGTATTTTGGCACCTCGGGCAAGTATCCGCTCAGTGCCCCCTCTGTAAATTTCTGTTAATATGTTTTAAAAAGAGCTCGTCAATTTATTCATTGCCTCGTAAGATGATTGATAATGAAAAGTAAAAGGAATTGTATATAGATTCCAACCTACCCCGCGATATAAATTGGTATCCAGCATTTATCCACTTGTAAGTAATGTAGAGATAGATGGTAAATAGATAAGGTGACCATATTTACCGGTTTGGCCGGGACAGTACCGGTTTTGGAGCGCTTGTCCCGGTGTCCCGAAAGACTAAACGAAAATACTTATTTGTACCGGTTTTGGGATTTATGCTCCCAAGGTTTCGATAATACTATCGATCCACACAAGCGAAAATAGGGAATGGATTTGATAAAGATCGATGGAACGAAGTAACTATATATAGCGACATTAAAGCACTCTATCTACTATATACATATAATTAGCCGAAGTAGGGGCGGTAGATGATCTGGGAGCTTTGCTGCACGTGCTTACGGCATATTGCCGAGAGAGTGGTGAAACTGCACGCGTGGGGAAATAACCGGTAAGAGACGGGGATTCCTAATCGTTTGTTCCCAGCGAATTGTGGTAGTGGGGGTAACGAAAAGAATGAGAATTGATGTATACTACCACAGTGTACTACAATGTACCTAACTGGCCTGTAACGATCTCGAAGTTTTGACTCCACCATTCTTCGTTTGCCATTACATTTTTTGTTCTGTTTACTCTGTGGAATTTCCGCGTGTTCCACTAGTTTGAAGGAAATGAGATGTGAGGACGTGTATATAATTTGAAGTCGTTCCACGAGGTAAGAAATTGTTAACAACAATTTAAAATAATTTTTGCCAGTTTTTATTTAACCTATTCTATGTTAAATTACTTTTCTCAGCATCGATCGAATGTTGGCAACCCTAAAGACAATAAGAAGAAAGTAATGCCAGAGGAAATTTTGCAATTGCAACAAATTGTGCATTTTCCAGACTGAAATGAAGACTAGATTCCCCTCTCCACCCCACCACCCAACCAGATTCAACAGTAGGGCTTGGATTTATCGGAGAAATAATGTAAAGAAACACTTTGTTTTTTGTGGTCTGCTTTCATGGTGTGTAAACCCCACAGTCTGTTATGGAAAAAACTCAGCCTTGTCAGCTTATTTAGTAAGGTTAGTAATAAAAAAAGAAAAATACCCCTAAATCATCATGACCCCTCGTAGGAAATGTAAATTCAATGACGATTTAAAGAAAGAGTTTGGATTTATTAAAAAAGTAAAACCTGAAGATGAACATGAAGTGCAATGTACTGTTAGTGGGACAAAATTTTTGGTTGCCCATGGCGGTTGTTCCAATATTAATGATCACATGACATCCAAAAAGTATCAGAGAGCTCTGAATACAGCAAGTTCGAGCCAAACGCTTATGCCTTTTTTAAGAGACAGGAATTTGGAAAAGATGATTTTGTTTTAGCAGCAAAAGAAGCTACACATGCTTATCATACAGTGATGTACAACCACAGCTTTAGGTCTGTGGACTGTGCATCTCAACTTATTAAAGCCATGTATGAAAAAAAATTCAGCTGTGCCCATACAAAAACTGAAGCAATAGTTTTAAACATAATTTTTCCGAGTGTAGAAGATGAAGTTAAAGCTGATTTGAATGAATGTAACTTTATGTCATTATCCACAGACACTTCTAACCATAAGGATATAAAATTGGTTCCAGTTATGGTTAAATATTTTAAGGCATACAAAGGGATTAAAATCAAGCTCCTAGAATTTAAAGACCTTCCAGGAAAAACCTCGAAATTGATTGGTAATGATTTAAAAGAAGTTTCAGATATTGGCTCAGAGAACACAAATAGCAAAGTGGTGAAAACAATGTTTTAAAGGAAAATGTTGGGTCAGATGTGATAGAAATAGGATGTGCAGCACACATCGTTCACAACGCTGCTCAAGCAGCAGTCGATCAGCTCCCTTATGACATTGAGGCAATGGTTGTAAATATGTACAAATATTTTTATATTTATACTGTTTGAGTGGAGAAACTGAAAGAATTTTGTTTGTTTGCTCAAACAGAATACATATAAGAAGCTATTGGATATAGCAGTACACGTTAGTTGGCATTATTACCAGCAATCAAAAGAATAATTGACATATATCCAGGTTTATGTTCCTTTTTTCTCTCCGAAAACGCATGCCCAGCTGTTATTTGCAAATTTTTTGAAGATGCTACATCTGAATTATGGTTACACTTTTTACTAATTCAATTGAAATTATTTAATGACACTGTCTTAAAAATTGAAGAGAAGAATATTTCATTAATGGAAATAGCCACTGCCCTGGCTAATTTGAGAAATCAGATGATAGCAAGAAGAGAAGCCAAGTTTGTTGGAATGAAGGTGTCAATGATGGTTGAATCACTCAAAGACGAAGGTGAATTAATGCCTGAGACATTCTATAAGACAGTCCATATTTTCTTCCAGACTGCATTGAATTATTTAGAAGAATGGACGAGAAACTTTAAATTTGTTTCCATCTTTGAATGTACAACCTCTCACTTGATCGGAGGGAGGTGATTCGATGGTAAATTGCCTATACTCCAGGGGCAAACAGAGTTTGTCCCGGTTAGCTGATCAGAAATCTGGTCACCTTATAAATAGGGTTAGCACCCCCAATACCTGGGTGCCCTGGGCAGTTGCCTGGCTCATTGGTACCTCAGGCAGGTCCTGTTTATGGCTATAGTTGTTCAGAATTAGTTTTATATAAAAGAATATTTGTGATTATACATGCTTAGCATTTAAAATTGCTAAACCCATATATTGGCAGCACTGATGGAAGTGTGCTTTTAGATTGTAGATTGAAGATTTCTCGTGAAATTGTTAATTTTAATAGGTATTTCCTATCAACTCTCAGGGATAGTTTCTTTTTATACACTTTTACTTAACTTCCCATCATATTTATTTATTTGTCACACATCAATGCTCTATAAAAATGCGAATAACTCAAGAAAGAATCAAGATAGAAACTCTGACTTTGGTACGAATGCTTGATTCACATACTTTAAGGTAATGATGAAAAAGATCTCAAATAAAGTCCTGGATTGAACTCCAAGGAATACATTTACATTTTCCATAAGGTAACATGTAGAAATTGGCTTTTCAACGTGCAGGCTTTCATTCTTTTTCAGATTAAAATTAGAAAGAATTGACCTACAATATTCGGATATGAAACATCTTTAAGAAAACATTATAAATTATCTTTTTCCACATACAGTTCGAAATTGCTCAATTTAAACGTTAAATTTACATACTTTGAGGAAATCTTGCCATTTTAACAGAATGTTGCTTTGAGTACCAATTCCATTGTTAGACCTTGATATCATATTGTTATATCAATCCGTAAACATACTTTGAATACCTTTAATACGAGAGAGAGAGAGAGAGGGAGAGAGAAGGAAAGCGAGTGAAATTATTTACATATCAACCAAAGTAAACAACATTTGTAAATTATTATATTGAACTAGCAGAAGTGCCCGTTGAATTTCAAGAGATTTAGTGAATCTAAAACTTCGACCGTGTAACATGTAAACATCACAAGAATAACACAGTACACAGTTTTAGCCATCAAATAAAGCAAAAATGAAGAAAACCGCTCCGCATTTACCTATTTAGATGAATGAAGGAAGAAAATAAAAATTACGTGTAAACATATGAGAAAATAATTATTGCATTAAGCTCTCCCTCCCCACAAATGTTTTATCACCATCTTATAAATATTTTAGTGTGTATGTGTGTGTGTTTGTATGGTCTTTATACATTTTTACACTGTTGAAGCTATCGAATTCAAAAGTTTCATGGGCCATCCCATGAACCAAAGGAAGAAATGGTGGAGAGACCCCAAAATGTCATGCAGCCTTTTACTGATGTGGATATAAATATACCTAAATATTAACTTACGATCACGGGAAATGGCTTATTTTATGCACGAGAAACTGAGTATTTTTATTCTGTTCATGTTTTGTTGTATTACCTGCTAAATCGCTCAAAATTTTCCTTTAAGCACAAAATTTATCGGTTTAGATGACCATTTTCCAGGTGGCAACAAAGCTAAATTTCTTAATTGTTGTCCTCTTCAAAGGGAGATAGCCACGTAAAGATTAATGCAAGGAAAATCCATGCCATGCATACTTATCTAAAATATCCCCAGTTGAGGAATTTTTATTATGTGGCATCAAATGTTTTCACGAATACGGTCCAGTATGCAATAAAAATCATTTGCTACTTAAAATAAAACTTTCTCGAGCGAAGCTGGGCGTTTCAGCTAGTAGCCTATGTTACTCGCATGTTAAAATTGTATACCTATGCGTAGGCTTGCCATACGTCTGGGATTGGTCCAGACTGTCCAGGATTTCAATAGCTGTCTGGGATTTTGTCCGGGGCTTTAAAATGTCTGGGATTCCAAATTTTATTCACTAAAGTACCTACATTTTATTTGTTTAGTACGGCCAAGCGCAGCCAGTTGTGAAATCAGTTCCCGTGCAAGTCATGCGCATGTGCAAATATAGCTTAGTTTGCTCTCGGGCTATGAGATTTATTTATACCTTTATGTGCATAAAATTTTGCTGTTCACATTATTTGGCATTCAAAAAATCTTGCCCCCCCCCCACCCCCCGCCCCTCCCCGCCGCCCCTGCTCGACAAGCATCCGGGATTAGCTCATGAAAATTATGGCAACCCTACCTATGCAAAGTTTCATGAAGATATCTTCACAATGAAAACTGTACTAAGTCAAGCCAGTAAGAACACAATTATCAACAGAAAATGGATGAACAAAGGAACAAACGAAATTTATTAATTTAACAAAAGACAAAAAAGTAAAAAGAGGACGTTTAATAATCACAGAGTGATTATTATCCTCCGACTGTTAGCTCGATTCTCTCATCCACGAGTTCAGTTTGGTTCATTTATGAGAAAATTGTTTGTATCAACAATACTTGGGAAACAATGAAATGATTTATCCAATCACAATTTGTGGAAAATCTGTCTAATTATTTAAGTTACTTATGTTGTTTTAAAAACAGTTTGCTTTGGATAACTCTATGCCAGTGGCCTTCAAACTTCATGGGGCCGCGGAACCCTTTCGTCCAAATTTTTTTTCCTGGGAACCCTAACACCGAGAAAATGCGCCAAAGATGGAAAAGTGTTCAGATCGAAGCGTAATAGTGCAGAAAAGTTGCCCTTGGTGAATAGAAGACGAGTGCAAAAATTTTTTTTCAAATCGGTCAATATTTGACCCTTGCGCATTGCGTTCAAAGTTTCGAAAATTTGAACATTTCTCCCCTTATTTCTGTAATTTTTTAAAATTATTCCTGACAGGAATATTTTGCTATATGGTGTCAATATATGATGTTTTGGCACTAAAAGGTCATTTTCAATAGTCACGGACGGAACATTCAGAATATAGGGTCTTCAACGAAAGAATACATTGGGCCTCCCCTCCACGCTCCACTCCCTCCCAGAAGACAATGCAGTTGAACCTCATCTGTGAATTTGAAGATGAAGTAGATAGTGTTGGTGGGACGTACGTTTTATCTGTACCCTTTTCTGTTTCTGGTGTGGTGGATTCCTCTCTGAAATTTGACGATGGGTGGATATCATCAAAAAGAACGATGTCCTTAGAGTCATCGAGTGTTTGAGACCTACTGTTACACTCTGAACTGGCAGATGCACAGCGAGCAAGCCCTCATTCATTCCTGATAATTGTATTGGGAAGTTTTTCAGTTTCCTGCATATCTACTTGACCAATTCTGCCAATTCTTTGGTTTCTTTGATCATACATAAATCTCTGCTCAATTACAGGAATCTTCTTTGATTTCTCAAAGACGCATGTCATGGAAATCGGGCATTTACTTTTACAACTGTCAGGTCTTTTTTCACAGACACAAGTCAGAGTCATAGGGCACTTGCAGTAGCTACGTCGAAAAGTTTAGCAGCTTCCTGCTTGAATTTTTCCAGCTTGCTCTGATAATTGTGTTTATCTTTGTCCCTATTGTATGACTTTCTCAGATTGTAGTTTGTTTTATGATATTCATTAATCATCTGTAAAATTCTTTGCTCAGAAACTGTGGGAATAGATGCTATATAAAACAAATCTATGACTTTTTTGGCCACCACACCTGCTACAACAGAAAAGTTGACTGCCATGTAGTTGGCCTCTAAGGCTAACTTGAACCAACCTTCAAAACAACATCGCAGAACTTCCTCGTACGAAGGAAGTTTAGATGAAGGCAAATCTTTTGGATGGCCAAATATAGGACAGGCGAATGACTTCCTTGTGAAATGCTTCCGTGGCTCCTCCATGCCACTAAACAACAGAGAAAATTGGACTGGTAATTGGTAAACCAACCTGATGGATGACTCCTAGCCTATCAGTCAAACCAAGAGTCAAAGTGAAGAAAGCAGAGTGAAAGAACGAATGATCGAGAGCGACAAGACAGAACTTGCGTCTGCACTAGCTGAGAGCTGAACTAACAATGATGAGGAAATTCGCAGAGATGCTTTTTGACAAGTCGCTACCTGTCGTTGGTGTAGCGGAGGCCCAATGTATCCTTTCATTGGAGATGCTATGTTCTGAACGTTCTGTCCGTGACAACTAAAAATGACCTTTTAGTGCCAAAACATTATATATTGACACCATATAGCAAAATATTCCTGTCAGGAATAATTTTAAAAAATTACAGAAATAAGGGTAGAAATGTTCAAATTTTCGAAAATTTGAATGCAATGCGCAAGGGTCAAATATTGACCGATTTGAAAAAATTTTTTTGCACTCATCTTCTATTCACCAAAGGCAACTTTTCCGCACTATTACGTTTTTATCTGAGGACTTTTCCTTTTTTCGGCCCACCCTAGTGTGCAACCATCACTAACTGGTATAATTGTTTTTCTATTGAATCTTCCAATATCAGCCGGAGACAGTATGTAGCCAAAAATTGTGATTTTTCCCCATTACTCATGCCGTGTCTTTTTTCGGCAGCCCCGGGCGACCGCCCGGCTCGTCCGCCCATAAGACCGGCTCTGGATTTAAATAAAACATATTTTACGTGAAAGCCCGATGGAACCCCTGCAATAAGTCCGCGGAACCCTGGGGTTCCGCGGAACACAGTTTGAAGACCACTGCTCTACGCCAAACAAAAATATCATTAAAAACTATTTATTAGTAATATTTTAATTAAAACCAACAAATATTTGGTCATCATGTAAACAAAGCAAAATCGCACACAGAAATTTAAAAACGATTGTACATTAAAACTTTTTCCATATAAATGAATTGGACTCTCAACTTCGGAGACAAAGGAGTTGTCATGGTAGCTTATAATTGGTATTGTCATAAAATTGATAAAATCACATATTTTTCTGATTCTAAACACATTTTTAAGCAAATGATTCAGATTCTGTCTTCAATAAAAATAAACTTTGTTCTTTCCTTCATAGAACCATCCAAGTTTCATGTTTGTACCATGTTTCTAAGTAATTTTAAAATTAAAATGAAAAATAAGCTACACTCATCCCTATGTTATTCAAATGGAGAAAATAAAAAGAAATATTTTTTAAAATTAGAAAGGTCAATCATATCAATATAAAAACCGGACTACACCACTTAACTCTTTATTTCGGTTAAAATGATACCTTCCTCTTGTTTCTATGTGCTGTAGTTGGTGAGCTATTAAAAATCATATATACATGCATGCATGCATGTATGCATATATGTCTGTCTGTCTGTGTGTGTGTATGTCTACGTGTGTGTGCTTGTGCGTGTGTGTATGTATGTATCAGTGGCATATCCTGATCATTGATGCAAGGAGAAATCCAACTGCCATCTCTAGGGAAATAGTTTTTATAGTCATATAGCCCAGGGCTGTCACCAATTTTTTTTCTAAATCCTGTTACCGACATCAAAACATCCTGTAAAATCCTGTAATATGTAATATCTTGGTTTTTTGATGCAAAGTGTACAAATTTATGCTTTCAATATTTTCAGCACCTGCATCACATGTTTTATGTAAAATTATTTACAACTGTTAATGCACAGCCCTGTAACTTAAATGTAATCATGTGATAAACTGTATGGCTATGGCAGATTTAAATGCCTCATTGTATTGGTTCAAAACCACTTTTGGCCTACCTTCTCATCATTTATTGTTGTCAACATAATGGAGACCCGCAAACCAAACCCCCATTTTCTCATAAGGCCTTTGCTTCTCTTTTTGTGGATTCCAAATTCGCGGTGTTGTCGGGAATGTAACCCCTGCGAATTTGGAGGTTCTACTGTATATACAGGGTGTCACTAAAATGCATGGCAAAACTTTGGGAGCATACTCCTCACACCTAAAGGATGAAAACATGATATATGAACATAGGTCCGGAAACGCTTCCTTGTGGAGTTAATTCGCGAGACCATTCTTTATCAAAAACCTTTATTGATATCCAAAACTTCTGTTTACCTTGGTTATAAAACAAAGAAACAGATACATTAGGAAATGTAAGAAAACGTACGTAAGAAAAGGTACGTAAGAAAAGAAAGTCTGCAGGCTTCTGAGGCGTGGGTCTCATAGTAGATGTTCAAAATGTCCACCGTCAGCACGGATGCAAGCTTCAACTCGTCGTCGCATTGACTCCCGGATGCGCTCAAATGTCCCCGGTGTATTGCGGATTGTCTCGCATCTTGCCACAATACGGTCACGAAGACTCCCAACGTCTTGCACTGGAGTTGAATACACAACCGATTTTAAATGCCCCCACAAATAAAAGTCCAGTGGATTTAGATCAGGGGAGTGTGGAGGCCACGGAGTCGGTCCACCTCTACCTATCCAACAAGCACGGTAAGTTCGATTGAGAAAATCACGAGTAACGAGGCTGAAATGAGGGGGAGCACCATCGTGCATAAAGTACATGTTTTGTCTGATCATCAATGGGACAACTTCTAACAAAACAGGCAAATCGTTTTCCAAGAAAGCTCTGTAATTTGGTCCCGTGAGCCTGGTTGGAAGTACATGAGGTCCCAATACACAATCACCAACAGTGCCGGCCCAAACATTGACGGAGAACTGTTGCTGATGACGTGATTGAACAATTCCGTGAGGATTCTCGTCCGCCCATAGGTCCTGATTATGGAAATTAACAATTCCATCTCTGTTGAACTTTGCCTCATCCGTAAACAGCACTGAAGCAATGAAGTCAGGATTGGCACTTTGTTGCAAGAACCATTGGCAGAACACATATCGTGCAGGAAAATCCGCTGGTGACAAGGCCTGCACACGCTGTAGATGGTAGGGATACAACTGTTGCTCACGCAACACTCTCCAGGCCATCATGCGATCAACATTACTCCTTAACGCTAATCTCCTTTGTGATTTTTACTTTCTCCATGTGAACGAAGTATACCTATAGAGAAACTATTGTTTTCGTGCAAAAATTCGATTTAGAGATTCCAACGGAAAACCACGTTTTGAGGTTCCTTGAATAATAATACAATTCAAAATATATGTTGCAGATAACGTCAGGAGTGTTACGGTGAAGGCTTCCGCGGGGCGTTGAGTATTGAATTTTTTGTTTATCGGGATATCCTCCGCGTTTTTTCATTTTTTGTGGACTACAGTTTCGTTAGCTTCTTCGGATCCGAAGGTTCCATGCAGGATTTGCCTGTCTTACATATAGGCACCCTAACGATAACTTTTCTAGTTAAGGGCAGTTAGACTATTCTTCGCTCCCTGATTGGCTGTTGGTCGACCAATTTGAAATACGAATTTCCAATTGTTGGAGGGCGAATAACCGTCTTCCCTGTTAAGGTTTTTCAGTGTTTTTAAAATTTTTATAGCCTCTCGGGTGAGCCTAGGGAGATAGTGATTTTCTTTGGCTATTATTTTTGCTTCTTTGAAATTGATGTTGTGCCTGGGTTCTTCCCAGGCATGCTCCGCGATTTCTGAGAGGCGGAATTGTTTTTTGTTGGTCGCCCTTTTATGCGACATTTTAGGGCTCTGGAAGTCTAGCTGATGTAGGTTTTTCCACAGCTACATCGCACTTCTGTTGGGGGTGATGGTGGGAGATGGTGTATTTTCTGTAGTATTTATCTTTTGAGTAAAAATAAAATCTCCGTTAACCTTTAGAACGCATGTATCTCAAAATGACCATTTTTTAAGAGCTCGTTATTATTAACACATATAAATAAGGAAGTTGCTGTCAATTCGTTAGGTACAAGTGCTAACTGGCGTAAACAGAAACTTCCTTAATATGATTTTTAAATGACGAACATAAGGAAATTGTGATGAATGGTAATTTGTGTTGAATTTAAAGAAAAACAGCATAAAAATTGCTCCACAAGTGATTAAAGAGCGCTGTGGTCACAGGGTTTCCTGCAGTAATGGGTTTGGTGTTTAACGAGGGTTCTTTGTCTATGGCTTCCACGGATTATCGAACTTGTTTCTAGTGTGCGAGTGACTCCTGAAATTTCCCACGGTGCCCAGAGTGTAACTACAAGTAGAGACAAACCCGAACCATTAAATGATATTCACTTGGCATTGTCGGGAAACAGTAATTGGAAGCAGGAACAAGGGATTAAGAAAACAAAAAATAACTTCTGAGAAAGAATTTTGCAGTCAAAGCATTGCAACTGACCGTCTATATATGTAACATCTGCGGCCCATTGGGTGGCTACGGAGGTTATTTCTGAACCCGTTGCTTACTGCCCGGTTTAAGGATTCGCGTAACTCTCCTACGTCTTTTGCAAAGATCTACGATAAAATTAATAAAGCAGAAACAGATAAACTGCATATCACATTACTTCCCATATGAACGCCCCGCATTTAACTCAGAACGGGAGGGGACAGTATTGAAGACCCCTCCCTCCTCTTCCTCTTGCTTCCTTCCTCCATTTATCCACTTCCTCTATCCCCCGCCCCTCCCTGCCAAACCTTCAGCATTGCAATTCGGTACCTCAACGTAAAATGTTCCTGGAGTCGACTTCAAAGTGTCTCAAATTTATTGTCCACGGTGGTACTATAATACGGAAACCAAATAACAGAGCAATAATCTAAAACAGGCAAAACTAAGGTAAAGTATAATGTTCTAATTACATTTATGTCACTGAAATCTTTTGAAAATCTAAATGTAAAGTCTAACATTTGAAGGTCTTTATATATGCACTTTTGAATATGTACATCAAATGTAGGATCTGATTTGAAAATAACACCCGGATCTTTGATGGTATCAACCCTTTGTAGACTGACGGTGGAAATACTGTAATTAAAGTTAATTATGTTTTTAATCCTTGCAAATGTTATAATTTTACATTTATCTATTTATAGGTGGATGTAATTTTTTAAACACCAACTGCTGAGATTATTAATACTGGTTTGCAAGATAGAACAATCATCAACTTATTTAAAAGCTAAAGCAAGCTTCATGTCATCAGCAAACAAGTAGGCAATAACAGGACCAAGGGAATAGACATAATCATTAATAAATAGATTAAATAATAAGGGACCAAGGTGGGACCCTTGGGGGACACCTCAAGTAGCAACAAAAGAAAAGGAACAAGTGCCTCTCACTCTGACTCTTTGTTCACGATTGTCAAGATAGCTCTGGAACCAACTCAGTACAGGCAGTCCTCGACATCTGTACATAATGCATTCCTGAAAACGTGTACGGAAGTCAAATGTACAGATGTCGAACATAGATTTACATGGTATAGGGGGGGTTCCATTCCCAGAGAGCCAAAAAATATTATAAAATTTCTAATTATGGTATAAATGTTTAGTTTTGAGCAGGGGCCTTTTGGACACTATCATCAATTTTATAATATAGAGAGATAGGGCAAAATGCAATAAAATATTTAAATAATTGCACAAATAAACACTGCTGTACAGACAAAGATGGCGACACAGTGGAAGCTGGTGGCCTGCAGCCAGCACCACTCAAAATATTCGTTTGTCATTTCGCTGACGCATGAAAGTCCGAATTTGGCATACGGAAGGCGGTTTAGTGGTGTCAGTGTATAACGTATGAAAGTGCGAGTTTTTTTTTCATTAAAGCATTTTGCTATATTCATAGTTTTTAGGCGCGTTTCAACTACAGCGTGAACGCCTATTATCTTCGGTCGGTCCGTCCGTCCGCACGTTCGTTCTCAGCTTCTACTGAACGAATTTTCATGAAATTTTATATTAAGGACTTAAAATCAAATATAATAAGAAAATCGCACAAATGAATCACGTACGACAATCAAGGGTACCACTTTACTGGTGACAAAAAATGAAAATTTTGTCATATCTCGTAAAGTATTGCTCATATCAAAATATTTTTCAAATAAAAGTTGTAGAACTGGTAAAAAAGAGTATTTCCTTTTCTATACATTTTTATCGTAGGAGTAGCCGTTATCGAGAAAATCAAACATAAACGTCTTATATCGAGTTGAACTTGGAAAATTTCTTGCATGGTTACTTCTTCATTGTTGCTAACATAAACAATCTCACAAACAAACATTTAATTTCCTTACGTGTGCATGCAATATTTTTAAATAAGAAGAAAATGGATTATTTATGATGAAGAAAAGAACTTTAAAATGCTATTTCCCTTACGTACAGGTATATGATTTCTTTCTAACACTCCGTTGCACAAAACGCGCCCATTTGTGACATGTTGTACACCTTCCTAACTTGTTTTTTAATATTGCCTAATCATGGCCCCAAAGAGAGTGATGATTGAAATTAAAGAAAAGTCATTAAAAAGGGCAAAAAAGTAATGAGTTTGGAGAAGAAAATTGAAGTTTCGGATAGTCTTGCACATAATGAACTGTTCATCAGTTGGTAAATTACTTGGTATGACCGAGTCCACAATCAAATCCATAAGGAAAGTGAAGAAGCGATTAGAGCTAGTGTTGCAACTGGAACATACCTAGGAATCCGTATGTAGAGAAGACACAGAAGGCTTTAAACCTGTGAATCGAGACCCAAACTCGCTAGAAAATCTCGCTGAGTTCACTTGTCATTCGCGAGAAAGTCAAGCAACTGCACTATCATTATGTCTCAAATTGTTTCGCGGTCTGCTAATGGGATATAGCCAGCGTCAGCAAAGCATGTGTAGATTGGTTCCTTGCTCTTTAAAAAAATGTGGCGTTTATTCAGAACGCCACAGTACGTACTGTATTATGATATTTGTTCTTCTCCTTCACAATTGAACACACGCTCAACTGGCTTAAGTCCAATGAGCATCCAATTGAAACTAAAGATTCGCAGCTTTCGGCATGCCTAATTATTTCTATCTTTGTCTCAATCATGTTCAGTTTATGAGTCCTACGTTTCTTTTCACTTGTATTAGCACTTTCAGTTTTCCGTTTCTCAGTCATGTTTATAAAATAACAGGTGTAAAATGCACAAACAAAGAAACACTACTATACGTACAAACAAGAGACAGAATAATAATAATAATTTATTGATTATTAACCGACTTTACAGTGGTATTAATCTTGTCAAATTTCAGTACAATATTAAAAAACATTACACACAAATCTTACATTACATATAATACGTATATCATTACATCATCATAGGTAGTCTGTCCATTGACAGGTCCGTGATTATTCATGGTTAAACTTTGTTCTGCATATACTCCTATTCTCCGCAGTTTTCTTCATGTCTTGATAGCTCTCTTTCCCTTTCAAGTCGTCTACCAGCTGAAACCTTTTCCTACCTCTTTCTCTTTTTCCATCCAGTTTTCCTTCTAGCACTTCTTTAATCATGCACTGTCTCCTCAGGTAATGCCCAATCCAGTTTGCCTTCCTCTTTCTGATAGTCTGTATAATCGTTCGCTTCTCTCCTATTCTTCATAGTACTTCCTCATTTTTCACCCTATCTGTCCATTTTATCTTCAGCATTCTTCTCCAGGTCCACATTTCGAAGCTTTCCAAGTATTTAATATCATTTTTCCTTAGCGTCCATGTTTCTGCCCCATACAAAGCTATACTCCATACATAGCATTCTATCAACTTCTTGCGGATTTCCTGCTTTATATTTCCCGTTAGTAGGAGTTTCTTTTTTCTGAAAGAGGCTTTTGCTTTCGTTATTCTAGTCCTAGTTATTTTGCTTCTCTCGTTATGATGCTTTCAAGGTATTTATAATCTAAACTTGTTCTAATGGCTTTCCTCCAATACTTATGTTCAAATTTTCTTCTTCTTTACTTGATATTCACGTAACCTTGGATTTTTCTGTATTAATTTCCATACCATATTTTCTACCTGTTATCACTAGTCTATTTATCATTTTCTGGAGTTCCTTTTCCTTTCTTGCTAGAAGTACTTGATCATCCGCGTATTTCACTGTTCTTATAATCCTTCCTCCGATTTTGAAATCTCCCGTGCCTTCTAATGCTTCCTGCGCCTCTCTCCATATTTATTGAATAGAATCGGTGATAGACAACAGCTCTGTCTTACTCCTCTACCAATATGTACTCCGCTGGTGTCCGCATTCTCCAACCTTACCTTTTCAATTTGATTCACGTATAGATTCCTGATCAGTCTCCTGTCTTTCCAGTCTACACCTATATCCTTTAATATCCTCATCAGCAGTACCCAATTTACTCTATCAAAGGCCTTCTGCCAGTCGATGAAACATACGCAGCAATGTTGGCTGTACTATATTGCCCTTTTTGATATGATTCTCACTACACCGATAGCATCTCTGGTTCCTCGTCCTTTTCTGAAGCCGAATTGATCTTCCCCTAGCGTTTCTTCGGCCCTTTTCTCTAGTCTTTTATTAAGAATCCTCGTGGTGATCTTCGAAGTGTGTGACAGTAGGGATATCGTTCTGTAGTCTTTACACTGCATTGCCTTTGACTTCTTCTTTAGAGGGATCATTGTTACATCTAAGAAATCCTGAGGCCACTCTCCCGAGTCGTAAATCATGTTAATTAGTTTCTCAATCACTTTTAGTCCCATGACTTTAAGTACCTCTGCCAGTATTCCATTGCTGCCTGTAACTTTTCCTTTCTTTAGTTCCAGTCTCGCCTTTTCTAATTTGCTTTTCATAATACTTGGTCCCAAGTTGTCTACTTCAATGCAATTCTCTTCTTCCAGTTCCATTTGTACCGATCCTGCCTGCTTTTTATATAGTTCCTTAATGTATTCTTCCCATACCTGTGCTACATCCTTTGGTTCTGTGACTATTTTCCCATCTGTATTAATAATTCCTTTACCACGAATCCCAATAGACTTCTTATCTTCTAACTCCAGTGCCCTAGCGTACATCATATCGTATCGTCCTAACTTCTCCATCTGTTGTATTTCCTCACATTTTTCTTTTATCCAATTTTCCCTAGCTTTATCTGTTACCCTTCTCATCTCATTGTTTATGCGTCTATAGTTGGCTCTACCTTCTTCACTGTTAACATTTTTCCATTTTCTTCTCTCATCCATTTTCTTCAGCATTTCCTTAGTGATCCATGGTTTTCTGATTTTCTTCTCTCGTTTCCCAATCTCTTTATTCAAGGTATCTTTGATGCTGGCTTTCACTTCCTCCCATTCTGTATCCACGGTCTTTGGTTTGCTTTCCAAATTTCTACGGCGATCATCCAACTTCGTCAAACTGTCCTTCTCCTTCCCATCTAGCTTCGCTCAGCCCTATGATATTAATCCTATTTCTTCTCATTTCTTCTTTCAGGTTCTCTAGCTTTCCTGCCTTCCTCATGGTTTTTACATTCCAAGTACCTAAGCGTAAGTTACCTTCGACAAATGCTTTCCTCAAGGCAGTCCCCACCCGGAGATCCAGTTGGGGGACTATTTTACCTCCGGAATATTTTACCCCGAGAGAACTCATATTGTCCAACCATATAATCATTACTAGGGAATTTTAATGTGGTAGTTTCCCTCTTGCTTTCCACATTGCAGTACTGTGGCCGTTCAGATCGTCCCGATGAAGCCTACAGCTCTATTGGATATAGACCCAGCCAACATAATTTGTTTTCGGCTCTATACCATACTGACAGTACTGCTGCCTACTGTTAGGCACCGATGATAGTTTTTTTTGTGAAAAACCTCCATTCACAGGGATCGAACCCCAGAACTTTGTAACAGAAAGTCGACACACTAACCACTACACCACCAGTGCATTATATTATTATTACATAGCATACTTTAATTTGGTAATTTATTAAAAATGATGGCTTGGCTGACAGACAGCGCCATTATGCGATAGCTCGAAATGTTTGTTTATCAGCTGTTGTACGAAAGTCTGAATTCAGAGTATGAAAAGTGGTTTAGGGGCGAGAATTTATAATGTACGAAAGAGCGAATTGTACGGATGTCGAATGTACAGATGTTGAGGACTGCCTCTAATGAACCTGAAAATCCATAATACCCTAACTTAGCAGTGAGAAGACAATGGCTGACCTTGTCAAAGACCTTAGCAAAATCAGTGTACATTATGTCCACCTGAAAATTTTGATTGCAGGATTGAAAAATGAAATTTTGAAAGGAAAGAAGGTTAGTTGCAGTGGATTTTCCCCGACGAAAACCGTGTTGAACTGTGACGATGACATATTTGAAACAGGGTTCTAAGTGATTAAGAACTAGCAACTCAAAGATTTTGCTAGGACTAGACAATATTCTCACAGGCCTGTAATTTTCAATATCAGATCTATCACCTGATTTAAAGATTGAAACGATATGACTAGGCTTTAGAGCATCAGGAAAGATTCCAGATGGGAGAGAAAAGTTAAAAAGAACAGTTAGTGGGTAAGTCAAAGCAGTACACCAGTATTTAAGGACTGAAGGGGGGATGCCATCAGGACCCGACCTCTTATTCAGGTCTAGACTAGATAATACCTTTAGAACATTGCGCTCGGAAATCTTAAACATAGGAATAGATTCCGTGCTATTGAATTCAAGCACAGGTGCAGGGGGTTGAATTTTATCAAACATGCTAGAAAAATAGGTAGAAAACAAATTAGCAACATCTTGAATATTAGCTGCTTCCACATCATTGAAAAGTATTCTCTCAGGGATGTGGTTAGACTTCTTAAAAGTATTAACATAATTCCAGAAGAATTTAATATTTTTTGGATTGAATTCTGAATTTTTTAACATAATCATCGTAACAAGTTTTCATTAAATTTTTACATTGTTTACGGGCAATAGAGAAGGCACTCTAATCATGAAGTGGGTGGTATTCCTTATATAACTGATGCAATATTTTTTTCTGAGTGATTGATATTTTTAATTCAGTAGTAAACTAACAGGGATAAGTTGAAGGGACTATTTTCTTTTTTGGTGTCACCAAAGCAATATTATTCAATAAAATACTAATCAATCTAATGAAACAATTGTTTACATCTAAACCTAGGAACTCAGTATCCCAATCACAGATTAATTAACTAGAGTTAAGCTTAGTGAAGTCACAATGGTTAAAGTTGAAGATTTCACAGCCATTTTCAGTCATTGTGTTGAGTTCAGCGCTGATCTTTAAAGTTAACGGAGGGTGATATCATTCAGCTGGTAGAATAGTATCAACAGCAGCCAGGACAGTAGCATTTTCATTGGATGTAAAGACAAAGTCAAGCAGATCAGAGTGAGAGTTGAGAATAATATTTAATTGACATAAGCCAAAGAACGTGAAGCTCTCGTTTACTCCCTTAGCAATAGATCCAAGTCTATCATCCATGGAATCAAGAATATCATTCCAGTTATTCCCAGGCAAATTGAAGTCACCCACAAGTGTCACGGACAGGTAAAAAGGACTGCATGCAAGAAGATGTTCAACAGCACCACAATAGGCTTCATAGTCAGCTGAACTGCTTCGTGGAGGTAGGTACATCAGAATACCACATCTACCATAGGTTGCTGAACCTTTTCAACAGCTAGTTTTTGCGTTCAATCTCAAAATAAGTTCTAGTTTTTGCGCTTCACCCAAAGTATATTACGATACGTACGTACTTATGGAACAATTTCATCGAATAGATTCGTATTATTCGTATAGAAATATTGATAATCTTGGAATTTCTTAGTAGTCGACGTATTTTTGTTATGCAAACATCTCAGATAACCACTGAATTTTTCCATATAAATATCCGTGAATCGCGGAAATGTCTGTTTTTCGTTAAAAAAAATCTGTGAAAATGGCAGCCCTGATATAGCCTATGTTACCTGCATGTCAAAATTATATACCTATGCGAAAAGGAAAAAATTAAGCCCGTTTGTGTATTAGATTACAACAAATATATGGGTGGGATACATTTGAAGGATCAGCTCCTGCAGGGTTACCTCCTCGAAAGAAAAATAAATGGTACATGAAATTGTTCTATAGGCTTCTGAATGTATCCATTTTGAATTCCATGATCATTTATAGAGAGAAAACAGATAGACAAAATTGATTTGACATTTGAAGTACATAGACTAAACATGTAACCTCTACGGAAACTCACCTCCATATTTCCCTCCCCCTTCTGTACATACATAAAGACAACACAAATATAAACATCTATACTTTTTAGGCACGTTTCATTGACAATGTATGCATCTATTACCTTCGTTCAGTCTGTCTGCCCATCTGAACGCATGTTCGTCCTTAGCTTCAACCTAACGAATTTTTGTGGTATTTGGTATTAAAAGAACGTAAGCAAAGGTACTTTCCCATTTTGGCCCCGCAAAATTTTTCATTGTTAAATTTTATTTCATATTGCGACCGAGGGTATTGGCGAGCCTTCGGCTTGCTTTCTTTTTAGATTATAATGCCTATTATATTGGGTGTAGCCGTCTCCGGTCGGTATCGTGCCCTTTGCCTCTCTGGAATGAAACTATCCCTCCCCATTGGCCGATGATTGGGTGGGTATATGTTGCCACAGGCAGATAAGATAATTTTTTGAGGTAAACCCTTTCACACAAAATGATAGCATGCAAACCCATGACTGATCTGCCTGTGGCGACATTTACCCACCTGATCACCATATAACATGGTGGGATAGTTACGTTCCAGAGAGGCAAAGGGTGCAACAGCGCCTGGAGATGGCTACACCCGATATAAAAGGCGTTATAATCTAAAAAGAAAGGGAGCTGAAGGCTTGCCAATATCCTCGGTTACTTGTAATTAAAAATTCCAACTATACAGTTGGTTAAAGGCAAACTGAGTTGAAGACTCGCCAAGAAAAATAACAATAAAAAATTGTCAACGGTACTAAATAAATAAAATTTAACAATGAAAATTATTTATGGGGTCAAAACGGGAAAGTAGCTAAGAAAATGCCATAAATTATTAACATAACTCAATCAGGAGTGCCACTTTACTGGAAACAAAAAAAGAACTTTCTGTAATATCTTGTAAAATATTAGTTATAGGTACCGAAAAGGTCTAGATTTTTATTGTAGGTGTAGTCATTATCAATAGAATTTTTTTAAAGTTGCAATTCACTTTAAACTCAGAAAAATTCATGCTAGTTACTTAATTGCTGTAAAAATAAACAATCTTTATAGTAACTGAAGTAAATAAGTTCTGCTAAGAAAATGCGTTTAATATCATTACATGCCCTTGCAGCATTTTGTAGGCAGAAGGTAATGAATTATCTACTGCACAGAAAAAGCGTAAATGTAAATATTATAACTATAGTAAATCCTCACTAATTTGGACCCTCTATAATTTGGACTGCTGAGTTATGATCACCTGTAAACGTTTGTAGCATTTCAAATACTCCATTGCACGAAACTCGGCTATTTGTGATACACTGTACACCTTCCTAACTTTTAAAATTTACTTTTGGTGAATTACCACTCAAGGCGTCTGCATTGTAGCTGAAATGTGCATCTGATTTTTTATAATTTATTGTGGCTATTGAATATATCCGAGATAAATCTTTTAGAACTTATTTGATATTGAAGTGCTTATTCTTCAATTTTCTTTCAGCCATAAGGTAAGTTTGATAATTCTTTTGTGAATGATTATCGCAAGCAATTACCATATATACCTGAATATAAGACGACTCTGATTATAAGATGACCTCCCATTTTTAACTCCTAATGAAAGGAAAAACCGATAACATTGCTGTTACCCTTAGTATTTCATTTCCAGCGGTTTAACTATCACTGACGTTTCCTCTTTATTATCAACTGTAGTGTTAGTTGGCATATCGAAAAACACAGCTGTTTCATTTGCATTCCCCATTTGGTGTTGCAAAGGCAGTCGTCATTGTTACCTCCAATTCAATTAGCTTCAATGAAGCTTATAAATAGACGAAAGTTTAGCGTTATTTGATTCGCACTTTTGTTTAAGCAACGAAATGATCGATGTTTATGGAAAGCAACGTAAATAGATACTGATTATTATTCAGGAAGCGTTTATAATGATTGATGAAAGTAATTGAACCTTTTTTCGTCTATTGAATACTGGAATCGTACATTTTTTGTAAGTAAAATCACTATATTTTACATTATAATATTTATTAACGTAAATAAGCTCACGTACCTGGTGTACATTTACCAGTCAGTGTTCAATCATGAACAACTGTACGTTGCTTTTTCAAGCCATAAAAGTAAATATTTCAGCAAGGCATAACTACACAAGAAATGAAGCTGGATTTGGTGAAAGTAATATGATAGGAAATACAATTATCGTTATATTTGAATGCAATAGGCTCGGAAACGGATTGTTACAAGCAAATATGATTAATTGTTAAGAAAAGCTAATTGTAATTTTAAAAGTATCTACTATATATATTTTAAAGAGTTTTTATGTTGTGCTGTAGTAGCTTCACTAAATCCTTTGAAATTCAACAGGAAATTCTGCTAGTAATATATAAAAGGATGTATTATTGGTAGTCCTCTTATATAAATGCTGTACAATCCAAAAACTGGCAAATATGTCTGTAAATAGTGTCCAACCAGTGATTTTTATTTTTCAAATAGCAACATGTGTTATCTTCATGCAATTTAAGAAAAACTTACCCCTCTCCTTCTTTGCGAGTTGCCTCTTTTGCTTTTTCCAGACATTCAACAAACTGTCGCTCTTCTTCATCTCTTTCTTCTTTCTTTGCTAAGCCTATGTAGTATAGTTTTGCAGTCACTCCTAAAAACTGCATATGGAATCTGAAAAAGAGAAAATGGCTGAGGGAATTATGAATTCTTATCAAATTCAAATGAATGCAAGGTTCTTTCAGTCAGCATTTCTTTTCTACACCATCTTTACTTTAGTATGAAAATTAAATAAAGCATGGAATATTAGGTACATTTTGTGCTTTATTCAAAATAGGATTACCGTATAACTATGAGTATAAGTCGAGCAATTTCTTCCTTTTTTAGGCTGATCAAACCCTACTTTCGACTTATATTCGAGTCGCAAACTACGTGGACATATTTCTGGGTCAATAATTAAACATGACTGGTGAAAAACAACATTTGACTGACTTGAAGTGCATTAGAATGAAAAATTCACGCTAACCAGCAGAAAATGCGAAGGCTAATGATAAAGTAATACAGCATTGCGTACTTACATAGTTTGAAAGGAAAACTTAAAATTTGTATTTTATCTTTAAAAAACTTGTCCAAATAATGAATTCAGTACTCAAGCATTGGTTTTTTTGTTTTGATCCTGAATTCAAATTGTTAAACACCGTTCCATTTCTTCAATGACGGCATTTCGTTTTTTTACTCATAATCACAGACTGAACAAAGCTCGCATTGCGAATATGATCACCAATTTTTCTTTTGTCTTTTAAAATGGTTGCAATTGTTGAATGATTGAAATCATCAACACAACCAATCAAATCACCACTCTGAGCACTTTCACAAACGCTACATTTATGATTGCTTTCCATATTTCAAGGGTAATAAAAACAATACATACATAAACACGAGCCTGTACGGTTTCGAATACAAACGGCAAATGACAAGTGTTGACAAGTTTACGTGTTCTTACTGCGACCGATGTTCGTAAGTGTGGGAGGGTGAGTTCATAAATGAAGTGCGAGGCACAATTCATTGGTATGTGGAATGTTCATAAATACGAATTGTTCATTTATTGAATATTCGTAAGTAGAGGTTCACCTGTATATGCATATATTAATTTTTTTGTAAATTTCAAAATTATCTTGTTTTGTTTTTCTTTGCTTTGACTTATACTTGAGTCTTGGATTTTAGACACTTTTGTAGGCTAAAAAGTACTCTTCGACTTATACTCGAATTGACTTATACTCGAAGATATATGGTAAATTACTACCCAATAAATCTTTTAGTATTTACTCATTATAGATCTCCTGAATATTTTCATCCAATGTTGTCAATGCTTTCCCACAAAGGTCATTATTGAAAATGTCATCATAAAGCTCAGATCCACGGAGATTGCACACCCATGCTGCTATCTCTTTGTTTAGAAGATCTTTTTCCTCTTGAAGCTTATAAAGTGTCAACTTTTGTTTTTCTTCTTCTTCCTTCATAAACAGAAGTTTATGCCTACATGGTAATAAACAATTAACTATAAACACAAGGCTTTATTAACTGTTGCCTTTATGTTAATAATAATAATATACAAACCACTAATGCAAGTAAAATAAATAAATATGCAGAATTAGCAATAGAACTAAAGAAACTATGGAAATTAAACAGTGTAAAAGTAGCACCTATAATAATATCCTCCACTGCTGTCATACCAAAAGACTTAATAACACAACTAAATTCCTTAAAACTGACCCACCTAACACCTATTATTCAGAAATATGTTATTATCAACACGTCATATTGTCAGAGGGTTTTTAAACAATGATCAAATGGGGATGAACTTGACATAGTCTGTTCATTCCAACGTACACCTCTTTCGAGAGAAAGTGAGGCATTATAATAAAATAATAATAATAATAATTTAATTAATTAATTAATTAATTTATTAGAACATTAGAACATAATAGTGATATACATAAATAAATACTTGGAAATTACAGAGGTAATGACTTTAAACAGTCATGATACATCAAATTCTATAATAATAAATTAATATACTTTACATTCAAAGGATAAAGAAAAAATTATAATAACAATAATAACAACCAGTTTGGCAGTTTAATACATTTTAACAACTGGTTCAGCCAAACCCATGCAAACCAGCTGAATAACATCACTGTATGACATATACATATATACATGATAACAAGAACCCAAAGTGTGATATCATTGCCATATCACTACATCATATCACTGCATTACATCCCATCACAGCATAACATAACATAATACTGAAACAAGTATATTTCACTGAAGCATGTGTATATCTTCTGCTAATATCTACAAACTAAATTATACATAGACATTTTTCATGTTTGGTTGTTTTGCATGCATTCATTGTATACATGAAAACATTAAAAATGTTGAATGCTGCACAGCAGGTTAGTAACAGCAAATACATGGTTAGAAATAATGTTATGGTTTTCATGGAATGCATAAATTAAAAATTTGTGATGTTGATAATAATAGTAATAAGGGGCCATAATGGGGGTGTATGCGATGACAGACTCTCTGCAAGTGAGGGTCCTTAGCTTCTACATCCCAACTCCTCCACCACCTTCTCGTGGTGGCTCTGTTAAACCGAGTAACCTAGCTGAAGGTTGGGTTCTAATCCCAGCGAGAAGCTAGATCGGTGAACAGACAGTGGAGGGAGGCTAAGAGAGGGCTATACCCTAGAAACACTCAAGGGAAAGGCCTCCCCAGCTGGGAACAATCAAGGCAGGATGGCTCCCTAGGGTGGCAGCATAGCTGAAAAGCCAACATTGGCACTCATAGCCTGAGTTAGATAGGTTACTGCCCCTGAACCTGGCTGTAGGTATAAAAGGCTACCCATTGAAAAATGGAGAAACAGAATGGAAGGAAGGCCTTGGATAAAAAGCCGCTGCCTGGGGATCGCCAGGGCACCTCTGGAGCCATCACTGGAGGTAGCAGCATGCGAACCGACGGTGGTCCGGAGCCGACCAGGTGGGCACAGACCGGTATACCCGAACGAAGTACAGCCGATAATAACAATACCCTCATCAGCCAAATTCCACCTACACAGGCTGCACCAGCTGAAGATGTTTCCCAGGGAAATCCTGAGACCACTACCGCTGGAAAACCGAGAGTGCGAATGAAATGGACTCAAGAAATCAACGAATTTATAATCCGCACATACTACATTGAAACCAAACTTGAAACAGAGAAAACTCTTCATAGAAAAAAAATTCACAGTAAATTTCTTGAAAAATTTCCGAACATAAATGTGAGTGAGCAAAGAATTATGGATCAGAAAAGAGCTATCTTTACAAATAATTTAGTCCCACATTATAGGATACAGTTGACCAAAGAGGAAGTAGCCAAAACCTTAGAAACCTTAAATGCCAAAGAAATTACATTGGAAGAGAACGAAATAGAAAACCTGAACCCGCAAAGACCTCAAATGATAGAAAACGAAGGAGTTGAAGATATGACAGAACAAAATGCTCAAGGACAACTGCAGAGCAATTCCGACACAGTAGTGTTAGATGAAGAACTGAATAGTTTAATGAACGATAATTACTTAAAGTATTGCGGAATAAATCCCACTGTGAGACCCAAAATCCCAAAAGTTCATTCTTCATCTCGAACGGCTAAAATTATAGAAAGAATGAATGAGGTTATACTATCTCAATACGTAAGAAACATAGAATCCTTAGAAGATCTTAACATAGTTACTTATTGCACCGCATTAACTGTTGTCAGAGGCCTAGGAATTAAAGTTATCCCAAAATTACAAGGTGTACGAAATGTAGAAAAACCCCCAGCCTGGGAGAAATGCCTCAACAAGCAGATAAGTGAATTAAGAACAAATATTGCGCAACTGACACAGTATCACCAAGGTATCAGAACCCGAAGACTTATGCGGAAAGTCGCTGCAATTTTAATAAGAAACCAGATACATACATATCACGAAAATGATAAAACACAAATACTGCAAATTCTTGAAACCCTAAAGCAAAAATTGGCTGTTAAAGCGGGCAGATTAGTTGCGATATAAGAAAAGTTACGAAAGGAAAAACTAAAATGCAATGCTTATAAAAGGTGAAAAAATGTTCTACTGAACATTTTTGAGAAAAACGTTGCATTTAGATGAGTCACAAGTACCTGCAAGAGAAAATATTAAAAACTTCTGGAAAGAAATATGGTGCAAGCCAATAAATCATAATAATGAAGCTCAGTGGATACAAGAAGACGTAACCGCAATGGAAAACATGCAGGATATGAGTAATGCAATGATTACGCAAGAAGAACTACTGACTGCCATTAGGAACACACATAACTGGAAGGCTGCGATAATATATAAAATTTTTGGTATAAGAAATTTGTTAGCCTTCATAATAAAATCCATCAGTGTTTCAATGAAGTGATACAAAACCCAGGAAATATACCAAAATTTTTAACGACGGGCACAACCTACCTGATACCCAAAGAGGGAGATACAACACAACCTGCAATGTATCGGCCAATAACTTGCCTACCAACTCTGTACAAAATGCTTACAGCTTGTATTACAAATAAAGTCTATAAACATGTAGATAATAATAATGTCCTCCCAGAAGAACAGAAAGGTTGTCATAGAAACCATCAAGGGTGCAAGGAACAACTAATAATAGACCAGGTAGTACTTGAACAGGCCTATAAAAAGCAAAGGAAACTTCATACTGCGTACATTGATTATAAGAAGGCATTTGACAGTGTCCCACACTCTTGGCTATTGCATGTCCTGAAAATATATAAAGTACGTCCCGAGTTCATTCAGTTCTTGACTATGACTATGAAAAAATGGGAGACAACCCTTTACCTTACTACAAAAACTAAGATAATAGAAATTCTTAATATCTCTATTAAAAGAGGCATATACCAAGGGGATTCATTTAGCCCAATTTGGTTTTGCATGGCCTTGATCCCCTTATCCAACATACTTAATAAAACGACATGTGGATTCCAGATAAAAGCTAACGCCAATATAAATTATAAAATTTCACATCTAATGTTTACGGATGATATTAAATTATATGGAGCAAATAGCAAGTAGATTGAGAACCTGCTTGAAAGTACTTACACTTTTTCATAAGACATCCATATGGAGTTTGGACTCTCAAAATGTAAGGTACTAAACACGATGTGTAAGGAAATCAACGAAAATGTGAAAATAGGTGAATTGGAAATTAATCATTTAGACGAAGATGCCAACAATAAGTACCTTGGAATTATGCAAAGAGAACGAATTAACCAAAAATATATGAAACAGGAATTGACAAAAGTGTTTTTAAATAGAATTAAAAAATTAATGAAATGTAAGATAAATGCTCAAAGCACCATAAAAGCCATAAATATGTTTGCTGTTCCTGTGCTGACATACTCATTTGGTGTTGTGAAGTGGACTAAAACGGACATAAACTCACCAAGTCCAACATGCATCACCCTAAGTCATCAGTCATAAGATTGACACTTCCGAGGAAGGAAGGAGGTAGGGGTCTGATAGACATACGCAACCTCTTACACAGCCAGGTAAACCGGCTTAGGAAATTTTTCTATGATAAACAGACCAGCTCACTGTTACATAGAGCAACGGTATTAGCAGACTTGCACTACACTGCATTAGACCTCAATAATGTTAACTACCAACCTGAGAGAGAAATAGTGAGTCAGAAGGAGAAGAGAAGGCAATGGGGTGAGATGGCAATGCATGGGAGGCACGCTTATGAGCTTGAGCAAGAACATGTCGACAAAGTGGCGTCGAACAAATGGCTCAGTCATGGGGAGCTTTTTCCAGAAACGGAAGGCTTTATGATCGCTATTCAAGACCAGTTTATATGCACTAAAAATTATAGAAAGCATATTATAAAAGAGCCTGGAATGGAAAATGATAAATGCAGAAAATGTCACCTCGCTAGCGAAACAATAAAACATATTACAGCCAGTTGTACTACCTAATGCGACATAATCAAGTTGCAAACATTGACCACCAAAAGCTCGCCGTAAAATACCAGCTTTTAACTGAAAGACAAGTACAAGTACAAGTACAAGCCAGAGTGCGTGCTGGAAAACTCAAAATATCGTTTATATTTCGACAGAGCAATTTGACGGACAGAATTATAAAATATAACCGACCTGACATATTACTGTTGGACAAAAAGAAAAATTGCATATATATAATTGACATAGCAGTCCCAAACTCAAAAAATATACGAAAAACGATATCAGAAAAGATAACAAAATATGCAGACTTATCGGAAGAAATTAAAAGAATATGGAAAGTGAAGAAGGTCAGTATAGTACCGATAGTATTATCCACAACTGGTATAATACCATGTGAAATACACACGAGTATGAAAACATTAGATTTGCCAAAAGGAACATACATAGAACTACAAAAAGCTGTGATACTCAACACCTGTAGAACTGTAAGAATTTTTAACGGAATCGAGTCTAGACAAAATTAATATCATAACATAAACACTTGCTTTGAATAAGACGTGTTTATGGTTTAAACTCTACCTATAAGTAGAGTAATAATGAATGAATATAATAATAATAATAAACACGTAGCAATAAGTAAGAAACATAACCTAATAGAAAATAGCAGTACCAATATAACCCAGAAATCATACAGGACCAAGTCATAAATACATTAAATTACAGAAAGTACATAATTAAAGGCCCCGCAGTTCAGAATGACACATGCAGAAAATGCCACATGTTCCCAGAAACTATAGATCACATCACCTCGGATTGTAAACTACACACTGCCACAGAGTATATGGACCGACACAACGACGTTGCAGAAATAATTCACATAGAACTCGCAAACCTCCACAATTTAGCCATAATAACTGACCCTTATTATAAATACCAACCAGACCAAGTACTTGAAAACCACACACACAAATTATACTGGGATAATACAATATTAACAGACAGAACCATCACAACAAACGGACCTGATCTCACACTGGTTGACAAAGAAAAATTAATTACATACCTAATTGACATATCCATCCCGTCCGATGCCAATATTCAACAAAAACACAATGAAAAAATGGAAAAATATTCGCCTCTAGCAATAGAAATAAAAAGAATATGGAAACAGCAAAAAGTATACATCATTCCCATCATTATATCAGTAACCGGTATAACTCCCAACAGCCTACCGAAAGCCCTAGAAAACTTACAACTGCTGATACACATTCATGCCAAAATACAAAAAGCAACCATCCTTAGAACTTGTAACACAGTTAGAAAATTCCTTAATACAGACCACCTAACAAATATGTAACCTACCACCATATAATCTTTTGTACTTGGCAATATGCTCGTCAAGAGATGGAAAAATGTGGCTATGGCCAGAATAATTTTATAATAATAATAATAAACACGTAGCAATAAGTAAGAAACATAACCTAATAGAAAATAGCAATACCAATATAACCCAGAAATCATACTCGAGAATGAAAACATCAAATTATACTGTAACAGAGAGATAATAACTGACAGAAGAGTAATCCACAATAAACCAGACATTACACTGATAAAGAAGAAAGACAAAATAGCATACCTAATAGACATAGCAATTCCAAATACACCAAATTTAGAAAAGAAGTACAGTGAGAAAATACAAAAATACACACTACTAGCAGAAGAAATTAGGGAAATTTGGAGTCAAGGGAAAGTTATCATCGTATCCATAATACTATCAACTACTGGTGTTATCCCAGGGAACCTGCACAGAAATATTATGTTGCTGGAGCTAGACAGCAAGCTCTATGTTAATCTGCAGAAGTCGGTTATAATAAACACCACATCAATAGTGAGACGGTTCCTCAATAATAATGCCTAGTTGTGTCAAAAATACAAGTCAGTAATAGTGCTTATACAGCTTGAGACATCTCTGCTGTATGAGCTTGGATCCGGGAAGCCCCCGAGGTTGAAAAAGAAATAATAATAATAATGAGTGTAATTCATAATTGATATTTTCGTATAAGAATTAAAATAAAACCAAAAAATATGATAGGTAACCTCAAGAATTTAAACACTTCTCTGTTAAAATTCTTTATAAAATATATTATTGCATGAAAATATCTAATTTTTGAAATAAAGGTGTGCACAGCTAAGATTCATGAATAATATTTCTCTTCTAAAATTCCTCTCAAGAAAGTAAACAAAACCTGAGCCATGGACATTAATAAAACTAATCTATACCTTTTATCATTAAAAAGTAATTGTCCCATGAAACGTGAATGAAGAAAGTATCCTATTATGATGATCGTTGTTAAATAGAAATAAGCTGTATTTGTAGGTAATTTGGACTATTTTCACAAAAGAAAATATATGATCTTGTTTTACTTAACATATAATTATATCTGATTGAAGTAGACCGTGCTTGCATTCTGCAAGCATTTCAGCCTCCTTTCAATAATGGAGTAAAAACAATCCCAAAAATAGGAATTTTAACAATTTCAGACATTTCCCATTGGTTTTGACCAAAAACCTACGTTCGTGCAAACTTTCAAGTCTCTAGCTCATTTGGATATGACTTATTATTATTATCATCCTATGATTTATGTGCTTTTCTTATGGGACAAAAACAGCAGCTTAAAATTGTAATTTCAACAATTTTAGGTTTTTTCCTTCGGTTGTTACCAAATACCTATAATTGTGCCAAATTTCAAGTTTCTAGCACATTTGGAAGTGACCTATAATTTGTATCCTTCTCCTCCTATGTCAGAAGCAGCAATACTTGTATTATAGCAGTATTTCTTTAACTTTAGTAATCTAAGGACCTCTTTTTGCAGACCTCCAAACTACCATAGATACTCGTGTATAGCATGCAGTTTGAAGACCAAATTTTCAAGTCATAAATTAGTGGTGCACGTTATACATGGGTAACACTTTTGTGCACTTAAAATCGGAAATTAAAGTGAACCTACCTTGCACCAGATTCTTGCTTTTTGGGTGAATTAAGGGAAAAACCACAGTAATTAATACTATAATAGCCCAGATCTGTTGGTTGGTTGGTCATGCTTTCACGATGGCCAATATAGAGCGTTTTAACAAACTTCCCGAATAGGTAGAAGATTGAAATTTGGCAAGGATGCTTGATTAACATATTTTAAGGTAATCACGAAAATAAATCTCCAAAAAAGTCCTGAGTTTGACTCCAAGAAAGACATTTCCATTTTCTGTAAGGTAACTTGTAAAAATCAATTTTTTTGTGCAGGCTTTTATTGTTTTGGAAATTAAAATTAGAAGGAATTAACCTACGATCTTCGGATCTGAACCATTTTGAAGAAAAAATTACAAAGTTTCTTATTCTGTTCATCCTTTTCCGCATACATTTCTAAATCGCTCATGTTATACGTTTAATTCACATATTTTGTGGAAATATTGCCATTTTAATGGAATGTTGCCTTGGCTACCAATTACATTGTTAGACCTCAAAATCCTATTATTGTATCAATCCATATGGGTGTAAGCCTGCTCTGAATGCTTTTAATACAAGATAGGAAGGGAGAGAGAGGGATGGTAATGCAGGGGGAGAGAGGGAGTGAGGGAGAGGGAGTGAGGGAGAGGGAGTGAGGGAGAGGGAGTGAGGGAGAGAGGAGAGGGAGAAGGGAAGGAGAGGGCGGAGAGAGGGAGGGGGAGTGAGGGGAATAAGGGAGGGAGAGAGGGAGTGAGGGGAGGGAGGGGAAGAAGGGAAGGTGGAAGGGAGGGAGGAGGAGAGAGGGAATGAGGGGGAAGGGGTGGAGAGAGGGAGGGGGAGTGAGGGAGACAGCCAGACAGAAAAATGACTTTATTGAGGGTGAAATTGAGACTACAGAGTCCCTTCTTACATTTAAGAGAGAGAGAGAGAGAGGGGGAGTGATGGGGAGAAGGAGAGAGTGGAAGGGAGGAGGAGAGAGAGGGAGAAAGAAAGAGGGGGAGGGAGGCAACTATTTTAAAGTTAACT
This sequence comes from Uropetala carovei, assembly GCA_036926305.1. Lineage (NCBI taxonomy): Eukaryota > Metazoa > Arthropoda > Insecta > Odonata > Petaluridae > Uropetala > Uropetala carovei. The sequence continues at coordinate 3,898,605 of JAXCHB010000188.1, forward strand.
AAAGATATCCCGTCATATTGACGGGAAATTATGCTAGTTATCGATAATCCGGGTTATAGATATATTAATTATATATATAGGACACCTAATTTCTTCTATACAGTTATAATTCCATCCTCTCCAAATATTCTGCATTTCACTAGTTCATCAGCTGATTGCTGTATTTTTGCAAAATCGCCAGGTAGACTTCCCGTAAAACGCATCAAAACAAAAAACATAGGATAAACAAATTGAAATAATTTTATTTAGTTAATGATTCTATTATGTATAGGTGTCCCTCGATATTCGTTCTTAATTGGTTCCATGGAAACTGGACGATAAGCGAAAAGGCAAATATCGAGGGGTATTTTCCCTTAGACGTAATGTTATAAATGTATAATTTATTCCCAAAAACCCAAAAGGCAGACCAAAATATTGATATTACCTTATTTTATGGAGTTATTGGTACTATAAACACAATCTACATATATGAACCTACGGCCCATGGGAGCATTTTATGCAGCACGTGAAGGCGTGATTGTAAACGCAACTACCAATGCGACTGCCATGTAATTGACTGATTTAATCCCAAACACAGAGCTCAAATTTGTACTCAGCAATATAAAATTGCGCCAAAATGCAAACTAACGAAGAACGAACAACAACACGGAGTGAGGCCGAGTAGCTGAGACCAGTGGTTGAACGAATACTAAAACAGATCACTCAAAACACCTCCTAAACTCCACATGATGATGAAATCATCTCAGTGGTGTGCTTTCATTTGCTGTTAGCTGCAGTCACAAGGGGAAGACTCATCCTATATGATGTTTTCATTTCTCAATTAAGGTATATTCCTGTGTCGCTATTCTTTTCTTTTTTCACACACCAGCATGTGCAGCGACTTTCCTTTGCAATATTTTCTTATCGGCGCACATACGAAGATTTGGCTACGTTTTTAATGTGCTGCTAAGCTAGTTGTTTATTCCACTACAGTACTAGCACTAGTAATGCCTGTGTTCAGCCGATCTCACAATCAGCGCCACTGACAGCGCTGGATGAACATCACTGATTGCGATAAGCTCACCATACACAGGCGTTGATGCAGATTGGATAATTTAAGTCTGTTAGATCAAACGCCTTGAGTTAATATTTCGTGGAAGTCCTAGTACTCGCTGTTGCTATAATAATAAATATTTAATATATGTAACTAGTGTAAATTTTGTGCAAAAAAATGTTTCTATTCTATTTTATTTATTTCATTTTCTTCAGTATATCATGTACTTAGGCATGTTTCGCTTACTGCGTGAGCGCCTATTATCGTCGGTCGGTCCATCTGTCCGTCCGCATGTTCGTTCTCGGCTTCTACTGAACGGATTTTCATGAAATTTTATATTAAGGACTTACTGGTGACAAAAAATGAAAATTTTGTCATATCTCGTAAAGTATTGCTCATATCAAAATATTTTTCAAATAAAAGTTGTAGAACTAGTAAAGAAGGGTATTTCCTTTCCTATACATTTTTATCGTAGAAGTAGCCGTTATCGAGAAAATCAAACAAAAACATCTTAAATCGAGTTAAACTTAGAAAATTTCTTGCATGGTTACCTCTTCATTGTTGCTAACATAAACAATCTCACAAACAAACGTTTAATTTACTTATTTGTGCATGCAATATTTTTAAATAGGAAGAAAATGGATTATTTATGATAAAGAAAAGAACTTTAAAACGCTATTTCCCTTACGTACAGGTACATAATTTCTTTCTAATACTCCATTGCACGAAACGCGCCCATTTGTGATACGTTGTACACTTTCCTAACTTGTTATTATTAGCATCAATATTACTCCAAAATATTAAAAGAAAACAAGAATTATTTTAATTTTTATAATTATAATATTATGTATTCCCATTACATTTTTATAATTTTAAACATTAAATTTTATTTTTACTCGTAGAATGAGTGACTTAAAAAGAAAAAATTAGGAGGAAGAAGGGGCACAGAAAATTGCAAAAGTGATTACTGTTACAACTGATATAAAAAATGATAATGAAATTTCTCGTGAATTGGCAAAATATACATACCGTATTCACCCGAATCCAAGACGACCCTGAATCTAAGACGACCTCCCATTTTGATGATTCCAAAAGAGAAAAAAGCTCAAAGTGACCTTCATGACTACAAAAATTATAAATCTTCTGGAATATTTATTTTCTCTTATACTTTTCTTGAATGTCATTGTCTTTTAACATTTTAAAATCATAAGATCACATCACAAATAGAACCATTCAGGTTTTCAAACAAATTAAATGGTAGCATTCATTTTAAGATAACATTAAAAATAAAGTAAATACATTGACAGAATATACTCATTTCAGGACAACAAAAAAACATTTCAATCCAAGTGCTGCATAAAATCATTTTATTGTGTTAGTCATCATCACTGTCTATGCAACATTCACTATTTTCCTCGTGCTCACTATCTTTATCACTCTCAACTTCATCATCAGTCTCCCACAAAACATCATCCTCACTCCCATCCATGGCATTAGATAAGCAGCATTTCTTAAATCCTTTCACTATTACTTTTGCATTTATTTGTTGCCACGATGCCCATTGGCAGAGCATTGCAACTTCAGGTTTCTTAAGATTTCCTTTTGGTGTTAAAGTGTGAGTTCCACTCTGTAACCACTCAGAATACAAAACCTTTAAATTATTTTTAAAACACTTATTGACAGCAACATCTAAAACTTGAAGTTGCGATGTCATTCCTCCAGGTATTACAATAAGATCAATATTCATCGCACTCATTGTTTTTAATTTCAGGAGATAAGTGTCCTTGAATGCATCCTCTTTGTTTCCGTAAAGCTCCTGGCCGTCTATTCCACACCACATGTAACCAATCTCTCATTAGTTCTTTAGTCATACACCCCTTTTCTTGACACCTATTATTCCACTTGGCAAATGTTTCTTAGGCATTGTTTTCCGCTTTAGAATCACATATGATGGTAATTTAGTCCCATCTGCTAAAACCGCCAACATTACCGTGACTCGCATTTTTTCGTTGCCTGTAGTTTTAATTAGGACGGACTTCGCACCTTTTTCGTTCACAGTATAATTAGATGGCATGTAGAAGAAAACCGGAGTTTCATCGGCATTTCCTATTTGGCTCAAAAGGTAATTATTGGTTTTTCTAAGACCAATTACGTATTTCTGGTAAGCAAGAAGTTTTTCTACATAGTCTTCTGACAATTTCTGACACAACGAAGTTCGTCGCCGTAAAGAAAAATTATTTCGTCGCATCATTCTCACGCACCAACTTCTGCTGGCCTTGAATTCTTGCAATGATATATTAAGTCCTCTAGTAATTTCATTAGCTTTAAGTATAATACTTTCAGTCGAAACAGGCATACCGTTCTTCCTCATGGTGCCCACAAACTTGACTACTTCTTCTTCAATGCCATGAAATCGACCTAATTTTGGACCACTGAGCGACTTCCTTGTGGCTTTGGCTTTTTCTAGTTCCTGTTTTGAGAGTTTCCATCGACGCACATTTGCCTCAGATACACCGAACTTTCTACTCGCATCACAGTTATTAGTTTTTTCGGCGTAATTCATCACGATCAGCTTAAAATTTGTATCTTAGCTCCGTCTAATTCCTTTGTTAACTTTCCCTTTGCACTCGTGCCATGTACTTCAACATGATGTCATTTTAACTTAAGGGTTATGCATTTAAATCAAGAATGCACAACTCAAAATTACTGTCACACTTTTAGTGAACCGCGGTGCGTCGTTTGAAAGGGGAATCCCAATGATTTCCGCTCTCATTTGTTTTGACATTGCGGTTGGCATTACGTGCAAGATGAAAGTACGTCGTCTGTGTTATGATCGTCGACGATGATTATTAGTCTAAATAATTATTATTCCCGTCATGTTTTTCTTATTGTTATTACTATTTGTTTATTTCACTTCTTTATGTACGTACTTGAATTTGCTGTTGTGAATTGTTTACTTTAATATACCATTTGTTGTAAAAACCATTGATTAAATGCTTAAATATACTTCGTATTCGAATGTAAGACGACTCTTGATATTTACAGTTGAAAATTTGGAAAAAAAGGTCGTCTTAGATTCAGGTGAATATGGTATGTCTCAACATCAACTCATTATAGAGAAAGGCCCAGTACAAGTTAAAGGAATTGATTTTCCCAAAGACAGCAATGGAAGACACTTTTCTGATTCTTTTTATCAAAGAGTGATGTCAAACAGGGAAAATTAGAAAAAGTGGCTAATATACTCCACAACTACTGATTCCATGTATTGTTTCTGTTGCGCTTTGTTTCAAAATTCTGATTCTAACTCAATAAATTGGTTCAGATTCGGATTTAGTGATTGGAAAAATATTTTGCATGTCTCAAATCTCACAAGAGTTCAACAAAACATATGGAATGTTTCCAAAAATGGATGGAGTTAGATACTGCGTTGAAAATTTGCAAGACCACTCATAGAGAACATCAACGAATCTTACAACTTGAACGAGAACATTGGCGAGATATTTTAAAGAGAATTATCTCAGTTATTCAATTATGTGCCTCACAACTGTTGGCATTTAGGGGAAATTGAGATAAATTGTTTGACCATAACAACGATAATTTTTTGAAAATCATGGAGTTATTAGCAAAGTTCGATCCTGTTACAAGTGATCATTTAAGAGGAGCCTCATAAATCCTCAGTGTCCATTATATGATCAAAGACATTCGAAATAATCTTATTTATCTGCTAGGACAAAAAGTGCATAATACTGTTGTTGCTAGAATTAAGGAAGCAAAATATTACAGCATAATATTATATTGCACTCCGGACATTAGCAGGATTGAGCAATTGTCGTTTGTAGTTCACATTGTGACCAAAGAACAGCAGCCAGAATATTCTCCTAAAGAATATTTTATTAAATTTCTGCCTGTTGAATTAACCACTGGAGCTGGATTGACAGAATTGATATTGCAAGAGCTGAATACATTGGGCATCAAAATTGAAAACATGCATGTACAGGGTTACGATAATGGGGCAAATATGGGTACCCATTCCGGCATCCAAAGACGGTGGTTAATGATGCAGCAGCAAAATTTGGAGAAATAGTTCATTTTTTTTCTTCAATTCAAGAGATATTTGTATTTTTCTAAAGTTCTACAAACAGATGGACTGTACTAAAAAAGTATATAATATCCTTGACTTTAAAAGTGTTAGTACTATGCTGTGAGAAAGTCGTGTGGATGCTGTTAAGCCATTAAGGTACCAATTGGGAGAAATATATGATGCACTGGTGGAAATTTCTTTGGATGAGCATAGAGACAGCGATACCAAAAAGAAAAGCAAATCGTCGGCAGATAAAATTTCCAGCCTTAAATTTGTTTGCAGTGTTGTTGTTTGGTACGACATTTTATCAAAAGTTAATGTTGCATCAAAATTATTACAAAGTCCAAACATGGTATTATCAGAATGCATTAAAATTTTAAAATGCATTAGCTCATTTTTGGAAGAATACCATACTAATGGTTTCCAACAAATGCTCTACTCTGCCAAAGAAATTGCTCTGACAATGGAAATAACAGCAGAATTTGAACGTGCACCTCCGGTTAGAATTTGACATAAAAACAGACAATTTGAGTACAAGGGAAGAGATACACCAATCGTAGCTCCTTTAAAATAATTTTGAGTCAAGTTTTTACTTTCTCATACGAAGTATTGAGAAACTATTGTTATCACGAAAAAATTCGACCTCGAGATTTTTAAGGAAATATACATTTTTGGTGTCGCTGAATCCGAAAAAGTGGTTTTTGCAATGCCATCTGTCTGTCTGTTACTGGCTCTGAAGCCTAAACGGTAGAGCAAAAATGAATGAAATCTCATAGGTGTTTTATCATACTGAGCAGAGTATATGTAGAAATGGTCGACATTGCTCAATAATTAAGAGTAGTTTATTCTACGCATTTTTAACAACAATCCGATTTTCTCGAAAATGGCTCTATCGATTTTGATCAAATTTCGTACAGTTACTTGAGTTTACGTCTTTAATAATACTGTATAGTTCATATTTCTGAAAAAATTAATATAAGGCTAGTTTATTCTAGGCAACTTTAACAATTATTCAATTTTCTCAAAAACGGCTCTAACGATTTTGATCAATTTTCGTACAGTTACTTGAGTATACATCTACAATAATACTACGTATTTTATTTTTCTCAATGAATGAATATAAGGCTAGTTTATTCTTGGGCAACTTTAACAAACATTAGATTTTCTAAAAACAGGCTCATACGATTTTCATTTTCTAAAGATAACTAAACGACGCATTAGTATATGAGAAAGTTTGTACAATGTATGTTGTACTGATTTTTTAATTATGTAGTAGATGTTTGCATCAATTATATCAAGGAAAGATTTTCCTAACTAGAGAAACAAAACCAATTATTTGAATTTTTGTATGACATTACGTTGTTTATCCATACAGATTCAGATGTTATTTTTTTTAAATGTCAAGATTTGTATATAGCATTGACAGATGATATAGAACCTATAAATTTGTACAATGAACTTTTAATTATTAAAGTGTTTTAAATAGTGAGATGACACCATTAAATGTTTTAAATTCCATAGATAAAAATAATTTAGTAGAAAAATTTCCAAATATTTTTCTATCACTCAGAATTCAGCTATCTCTTCCTGTGGCCGTTGCCAGTGGAGAATGATCTTTTTCGAAATTGAAATTAATTAAAAACTATTTATGCTCTACAATGGCACAGGAAAGGTTGACATAACTAGCAATATTGTCCATCGAACATGACATTTCAACCAATTTAAATTTCAAAGATGTTATAGATGATTTTGCTAAAGAAAAAGCATGCACGGTAATGTTACGTTAAATTTTATTGTTTTTAGTTATATTGTTATTTAAAGAAAAGTTTAATTTTGTATGTACAATATAACTTAAATTAAATAGTTTCATTTATGCCATTTCATTGCAGTGTATCCACAATGTTTCCTTGCTCTACCCCTACCCCCTGTTACTGTACCAAAAGGCGGCATAAATGGACGAATGAAGGGGGGTTTGGTTATAATTGGTTATGGACGAATAGGTGAAAAGATGAAAATCGGGGTGACGAAGAGCGAGGGGCACCTGTACAATTAACAATGTAAGTAATATAAAACCTGTAGAATGACATGTACGAACTTAACCTCAACTGTTGCATTTCCTGTTTCCAGATTTGTTTGTTAAGTTTTTGCATTATTCCTTTTATTGAACAGTTTTAGAGTGAGATAGGAAAGAGAGAACCAAAATCCACTATAAATCAAAACAGCCTATTTTATAAATCCCTTTTTGTCTGATCTAAAAGGATTGGCAGCAATGGTATCAGTTTAGCCAAATTACTGTATGAAGTTGCTGCCATCTCAACTCATTCACTTTCATTATTGATGATGTCTCTCTATGATGTAATGTGGAGCTTATTGAACATAATATTTTTGGGCAAGTTCAACTATTTTAAAATTGTTAACTGGTGATAATTTAATGCTTTAACATATTTATTTACGGCACTCTAGTTAATACTTAACATGATGATATAATCATTATATAATTTGTCGATTGATGTCCAAAGCCAAATAGCAACCAGAAGCATGGAGACAGAATAAATAAATAAATAAACAAGTCACTAGCAACACTGAATAACAAATAGGTAAAACAAAACAGCACATCAAAGTGGACACATGTAACAGATTACATGATTGTTATTGGTTCAGTCAAAGTATTTAAGAGTGCGATTTGGAAAAGGGTATTCAAGATATACACAGGTATAATAAAACATATTTTATTTCTAACAATTATAATAGTAATGCCAGTAAGCACGGTATCAAAATTCTTTTGTTTTGATTTAAAATTTATATCTTAGATACTTTCGATATTTAAAACTTTTGAGGAGTGATGGATAATACTGGATCTTCTACGTCAACGGGGAAAAGACGTCGTAACTTAACTCCAGAAAAGAGGAAAATGGTTCGAATGGAAGCACAGAGAAAGCGTCGTGAAAATTGAACACTAGAGCTGAGGCAACATGAAAGAGGTAAAAATTCAAGAGCGCGTTGACTAATTACATATAACATGACCTTTGAAGAAAGGCAAGAAAGTAACAATGTTAACACAAACGCAGATTAACAACAAAACATTCTGACGTCCTAGACAATGTAGTTTATAAAGAAATATTTGAAAATTAATAAAGAAAATTCATGATTTTTTAAATGGCTTTTGATTTAAAGTTACGTAGTAACGGGTATTTGACTAGTTCTAAAAATTTTATCTTGTACCCCACAAAAATCAAGGGTGTGCATTATACATGGGGTATAAGAAAAAGTCGGGATTTTTTGGCAAAAAGTACAGGTGCATGTTATACATGAGAGTGCATTATACATGATTATGTATGGTATATATATACAGGCGACTCCCGAGATTGGACAGAGATGCGTTCCTGAAAACGTGCTCGAATCTCGAAGAGTCGAATGTTGAATCAGCACAAATTCAAACAATTAGAGCAGAAATAACTATGTCTAGACTGAAACTAAACCTCTAGTGGTCGGGGGGACCGAAAAATACTTCGCGTAAACTAGTTTCTAATTCGACCGATCAATCGGCTGGGTCGATTCGACCGGTCGAATTCTCGAGTTGGTCGAATCTCGAATGTCAAATCTTGGGAGTCACCTGTATATACAGGTGAGCCCCACTTAACGCGGGGGATGTGTTCCTGAGGTCTCGCATTAAGCGAAAATCCGCATTCGCCGGGGCATCATAACCTTTAGGCGCCCAGAGGGAAATAACTTCCCAAATGGTATTTTTGGACCCACATTCAATGTAAAACATATTTCTCCGGACTTTTAGAACGTAATTTATTAAACAAACTATAAAATTACCTAGTAAACAGTAAGACTAAAAAGCTTTTTAGCGGTAGACGTACATAATTTCAAAATACTTCTCAGAACACCTACGAAGGTTTATTGAAAAAATTGGTACAACATACCTTGTACAAACTTTCTCATATAATGATGTGTCATTTAGTTATCTTTAGAAAATGAAAATCGTATCAGCCGGTTTTTAGAAAATCCAATTTTTGTTCAAGTTGCCCAAGAATTGACTAGTCTTATATTCATTTATTGTAGATGTATACTAACGTAACTGTACGAAATTTGATCAAAATCGATCAAGCCGGTTTTGAGAAAATCAGAGTTAAAGTTGCGTAGAGTAAACTAGCCTTATATTCATTTTTTGAGGAATATGAACTATACAGTATTATTGAAGACGTAGACTCAAGTACCTGTACGAAATTTGATCAAAATTGTTAGAGCCGTTTTGGAGAAAATCGAATTGTTGTTAAAGTTGCCTAGAATAAACTAGCCTTATATTCATTTTTTGAGAAATATGAACTATACAGTATTATTGAAGACGTAAACTCAAGTAACTGTACAAAATTTGATCAAAATCGTTAGAGCCGTTTTTGAGAAAATCGAATTGTTGTTAAAAATGCGTAGAATAAACTACTCTTAATTATTGAGCAATGTCGACCATTTCTACATATACTCTGCTCAGTGTGATAAAACACCTAAGTATGAGATTTCATTCATTTTCGCTTTACCGTTTAGGCTCCAGAGTCAGTAACAGACAGACAGACGTCATTGCAAAAATCACTTTTTCGGATTCAGCGTCACCTAAAAGGTATATTTCCATAAAAAACTCGAGGTCGAATTTTTTCGCGATAACAATACTTTCTCTATATACTTTGTATATGAGAAAGTAAAAATGTCACCGTTTCCAAAATTTGAAAAGATTTAGTTTTCATTCAAAATATATTTTTGGATCTTCAGTGGATGTTAATGATAAATTTGTCCCAAGTTACTCAATCCTGGAATGAAATCCAGAATTATACTGAACATTCTGTGGGGAAAATTGTATCTGCTATTCAAAATATTTCCTGAAGCACATCCTGTCAAATAGTAAGGTCAGTTCTGAATTTATAAAATTCAAAATATCTTATTATAATTTCTTTATGACAGATATAAAATTAATTATCTACTTTTCAAGCACTTTTTACAAACATCTTACTTAATGGTATTACCTGTATTCCTGCTGCCCTTTTTCTCGTTCAGCTTCATTCACAAGACAGAATTCATAAAAGTGCAACTGTGGAAGAAGCGCTAATGCATACTTTCTGAATTCTTCATTTCTACATTTTGGATGTATGTTTTTACCAACTCCAAAATCAATATCTTTTTCTTCATTAGCATTTTTTATGGATTTATTTCTTTTACTCTCTCCCTCTGGATTATCAGAGCAGCAAGGATTGCCTGCCATATTTAACGAGCGCAATGCTTTGAAGCGCCTTAAATATATTATCTAAATGAAAATACATTAGAAGTAACATAAGAAATAGCTACTAAATAAATAATGAAGTTGAAGATAAACAGAGATAACTTTAAAAGTGCTGTTCAGTAGTATCTGCGTTGAGATCAGCAGAAATATTTATTTATAACAAAAATCTTATGTGTGTATAGCACATGACTTTCTTCATACATACAAATCAGTTAATATGATTGCTCTCTCGACATCAGCATCCTCGAGATTAATTATCAGCAATTATACTTGTGAATAATTTTAAATCACTTTGAATAATTTTCATTGTGAAAAATACTTTGTATCACTTTTCATATTGAAAAAACAATAATTAAACAAAATTGTTGATTGTTGTTATTGATGGCAAAATAACTATGCACAGTTAAAATTACCCTTGGAAGCATAAGTAACAACTTACTTAACGTAAATTCAGAGGAATAAACAAAATAAAGGATGGGAATTTTGTGGGCACTCTAACTCAAGAACTAATAATCAGATCAGCAAAATTTATTAGTAATTCAAGATCTGAAAAGGTTATGACTGAAACTGGTCAACCAGAAGTGGATGTTTATTCTTGTTATTTTTCCATTTTTTTCCAGTATCTCCTTTAGAACATAATTTACGTAAATATTTGCCATTGTCAAAGTTGTAGATAATATAATTTTCTCCAACTTTTGTTTGAAACATTATTTTATAAAATCGATTGTTTAAGAGGTACAGTAAAACCTCACATAGCACAGTAGTAGTGTTCCTTGAAATCTTGTGAAATCGCGTTATATGAAGCATTAACACTAGAACGACGGTTGGGTCATTTTTGACCCAATTTTTTTTTTATTCTGCAGCCTTTCTTGTGTTTATGATCGGAATGAGCTGAAATTTTTTGACTTTGCTAACATCCTCCCCGAGTTTCACGTCGCCAAGTGTATTTTCATGTTGGCTTTGATCAAATACCCCTAGAACGACGATTGGCTCAAATTTGATCTACCATCTCACTTTGCGGAGATTTCACATGCAGATTGCATTTCAAGGTTTTTTTATGCGCCGTTCAAGCCGTCAGTGATGATATGAGTGAGTGTGAGGTATAGTATAAATCGACAGTCACGTCGCGTGTAATTCGCGACTGCTGCTGTCACCACCCGATTTAGCAATTCGGGAATCCGTGGGTTATTGTCCAGGCGCTTTGAAAGGAGCCACGGAGAGGTAAAATATACGCTAGAGGTGCAATGGGAGCAAAAAATTTAGAGCTAACTTCATTGTGGTCTAAGAAATATGGGATAGGCCTATTTAAGGATGCTCTTTTCAGAGACCGCTTCAAAGAAATCCTTACATATTTGAGGTTCGACGACAAGAGCACGAGATCACAACGTTTGAAAGAGGACAAGTTCGCTCTCATATCTAATGTATGGTACCGCTTCATTGAGAATTCCCAAGCCTGCTACAAGCCAGGAGCGTGGATAACAATAGATGAAAGCTAGGTGCCGCTTCACGCAATTCATGGTCAACAAACCTGATAAATATGGCCAGAAATTTTGGATGGCGGTGGACAAGGACTCTAAGTATGTTGTAAATGCCCTTACCTTAGCAAAGATGACCTCCGTCCACAAGGCGAGTGTCTTTCTATGTTGTGAAAAAGCTAGTGAAGCCTTACCTGAAAAAGGGACGAAATGTCACTTGTGACAACTTTTTCACTTATCTCTCGCTCGCTGAAAATCTGCTCGCTAACTCAACAAGTCTTGTAGGAACAGTGAATCGTGCCAAGCGAGAGATTCGTGACGTTGTAAAAAAGTCACGTGAGGAGTAATACTACACCCTGGTTCTGAAGAAGGGATATGTGACCCTCACGATATATCAGGGGAAAAAAGAAAAGAATGTTCTAATTCTCAGCACTTTGCACCCAGATGAACAAATAGGAACTGACGCAAAGAAAAAACCTGACACTGTGACGTGTTACAACAACATGGAGTACGGAGTTGATGTGTTAGACCAAATGGCCCGTCAGTTCTCCGTAAAGCCAGCGTGCCGTAGGTGGCCGGTCCATACCTTTTGTAATGTTCTTGACCTGGCCGGAATAAATTCCTGGATTCTTTAGAAGACAGTGTGTAATGTAATGATATCACGGCGAAAATTCCTACTTACCTACTCTAGCTGAAGAGTTAGTTTCCTCTTCTGAGAATAAATCTTCATTCACGTTTACAAATTTGGTTTGTGTATATGTTCAAATGCTCAAAAATGTTCTAAAAGTATCAAACCGATGGCACGAAGGACGTCTTTTAAAGAAATGCTACTAAAATTACGCATTCTGTGCTATATACGAAGTTGGGTTTCTTTTGTTTCTTTAGCATTGTTTTAGAAACAAAAAATAAGGCAATTTGAAAAAAATATTCAAATTTCTAGGTAAGTGTAAAAAAAACAAAATAAATGCTTCGTTTATGGATACGAGGTGTTTCATTCACTAATTGTTATATCAAATTAAAAACTACAACGTATTATGGCCGAAACAAAAGAATTCCAGATGTGGGTCATTTTTGACCCAAGCCGTCGTTCTAGGGTGGTGAAAATCTCCGTCGTTCTAGTGTTAAGTTAATAGGAAATAGAGAGTTAGGTTCTTGTATATCATATTTTCTAGATTTTTACTTTCTCCATATACACCCAGACCTCGCTTTGCTTCGTTCTCGAAGTTGCGTCGTTAAACAATTAAAATCAAAATTTTGCTTTGAGTCGTAAAATTCTGCATTTGCATCGTTGTGGTATGTTAAGCAATCAGTAAAAAAACTTTCAAATTTTATTAAGCTTAAATTTGATAAAAACTTGCTTGATAAATTTTACTGAACATCTCTGTGTTCAGTACGAACAATGAACAAATAATTTGATTACTGAACTGTTCGGGCGAAAACCGAACGGGTAGTAGCTCTAGGTATGTTTGGGGATTTGCACAAATCTACACAGCATTTCACTAAAGGGTGAAGCAGCTAGTAAAGGGCATTTCTCCGAAGAGCTGAAAGCGATAATTCGTGAAGGTGGCTATACTCCCAAACAAATCTTTAATGTGGATGCGACTGCCTTATTTTGGAAACATCTAACAACTAAAACTTATATCGCCAAAATGGAGAAATCTGCATCAGGAGTTAAAGCTAGCAAAGATGTCTATCTTCTTTTAGGTGGTAACGCAGAGTGAGATTTTAAATTTAAACCTCTTCTTGTCTACCACTCGGAAAATCCCAGAGCTATGAAGGGCTATTCAAAGGATCGACTTCCTGTCCACTGGAGAGCAAACAAAAAAGCCTGCATTACAGGAGTTTTATTTAAAGACTGGGTTTTGACTCATGCTATTCCTGAAATGAAAGCCTACTGCACTAACGAGAACTTAGACTTTAAGACATTAATTCTATTAGATAATGCTCCTGGTCACCTGGTTTACCTTGATGACATCAGAAAACGTAAAGTTTATTTTTTTGCCTCCTAATACCACATCATTGTTCCACCCATTGGATCAGGGAGTAATTTCAACTTTTAAAAGTTATTACCTCCGACGTACATTTAAACAGCTTCTAAATGCTACTGATGGACAAGATAAGCCTACTACGCAGAAGCTTTGGAAAACATTCAACATAACGAATGCCATAAAAAATATTTCAGGCTCGTGGGAGGAGGTGAAACCTTCATGTATGAATGGTGTTTGGTGCCGAATATGGCCAGAATATGTGCATAAAATAAAAGACAGCAGTGGTGCCATTGTAGAAGTTGATAAATTGCCCACGGCTCGTCAAGAAATAGCTAACTTTGCTGGAGAATCTAACTTCGAGGGAATGGACGAGAGTGACATAGATGAATTGTTTGCCTCACATAATCAAGAAATGAGCAACGAAGAGTTAATACAGCTGGATTTACAAACAGCTAACGAGCAGTACAGTTCAGAAGAAATTCCTACGCAACCAACTTTAACTTTAGAACAAATCTCCAAAGTCCTGAGTTTGATCAACGAAGCTATTGAGATTTTTACGAATGACGATCCTGACAGGGAAAGAAGTTCAAAAGTAGCACGGGCGATAGCGCATGATATCAGTTGCTACAAGGAAATTTACATGGCCGAAAAAAAGGAGCTGTTCAGCAGACTTTAGATAAATATTTGAAGAAAAACGAATAGGAAGGCGTCTCAACCTGAAAGCCTACAGATTCAGAGTCTGAGGAAATTAGTTCCTCATAAAATTATTGAGTTTTGTAAAAGTTGTACTTTTATGTTTATATGTTGAAAACTAAAGTTATTTTCTATTTATTTCAAATTTGAAAAGGCAAATGACAATTAATTTACAATTTCTTAAAATATTCTTTCTTGAAAATTGTAGTGCCAGTACATATCTTCGACATTTCAATGCTTTCTTATGGAAAATTGTATTTCGATTTGCGTCGTTTCAGTTTGCGTCGTGTTTTTACTTTCTCCATACGTAGTAATGGTAAAGTATTGTAATCATGAAAAAAATCGACTTCCAGATTTCAACGGAAATACATGTTTTGAGGTCCCTAGAACACGTTTAGACTATTTTCGGAATTATGTCTGTGTGTGTGTATGTGTGTGTGTGTATGTTAGTGTGGGCACTCTAACTCAAAACGTACATACCATATCGTTACCAAACTTCATATATAACACTTTAACATGAGCACAAAGAACTGATTAGTTTTTGGACAATAACGGATAACCGGAAGTCGCGGTTTATTCGAAACCCGATTCGGTTTTTGCGATATTTCTTTGTTAAATCATCATTATTGTATATACAATTCTAAACAAAAGTTATAGAAAATGTAATTTCCTACAGTTTTCATTTGAAACAATTTTCTATAGGAGTTATTATTTAGGAGTTATTTATAAATAACCGGTTTTTCGGTTTCCGTTAAATATCTCCTTAACAACATCGTTATTGATAATCTTCGTAAGAACCAAAGTTGTAGAGAATAATATTTCTTCCAAGTTTGGTTTGAAACTAATTTTCGTAGAACCATCCATTTCGGATATATTTCCCTTTTTCTTAATACCAGCCTACAGCGCCAACACCATGTAGCGGTGAATTCTGTAAACATTCAAAATATACGTAATTTACGGCAACGACGTGTCTTCTTTTACGATACGAAATAATAATTTTGCCTTATAATGCTACTCATAATAATTTAAAAACTAATACCCCAAATATGGAGAAAGTCATGTGTTGGCCACATCAGATTTTTTAAGAACGTAACCACGACACAAAGCGGGGTCTGGATTGTACATAGTATTTTTTTCATGACAAAAACTGAATTCGAGAGTTCAACGGAAATACACGTTTTGATGTCCCCAGAACACATTTTGACTATTTTCTTGATGATGTCTGTGTGTGTGTGTTAGAAATTTTGTGGGTGCTCTAACTCAAATACTTATTGTCAAATCAGCACAAAACTTTATACTTAAGACTTTCATTAGTAACTGATGATTTGAGAAGATTTTGGCTGAAACTGGCCCACCAGAAGTGGATGTTTAGTCTAGTTGTTTCTCCGTTTTTACTTTCTCCATACATAGTATGGGGAAAGTATTGTGATCACGAAAAAAATCGAATTCGAGATTTCAACGGAAATACATGTTTTGAGGTACCTAGAACACGTTTAGACTATTTTTGGAATGATGTCTGTGTGTGTGTTTGTGTGTGTATATGATTGTGGGCGCTCTAACTCAAAAAGTACTTGCCATATTAATACCAAATTTCATATACATATAACACTTTAGCATGAGCACAAAGAACTGTTTAGTTTTTGGACAATTATGGTTAACCGGAAGTCGAGGTTTATTCGAAACCCGATTCAGTTTTTGCGATATTTCTCCGATAATACGTCATTATTGTATATACAATTATATACAAAAGTTATAGAGAATTTAATTTTAATTTTCTAAAAACAGGCTCATACGATTTTCATTTTCTAAAGATAACTAACCGACGCATTAGTACGTATATGAGAAAGTTTGTACAATGTATGTTGTACCGATTCTTTACTTTCTCATATACCATTGGCGTCGGCAGAAAATTTTGCCTATTACCCAGGGGCGGACGCAATTTCTCCCAACCCGGGAAAATTTTACTTCACCGGCCCCCAACTGACCACAAATCCACACCACTTTTTACTTTCTCATACGAAGTATCGAGAAAGCATTTTTTTCGCGAAAAAATTCGACCTCGAGATTTATACGGAAATACACGTTTTAGGTGTCGCTGAATCCGAAAAAGTAGTTTTCGCAATGCCGTCTGTCTGTCTGTTACTGGCTCTGGAGCCTAGACGGTAGAGCAAAAATGAATGAAATCTCGTACTTAGGCATTTTAGCATACTAAGCAGAGTATACGTAGAAATGGTTGACTTTGATCAATAATTAAGAGTAGTTTATTCTACGCATTTTTAACAGCAATCCGATTTTCTCAAAAACATTTTTCGAGATATATTACTCCGTTACCTTCATATATCCCATTCAAACATCCTGTCAAATTTTCGATCCTCTGTGTACACCATTTAATGAATTGTCCGAATTCCTGTCCAGCCTGACACACTGACCAAACAAACAACCAATCAAAGGCCAAACCAATTAATACTGCCTTTTATTATAATTAGAATCTTTCGCATGGGCAGACGGACGAACAAGGTGAAAATAGAAGTTTAAAAAATAACGCCAAATAAATCCTAAATCTAAGAAACCGGAATTACAAGGTGGTCTTAGGATATGTGTGTATTTCGATTTTCAAAGACGCAAACATAAATGAACAGAAAATGAAACCTACACTTACAATTATTGATTTCCTTCCTTTCTGTAGAGGCGACGATGCAGGGACAAAGCAACAGATTTATATTCGAAATCCTCAGGGATCAATTAGGCAGTTCTCAGGTTAATTTACTTACATAAATTTCTAGATAATTTGTATAATAAAGTCAGAAAGTTACGCACAGTTAATAAAAAAACAAAAACTGTATACATGAAATATGTAATTAGACACTAACTGGAAAAAACGGATTTTTATACATAATTCCTAAACAATAACTGCTATGGAAAAATGATTCAAATAAACGTTGTAGGAAATTACATTCTCTATAACCATTGTATAGGATTGTGCATACAATAATGATGTTTTAACGGAGAAATATCGCAAAAACCGAATCGGATTTCGAATAAACCTCGACTTCCGGTTAACCGTTATTGTCCAAAAACTAATCTGTTTTTTGTTCTCATGTAAAAGTGTAATATATGAAGTTTGGTAACGATATGGCTCGTACGTTTTGAGTTAGAGCGCCCTAAATTACATACACGCACACAGAGACATCATTCCGAAAATAGTCTAAACGTGTTCTAGGGACCTCAAAACTTATATTTCCGTTGAAATCTCGAAGTCGATTTTTTTCGTGAACAAAATACTTTCCCATTACTTCGTATGGAGAAAGTAAAAAGCAAAATATCTCCGAAATGGATGGTTCTACGAAAATTTGTTTCGAACAAAATTTGGAAGAAATATTATTCTCTACCACTTTGGTCCTCACGAAGATGCCAATAACGATGTTTTTAAGGAGAAAACCGAAAAACCGGTTATTTATTAATAACCCCCAAAATATAACTACAATAGAAAATTGTTTCAAATGAAAGTTGTATGAAATTACAATCTCTAAACTTCTGTATAGAATTGTATATACAATAATGATATTTTAATGAAAAAATATCGCAAAAACCGAATCGGGTTTGGAATAAACCTCGACTTCCGCTTACCCGTTATTGTCCAAAAATTAATGTTTTTTGTTCTCATGTAAAAGTGTAATATATGAAGTTTGGTAACGATATGGCACGTACTTTTTGAGTTAGAGCGCCCAAAATCACATACACACACGCACACACAGACATCATTCCGAAAATAGTATAAACGTGTTCTAGGGACCTCAAAACGTATATTTCCGTTGAAATCTCGAAGTCGATTTTTTTCGTGAACACAATACTTGCCCATTACTACCTATGGAGAAAGTAAAAATCTGATGTTGCCAACACGACTTTCTCCATATTTGGGGTATAGATATTTAAATTATTATGAATAGCATAATGAGGCAAAATTATTATTTCGTATCGTAAAAGAATACAGTCGTCCTTATTGCCGTAAATTAGGTATATTTTGTATATGTTTCCAGAATTCACCGTTACATGGTTTTGGCGCTGTAAACAGGATATTACAAAAAAAGTTGAATATCTCCGAAATCGATGGTTCTATGAAAATTTGTTTCAAACAAAACCTGAAAGAAATATTATTCTCTACAACTTTGGTCCTCACGGAGATTACTAATAACGACGTTTTTAAGGAGATATTTGACGGAAACCGAAAAAACCGATTATTTATAAATAATTCCTACACAATTACTGCTATGGAAAATTTTTTCAAAAAAAAGGTTGTAGGAAATTACATGTTCTATAACATTTGTATAGAAGTGTGTATACTATAATGATGTTTTAACGGAGAAATATCGCAAAAAACGGATCGGGTTTCGAGTAAACCTCGACTGTCGGTTAACCGTTATTGTCCTAAAACTGACCAGCTCTTCGGACTCATACCAAAGTGTTATATTTGAAATTTGGTAACGATATGGCGGCTGCTTTTTGAGTTAGAGCGCCCACAAACACATACATCCACACAGACACACACGCATACACATACATAATTCCGAAAATAGTCTAAACGTGTTCTAGGGACCTCAAAACGTGTATTACCGTTGAAATCTCGAAGTCGATTTTTTTCGTGATCGGAATACTTTCTCATTACTTCGTATGCAGAATGAAAAATCGGTACAACATACAGTGTACAAACTTTCCCATATACTAACGCGTCGTTTAGGTATCTTTAGAAAATGAAAATCGTATCACCCAGTTTTTAGAAAATCGTATTTATGTTAAAGTTGACCAAGAATAAACTAGCACCCATTCATTGAGAAAAATGAAGTTCTCGGCTTCTACTGAACGGATTTTCACGAAATTTTATATTAAGGACTTATTATCAAATATAAAAAGAAAATCGCAAAAATGAATCACGCACGCCAAATAGGGATACCACTTTACTGGAGGCAGAAAATTAAATTTTCGTCATATCTCATAAAGTATTGCTCATATCAAAATATTTTTCAAATAAAAGATGTAGAACTAGTAAAGAACGGTATTTCCTTTCCTATACATTTTTACCAAATTTGGAACTGATTTGATATTAGACACCCACGACCGCAGTACCACCTGATTCTGGAAAAATGAACAAAAAATCTGATGTGGCCAACACGACTTTCTCCATATTTGGGGTATAGATATTTAAATTATTATGAATAGCATTATGAGGCAAAATTATTATTTCGTATCGTAAAAGAATACATTTATTCTTATCGCCGTAAATTATATTTTGATATGTTTACAGAATTCACCGCTACATGGTGTTGGCGCTGTATACTGAAAATTACGAAAAAAAAGTTTAATATCTCCGAAGTGGATGGTTCTACAAAAATTTTTTTCAAACAAAAGTTGGAAGAAATATTATTCTCTACAACTTTGGTCCTAACGAAGATTACGAATAACGACGTTTTTAAGGAGATATTTGACGGAAACAAAAAAAGCCAATTATTTATAATTCCTAAACAATAACTGCTATGGAAATTTGTTATAAATGACAGTTGTAAGAAATTACATTCTCTATAATCATAGTATAGCATTTTATATACAATAATGATGTTTTAACGGAGAAATACTCAAAAACCGAATCGGGTTTCGAATAAACCTCGAGTTTCGGTTAACCGTTATTGTCCAAAAACTAATCAGATCTTTGTGCTCATGCTAAAGTGTTATATATGAAATTTAGTAACTATATGGCAAGTACTTTTTGAGTTAGAGCCCACAATCACACACACACACAGACATCATTCCGAAAATAGTCTAAACGTGTTCTAGGGACCTCAAAAGTGTATTTCCGTTGAAATCGCGAAGTCGAATTTTTTCGTGATCACAATACTTATCCATTACTTCGTATGGAGAAAGTTAAAAGACATTTGCCTAGGGCCCCCGATTCCAAGGAGCCCCAAATTAATTCCAAATTATTTTTACTTTCTCATACGAAATATCGAGAAAGTATTGTATTCGCGAAAAAATTCGACCTCATGGTTATCTCGAAAACGGCACTAACGATTTTGATCAAATTTCGTACAGTTACTTGAGTTTACGTCTTCCTTAATACTACATAGTTCATATTTTTCAAAGACTGAAGATAAGGCTAGTTTATTCTAGGTAACTTTAACAAAAATTTGATTTTCAAAAAACAGGCTCATACGATTTTCATTTTCTAAAGATAACTAAACGACGCATTAGTACCCATATATGAGAAAGTTTGTATAATGTATGTTGTACCGATTTTTTTAGATTTTAATGGAACTAAAATATAATTATTAAAACAGTAAAATCTGTGAGAGGCGGAATCTTTTTAAGGCGGAAACCTGTCAAAGTCGGAAATATCGAAGTCGTACTGCATAATGATAACGTTTTTCTCAAGAAAGTCCCTCCGTAGGGCGAAATCCGTGAGACCCGGACGGAAAGCTTGTCTTTATCAAGAAGTAGAATTTTAATCTGTGAAAGGCGGAAAGAAAATTTCTCACAGAAATGCTTTCAGGTAGTTTGATTCGGGTTTCGAGTTGTTCACCAATCACACATCGCATGCGGTCCGACACTTCTTTTGTTTGAAAGACCTTTCCTCCCAACTGGTAAGCGCTGGTAAGTTAGCGATAACCAGGGATGTAAGGTTGCTTTGGGTTGCTTGAACCTCACAGATTGTTACGATATATAAAGCGAAGCGTCTGTTAGTGAGCTCTTAGAAAATTATTCAAAGTTAATATAAAATTGAATAAATCGTGTTAGTGCTATACTACTAGTACTACTAAAGTTTTATTTTTGTTTGTGAAAAAAATCCTACATTTGTTTATTAAGTAAGTTAATGCAGCTGCAGAATCTTGTTCCAAGGATATTCATTTTTTTGATGTCATTCAAAATTTATTCGTCTTCTTTTCGTCGTCAACAAAGAGGTGGGATCTTCTAATTAAGAAACACACAAAATCAGATTTTACATTAAAACGAATCAGTTATATCGCAAGGGCGGATGCAATATTAGCTGCTAAGGTAAATTTTGTAGCCATAAAAGAAGCATTATTTGAACTTTCTAATGAACCGAATGAAAAATCTATAACGAAATTAGAAGCAAAAAAACTAGACAACTGTTTTGAAGACTATGAAACAGCACTACTACTAATGTCTGGCCCAAACTACATTAGCTGGAGAGCTGGAATTTAATACATAGGTGAACCGAGAAAAATAATCGGAGGAATAATTGGAAAATTGCGAGAATGTTTATTTCCTTGGCCGGTAAAAATTATAAACTACTTTACTAACATTTCATGGTTTAGGTATTTCTAAATGCGCTATCAACCTGAAATTTTTTCTACCTGTAGAATTCGCCAAATAATGAAAACGGGAATTTAGAAATTTGAAAATTTTTATTCGTTCGGCCGAAATAAATTCTCAAATGTTTAACAAATTGACTAATGTTTATGTACTTTCTGTAGATCCAGGAAGCTGAAAATTTTAACAGGGTTAGGAAATAATGGCCCGGTGGTAAATAACATTGAAAATTTTAGAAATATTCATTGTTGTGGCTGTGAAAAATTAATAAAGTTTAAACAATGAAATTCATATTAATGCACTTCTAAAGGTGCTACATTGATGAAATTTCGAATAAATGTGAGGTATTCGTAACAAATGATAAAAACCTATAAATATATAATAATTATAAATTTTAGGGGTTGTTTTTACCCCAATCTTTTCGAAACAGAAAAACACGTAATTCTGAGCCGAGATGCAAATTTAAGCATTGAAAATTATTTTTCAGCTTTTATTTTTACTTTAGGATGACAGAAAATGCTTGCAGAATGCAAGCACCCATTTACTTGTATCGTATATCCTCCTCTGTAAGAAGAGTGCTTATAGAATGATATATAGGATATATATCGGATATATATAGGATATAGTAGGATACTAATGTCCGGCCCAAACTACAATAGCTGGAGAGCTGGAATTTAATACATAGGTGAACCGAGAAAAATAATCGGAGGAATAATTGGAAAATTGCAACAATGTTTAATTTCTTGGCCGGTAAAAATTATAAACTATTTTACTAGCATTTCATGGTTTAGGTATTTCTAAGTGCGCTATCAAGCTGAAATTTATTCTACCTGTAGAATTCGCCAAATGATGAAAACGGGAATATAGAAATTTGAAAATTTTTATTCGTTCGGACGTAATAAATTCTTAAATGTTTAAAAAATTGACTAATGTTTATGTACTTTCTGAAGATCCAGGATGCTGAAAATTTTAATAGGGTTAGGAAATAATGTTATGGTGGTAAGCAACATTGAAAATTTTAGAAATATTCATTGTTGTGGCTGTGAAAAATTAATAAAGTTTAAACAATGAAATTCATATTAATGCACTTCTAAAGGTGCTACATTGATGAAATTTCGAATAAATGTGAGGTATTCGTAACAAATGATAAAAACCTATAAATGATTTATAATTATAAATTTTAGGGGTTGTTTTTACCCCAATCTTTTCAAAACAGAAAAACACGTAATTCGGAGGCGAGAATCAAACTAAAACGTTGAAAATTATTTTTCGGCTTTTATTTTTCCTTTAAGGTGAGAGAAAATGCTTGCAGAATGCAAGCACACATTTACTTGTCATTCTATAAGCACTCTTCTTAAAGAGGAGGATATAGGATATAGGAGGATACTAATGTCTGGCCCAAACTACTATAGCTGGAGAGCTGGAATTTAAAACATAGGTGAACCGAGAAAAATAATCGGAGGAATAATTGGAAAATTGCGACAATGTTGAATTTCTTGGCCGGTAAAAATTATAAACAATTTTACTAACATTTCATGGTTTAGGTATTTCTAAATGCGCTATCAAGCTGAAATTTTTTCTACCTGTAGAATTCGCCAAATCATGAAAACGGGAATATAGAAATTTGAAAATATTTATTCGTTCGGCCGTAATAAATTCTCAAATGTTCAACAAATTGACTAATGTTTATGTACTTTCTGTAGATCCAGGAAGCTAAAAATTTTAACAGAGTTTGGAAATAATGTCCCGGTGGTAAATAACATTGAATATTTTGGAAATATTTGTTGCTGTGGCTGTTAATAATTAATAAAATTTAAACAATGAAATTCATATAAATGCACTTCTAGATGTGCAACATTGACGAAATTTCGCATAAATATGAGGTATTCGTAACAAATGATAAAACCTATAAATGTTTTATAATTATAAATTTTAGGGGTTGCTTTTACCCCAATATTTTCAAAACAGAAAAACACGTAATTCTGAGCCGAGATGCAACTTTAAGCATTGAAAATTATTTTTCGGCTTTTATTTTCACTTTAAGGTGAGAGAAAATGCTTGCAGAATGCAAGCACACATTTACTTGTATCCTATATCCTCTGTAAGAAGAGTCGATATAGAATGATAGTATATATATAGGAGGATACTAATGTCTGGCCCAAACTACATTAGCTGGAGAGCTGGAATTTAATACATAGGTGAACCGAGAAAAATAATCGGAGGAATAATTGGAAAATTGCGAGAATGTTTATTTCCTTGGCCGGTAAAAATTATAAACTACTTTACTAACATTTCATGGTTTAGGTATTTCTAAATGCGCTATCAACCTGAAATTTTTTCTACCTGTAGAATTCGCCAAATAATGAAAACGGGAATATAGAAATTTGAAAATATTTATTCGTTCGGCCGAAATAAATTCTCAAATGTTTAACAAATTGACTAATGTTTATGTACTTTCTGTAGATCCAGGAAGCTGAAAATTTTAACAGGGTTAGGAAATAATGGCCCGGTGGTAAATCACATTGAAAATTTTAGAAATATTTGTTGCTGTGGCTGTTAAAAATTAAAATTTTTAAACAATGAAATTCATATAAATGCACTCTTAGAGGTGCTGCATAAATGAAATTTCGCACAAATGTGAGGTATTCGTAACAAATGATACAAACCTATAAATGTATAATAATTATAAATTTTAGGGGTTGTTTTTACCCCAATATTTTGGAAACAGAAAAACACGTAATTCGGAGCCGAGATGCTAACTTATGCATTGAAAGTAATTTTTAGGCTTTTATTTTTACTTTCAGGTGAGAGAAAATGCTTGCAGAATGCAAGGACACGTTCACTAGTATCCTATATCGTATATCCTCCTCTGTAAGAAGAGTGCTTATAGAATGATAGGAGGATACTAATGTCTGGCCCAAATACAATAGTTGGAGAGCTGAAATTTAATGCATAGGTTAATCGAAAGAAATAATTGGAGGAATAATTACAAAATCTGATGTGGCCAACACATGACTTTCTACGTATTTGGGGTATAGATACTTAAATTATTATGAATAGCATTATAAGGCAAAATTATTATTTCGTATCGTAAAAGAATACAGTCATCCTTATTGCCGGAAATGACGTATTATCGGAGAAATATCGCAATAAACCGAATCGGGTTTCGAATAAACCTCGACTTCAGGTTAACTGGTATTGTACAAAAACTAATCAGTTCTTTGTGCTCATGCTAAAGTGTTATATATGATGTTTGGTAACGATATGGCATATACTTTTTGAGCGCCCACAATCACCTACACACACACACATACACACAGACATTCCGAAAAGTCTAAACGTGTTCTAGGGACCTCAAAACGTGTATTTCCGTTGAAATCTCGAAGTCGATTTTTTTCGTGATCACAATACTTTCCCATTACAACGTATGGAGAATAAAAATAATTGGGTTTTTCGGTTTCTGTCAAATATCTCCTTAAAAACGTCGTTATTGGTAATCTTAGTGAGTACCAAAGTTGTATAGAATAATATTTCCTCCAAGTTTTGTTTGAAATAAATTTTCGTGGAACTGTCCATTTCGGAGATATTTTACTTTCTCTTAATTTTCAGTATACAGCGCCACCACCATGTAGCGGTGAATTCTGTAAACATATAAAATATACCTAATTTACGGCAATAAGGACGACTGTATTCTTTTATGATACGAAATAATAATTTTGAGTTAAAATGCTATTCATAATAATTTAAATATCTATACACCAAATATGGAGAAAGTCATATGTTGGCCACATTAGATTTTTAAACATTATTTAGGTAGGGAGTATGGCCCCAAATTTATTTTGCCTAGGGCCCCTGAGAGCTATAACGAGCCACTGCACACACATATACATCATTCTAAAAATAGTATAAACATGTTCTAGGGACCTCAAAACGTGTATTTCCATTGAAATATCGAAGTCGATTTTTTTCATTATCACAACAGTAAAAAAAAAATATAATAAATCAATTATTTCGATAATAAATATATTTCAAAGTAATCTTTTTGTCTAAAATTATTATTTTTTGTGAAATAAGAATACAGTGACCTTTTTAAGCACCATCATTGGTTTGATAAATGGATTTTGACGAATAAGTTAAATATCTCCGAAATGGATGGTTCTACGAAAAATTGTTTCAAACCAAAGCTGGAAGGAAAATTATTCTCTTTAACTTTGGTCCTTATAAAAATTGTAAATAACAGCGTTTCAAAGAGCATTTTTGATGGAAACCGAAAACACAGATTATTTATAATTTGTAATGGTTAATGTATATCATAATGTTGTTTTAACGGAGATATTTTGCCAAAACTGAATCGGGATTCGAATAAACCTCAAATTCCGGTTAACCATTATTGTCCAAAAACTAATCAGATCTTCATACTCATACCAAAGTGTTATATATGTAATTTGGTGTTAATATGACAAGTACCTTTTGAGTTAAAGTGCCCACAATCACATACATCCACACATACACACATACATCATTCCGAAAATAGTCTAACCTTGTTCTAGGGACCTCAAAACATGTATTTCTGTTGAAATCTCGAAGTCGATTTTTTTCATGAACATTATACTTTCCCATTACTACGTATGGAGAAAGTAAAAAACGAATATAAGGACAGTTTATTCCAGGCAACTTTAACAATAATTTGATTTTCCCATAAACGGTTGGATTGATTTTGATAAAATTTCGTACTGTTACATGAATATACTTCTGCAATAATACTTGTTGGAGATAGGGACAATCGCCCTTGGTCGCTTGTTTGTTTTCACCTGCAGACGATGCGAAAACCTTCATGATAGTGCCGCATGAGGGGGGTGATTTCTTGGGAGCAGCTTAGGCAGAAGCACGGTCTTAGAATATCATACGATTCCAATAGACAAGCTGCTGTGATTTATTCAAAGTGCTTGTTTGCTTGCAGGATAAATGGCTGTGGATGCACAAGAGACCAACAATGGTCCCAGTGCAAGGGCTGTAGATAGCCCACCCTTCTAATTCTAATTAACAAAAATTGGATTTTCTAAAATCTGGCTGATACAATTTTTGTTTTCTAAAGATAGCTAAACGATGCATAGTATATGAGAAAGTTTGTGCAATGTATGTTGTATTGATTTTTCATATCTGCACTTGAAGTATCACTAAAAGTGTTCACAAAGATTCTACTAACATCTTCACTTTGCTGTTGTGACAAGCTTGGTGGCTTCTTTAATGTCGAAACA
The DNA here is from genome assembly GCA_036926305.1 of Uropetala carovei. Taxonomy (NCBI): domain Eukaryota; kingdom Metazoa; phylum Arthropoda; class Insecta; order Odonata; family Petaluridae; genus Uropetala; species Uropetala carovei. The sequence goes on from JAXCHB010000188.1 coordinate 3,925,728, forward strand.
AAATGATAATGTTCCTTCCTTACTGTTGCGCAGTCTGGGACCCTTTTGAGGAGGGCCTACCTAGGGAGCTCAAAATGGTTCGGTGTAGAGCAGCTAGATTTGTAAAGGGAAAATATTGGTATGATGCAAGTGTATCAGAGATCTTGAGTGACCTGAGATGGCAGATGTTGAAGAGTAATGGAATCGAGTACAAAAGGAAACTATTTGAAAAGTTTAAAAGCTCTAAATTCGTTGAAGATGTAAGTGTTGTACCCATCGTTGTTAGTGAGCATAATGCTGGATCAGAGTGTACAAGGATATATGTAGAAGAAGTAGCTAGAACCGAGAAATACTACAGATCGTTTTTCTCGGACATGATAAGACAGACTTACAGAGGTATTAGAGTTCATTTGGTGCTGTGACACCCCCTGCCAAATGCTTCTGGCAGGTTACAGAGTATTCAAGTACAGTAGAACCCCCAAATTTGCAGGGTTTACATTCCTGAAAACATTGCGAATTTGGAGTCCGCAAAAATAGAAGCAAAGGCCTTTTGAGAAAATGGGGGTTAGGTTTGCGGCTCTCCATTATTGTGACAACAATAAATGATGAAAAGGTAGGCTAAAAGTGGTTTAGAACCAATACATTGCGGCATTTAAATCTGCCGTAGCCATACAGTTTATCGCATGTTGCCTGCCCACTGATGCCGCACTCTGGCCACTAGTACGTTTATTTCGCAACTCAATTTTCTCACTTAAGCTTCACTTTTATTCATAATATCACAAACTAGCATAAATGCCCGTTGAATTTCAACAGGTTTAATGAATCTAAATTTTCATCAATGCAACATGTAAAAACTGCAAGAATAAAATTGTGCACTGTTTTAACCATCGAATATTTCTATATTATAAGTCTGTTTTAATTAATTAACTAAAATCAAAAAAAATTTGTTCAATCTTCAATTGCCTCTGATAATACTTTAAATAGATTTTGGAATAAAATGAACCTTAATATCGTTTAGCATCTGCCCACCACTCTGGACTTCTCAGTTTCCGAAACAACAACTTTCAATAGTTTTAAATTGATTCGAGGAATAACAATATAAATTGGTAAGCACCTATGGTTTACAAAGAATTTAACTTAAGAATGCTTTTTATTTCCAATTTTTCGAAAATGACACTGTTGATACTTAAAATTTTTTATATTTACGTTAATATACTTATTTTCCACAAAACATGCCAATCTCTCCCCTTCCTTCCTCTCTCTCTCTCTCTTTCGTATTGAAGCATTCAAGGCATGTTTATTCCCAGAAGGATGTATACAATAATAGTAATTTGAGGTGTAACAATGATAATGGTCGACATAGCAACATCACGTTAAAATGGCAAGATTTCCACAAAATATGAAAATTAAACGTTTAACATGGAATATTTCGAACTGTTGGCGAAAAAAGACGAACGGAATAAGAAACTTTATAAATTTCTCTTCAAAATGGTTTAAAACCAAAGGTCGTCTGTTAATTTCTTCTAATTTTAATTTCCAAATGAATAAAAGCCTGCACGTCAAAAAATCACGTTTTACATTTTAAGTAATGGGAAATGGAAATGCCTCTCGGAGAAGAACCAAGGAATTTTTTCGCGATTTAAATTCGTAATTCTCTGAATAATGTTAATCAAGCATCTCTACCAAATTTCAAGTTTCTATCATTATTATTTCTCGAGTTATTAGCGTTTGCATAGCGTGACCAACCAACCAACTAACCAACCAACGGACGGCAGCTATTATTATATAAAATATCCCTCTCAATCTTTTGAGAATATTTCTTCATGTATGTTTTGCATATGAAACATTCACTGCAATGGAGTGGATGACCTTATTGCTCCAGTTGCCTAGAAATATACTATACAGTTAGAGGAAAGCGGTCCTACTGGTTAAAATTCACAAGGGGATGCGAAAAAGGCATTAGAGGTCACACCTCCGCTTTCACTACAGCAGGGGTGGATATAGGCATCCCTGCATTACACATGTGGATTTTCGTACGAAGCATTTTTTTTCTTGGCGAAAGGAAGAAAGCACCATCTATGGGCTCTAACCTGTACTAGAAGGACACAGCTAGATACCGGAGATGCCTCATGACGGACTATTTTGGCACACCCATAGCAGATGGCCCAAAAAACGGCATGACGGATATATATGGCATACCCACTCAACTGGTTAAAGTCAGCGTCTTCTTTTTGCTTCTGCTTTCTGTATTATCACTTCCTTTCCTCTTGGTAGACATTTTCGGAAAATGGGGTCACAGCATGATAAAAAAACCTCTCAGATGGGGAAATTCATCTATTTAGTGCTTTTTCTCTTCACTTCAAAGATGACAGCAGTAGTCCAAAACTGCGAAACTGCGAAGCATGCGAATTTTGAACCGCGAATTTGGGGGTTTTACTGTAAATGTAATCATTATTGAATAGGGGTGACTGAAAAAAATATGAATGTGAATGACTGAATATAATACGTCGAGAATCAAACTTTGTATTTCTTGCAGTGGTAGCAGCATTTATATGCAATAATTGGAATCTTTATCTACCTTTAATCTAATGATTAAGATGTTCTCATGCTTCTTGACTCTTGATCTCATAAACATGACAAACTGACACATGCAATAGAGCAGGAGTGCCCAACACATAGCTCGCGAGCCACACATGGCTCACGCAACAATTTCAAGTTGCTCGCTATGACTATTAAAATTTTCTGCGTCGTTTAGTTATAAGCGCTGAACAGAGATGGCGCTTAGCTTATCTTAACCATAAACCAAATCTTATTGTACTAGTTTTCAATCCTCTCTACAAGATGTCGCTAAAAAAATGTGTAAAATCCATAGTTTGGTTATCTCCAGTGGACACTGGTAGAAGAGGAAAAATATCATTTGTTGATAGAAACATTCCAACGAATGAATGCATGATTTGGATCAACTTATTTGTACGAAAGTTATTTTTCAGCAATGAAAATTTAGTGCAGATTGCAATTAACCAATAGCCATATCAATGACTGTGTGACACTGGCTGTAACTCCATATATCCCAGAGTATAACAAACTGGCAGACAGCATGCATTGTCAAATTTCACATTGAATATTTAAAAGGAGCTAATTTTTGTAATAATGTTAAATGTTATTACTGTATTAAAATTAAAAATAATAATACTTTTAAATTGTTTGATAAAAATATTTTAGTATTATTTTGTCTGTCATATCTAATCTCACACTTTTCTTCTATACATAGCTATACGTAACCCATAGGTAGCTCACGAGACATGCTGAATTGTTAAAGAGGCTCACGGTAGGCCAAAGGTTGGGCACCCCTGCAACAGAGTGTACTGAATAGACAATTCTCCTTTGGCAAGCAAAAATAAATCTGATGTCTTGCAAGTCCTCTTTTGTTTTGAGACTCTTAAACTGATTGTGAGTGCAGGTTTAAATGGAAAAATATCAACACTACTTCTATGTAAGGCAAGGGTGGGGAATCATCAGCCCACAGCAATACAACAAGATAAAATTAACATATACACTACTACTCGAGTTTCTAATGCTTGTATGCAATGACTACTTTATATACAAAACTAATGAGGACAGCATCACATTCTTGAAGAACAGAAAATATGTAAGATAATCTCGTAATGTACAAAGTATGCTCTTTACAATAAACTCTGTCTCGCAAAGAACTGTATATGTACTTGCTTTCTTCCATTCTCCAGTAAGGAAGTTTCAGAAATTGCTGAGTCACAGCCCAAATTAGACCCGTGGACACCCTAGGCACAACCTATAAACCCCCGGTTGAGAAACAATGATCTACGCCATCACATAATTCATGCAACCCGATGTGGAATTAAGAAAAAATAATATAATAATCAGTGCCAGACCATCCAACATGCATAGTAGGCACATGCCTAGGGGCCCCAAGCTTAGGGGGGGCCACCCTGTAGGTTGACTGATATATAGGCTGTATTACTGAAAGCAAAAGAAAATTTAATAAAAATGAATTAGAAATAAAATGTAAAAATATCAGTTTTTCTTATTCTAAAGAAAGTAAAGAATTGAAATACAGCAATTAATGCAATAATCTCTGCATGTAATTTCAACGTCTGATCTAACTAGTGCAGTGCTTTCAGGATTTATCTGACAATGTCTTGTTTGGTCTGTGAAGGAGAGAGATCCTTTACAAATCTTTCTCATATAAAAATGAGAAAAGAACAACAATGCATCAAGAACATCTAAATGCATTGAGTCTAATATGCATAGAACATGATTTTGTTTTAAAAAATAGATTTTTATTTATTGATACAGAAATTTGCTGCCTCAAAATTTAAGAAGGTGAATTTGTGAGACTTTGTGTTTTTTGAAAAAGAAAAAAATAAGATAACATTATTTTGTCAATAAAAAGTTTTTCAGTATATCATAGTTTTCTTTATGGGCATAGGAGCCCCAGGGGGTCTTAATCCACCACTGATAATAATACTGTGTATATTTCACGCACCCAAAATTTTGGTCATGAAATTCTGAGAAAAAGGTGCATGAGTTATGTGAGTAAATACAGTATAGAGTAGAAAAACTGCGAATTTTTCACATTGCAACATCACAGTTACATACAAAACTGTGGAGATCACGTTACCCGAAACTGTTCCATATGACTTAGTTTCTCCAAGAAGTAACTATGTTGCAGCTTCAAGTAACTGAAACAGTGTAACAGATTCGGCCATAAAGAATCGCTGTTTATTAAAAATGTATTTTCTGTGGTTGTAGTTGGAGGATAATAAAATGCAGTATGTAATATCCTTGTTTATAACGTAAAATATACCATAGCACATCAAAGTCTTTATCGCAGCACACCGGTTGCAGAGCTCTGCCATATCAGCACAATATGAGAAACAAATATGAATCTCTCGATGCAACATTTTTATAAGGTAAAATAATTTCATTAATCAATCTGTCAGTATTTCTTAGTTTTTATCATTTATAGTTTATGGGAAATTTAAAGGTTAACTTTGGCTTTGACTTGTTAAACTGAGTCTTAGGGAGGCGAACCACCGCATCTTCTGAGGCTTAGTATGAAAATGTGTACAAGCTTAATTTCTTGAGGATGCTGATGTCAAGAGCAATCATATTCATTAATCACTATGGAGAATGTTATGTGCTGGACACATCAGGTATTTTTGGAGGAGTTGATCTATATCTACAGTTCACCCTGCAAGCCACCGCAATGATGTGTGGCAGGGGGTGCAATAGCACCAAGGGAAAGCGCATAATAATGAATAGTATCACTCTATGTCGACTGATTTCTTATCATAACTTCTGTTCTGCTCAGCTATCATTCTAGGGAAAAACGATATGAAGGATGAATTTATTGAGGTAACTACAATAAAAAACTATGGTTTTAAGTAGTTTTTATAAAATGGATCTCCACTGTATATGTTAGTATTTGGAATGAGGGACTGTATTTCCTTTATATAAAGGTAAAAGCTTTAAGTAAATAACAATAAAACATGGCTTTTATTTTAAAATAGCTTTATAAATTCATTCATCTTACTAAGATAATTCCAGAAAATAACTTACATCATTCCAGTAGCTAATGTTGTTGTTTCCAAGGCTCAAGATGGTGAGATAATTGAGTGAATCTAAATTTTCAATTTTCAGTACACAATTTTCAAATAGAGTTAGTATTTTTAGGTTGACCAATGCATCCAAGTTCTCTATTTTTTCAATGCTGTTGAAGGAAAGATTGAGTTCCTTTAGGTTGACCAGAGTATCAATATTCTCTATCTTTTCTATGATATTATTGCTCAGATCAAGTTTCACAAGAGAAGTCATCATCCATAAATGGTCAACCACTAGAATATCTGAAAAGATATGTATTTTTCAGAAAAATTGTAATTTGAAAGTCAATGAAACAAATTAAAGAAATCAAAATCAGTGGCACACACAAGATTCTCTCAAGAGGGAGGTCTGAAATATTTGGCAAGTGTAAAAGTTATATGCAAGTTATATCAATGTCGTGTGTTGCATTATTAATCATATTTATGTTAAAAACGAAGGGGGCAAACCGTCTCCTATACCTCTCTGACAGTACCCATGAACCCAAATTTAAAATAACTGTGTGTGTTCCCACAGTTTAGCAAAATCAAAATTTTCCAAGGAGTGGGGTCCAGACCCGGTGGACTTCCCCACCCCCCTCCCCCCCGTGTGTGCACCACTGATCAAGATGCATTTACCACTTCGATTTAAAGTTGATTTCCACTGTATATTAGCATTGAAAAATATTATAACAGGGTGGAACCTAATTAATAACACTGATCTGCATTTTTGAAAATAATTTTCAATGTTTTGAATATGACAGCTCTTTCTAAATCATTTTCACATGCTGATTTAAAAAATAACATCCATTTTGCTCTATCACATCAGAATTTTTGACAAAGTAAAAAAAACAAAAGGAAATATTGTCTCTAATTCTAATATGTGTCTCAAATTTACATTTCACAATAAAGGTATACAATACAATTTCAACAGTAATTTTACATAAAGAATTGTGTTGAAGTAGAACACAATACTATAATTTGTCACATTTATGCCTATTTTTAGGTATTCAAAGGATTAAATTTCCATTTTTTTGACTTCCTTCCGGAACTCTCATAGCCAGAACTGTCTCTTTTCAGCATCTAAGAATAGTCCTCCATCATATTCACATTCCACCATCCTCTTCTCCATTTCTTTGATATCCTGGTGAAATATTTCACCCTGTTCTTCGCTAACGCTTCCTAGGTTTTTGGGAAAATAGTCCAAATGACAGTGCAAAAAGTGCACTTTTAGGCTCATATTGCAACCCAGTTTTCGAAAGTTCTCCAGCATATCTTCCACGATCATATTGTAATTTGGATCCTTGATGTTTCCCAAGAAGTTATGGAAAACATTTCTGAAGCTATTCCATGCTTCTTTGTCACTTTTGTCCATAGTTTCTTCGAATTCCCTCTCCTTCAATAACTTTCGGATTTGAGAGCCTATAAAAATTCCTTCTTTGATTTTGTTGACCGTGAGTGAAGGAAACTTGCTGCAGATGTATTTGAAGCAATCACTTTCCTTGTTTATGGATTTTACAAATTGTTTCATCAAACTCAATTTAATATATAAGGGGGATAACAATACCTTCTTAGGATCAATCAATGACTTGTGTATTATATTTTTTGAACCTGGTGTAAGAGTTTTCTGAGGCAGCCATAGTATTCTATCCCAGTGTTCATTTCTTGCTGGACTATCCCACTCACATAAAAAGCATGGAATTTTGTGTACCCAGACTGTTGACCAAGCAATAAACCAATCACTTTGAAATCTCCACACATACATAGCCATGCCGCTTGTGAGGCAACACTTTTTAAAGCCACACTTTTTAAGAAAAAATCAATGCAAGTTGGGAAACAAATATTATTTTACATACCACGACCAGCTTGTATGAAGACTACGATCGAGCAATACTAACAGACAAAAACATACATCACAATAGACCTGACATAACATTAATTGACAAGACTAACAAAACAACTCATAGTATCAACATAGCAGTCCCCAATACCAATAACATCCAGAAAACAACTGATGAGAAGATTAATAAATACACTGCACTAGCACAATAAATCAAGAGAATATGGAAAATGCAGCATGTAGTAATAGTACCAATAATAATCTCTACAACAGGAGTAATACCTAAGAGCCTTCACACCAGCATAAAAACATTACAAATAGCAGCCATCACCTACATAGATATACAGAAAGCAGTAATGATAGCAACTTGCCACATAGTACGTAAGTTTCTAGACAATAAATGGAAAAGAGAGAGCTAAAAGATAAGAGAGTACTTGGCCATTGAGCCTGTACCTCTTCAATGTACCAGCGTATGCTGAGAAAAAAGGACAATAATAATAATAATTATAATAAATAGAGAAAACCCAAAGTATGATATGTAGTCTTAAGGATAGGAATAACAGGGAAGATTATGTTGAAATATTAGGTTTCAATCTTGACAGGCAATTAAAGTGGGGCCAACACTTTTTCCTAATAAGAAAAAACTCTAAAACTCTCCTTATCTTGAGAAATCTTCAAGTGTTAATCCCTCACGAACACCTAATTACTGCATATTTTGCACTATTTCACAGTCATCTCATTTATGGCATGCTACTATGGGTTCATGCTGCAGATGTCTATCATCTCATCATATTGCAAAAGAAAGTGATAAGATTATTGACTAACTCTGCTCCCAGAGAACACTGCAAACCACTATTTTCTAGATTGTAAATAATGACTGTGTATAGCCTAAATGTAAAAGAATATCTTGCAAACCTAATAATAAGAAGTAGTATACATTCCATATGATAAAAGAACTAAATACCAGATAAATTTAATACAATGTTGGTCATCTAAATCCCATAACTCTTTTCATAGTCTATGCATAAGATTAATTAATGTGTTACCCATTAGAGCAAAAGCTGATTAAAAAAGCCTATTGATGAATACTTCGGTAGTTATGTACATGATATAGTATTCTAACTCTTCTATTTCTTGTTGGTAACTATTATTTCTTGTATTTTATTTTTGTATTATTATGACAACATCCAATATGGTTTGTACCAGCCAACGGTGAATACAATTATTCTATTCTAAGTAGGGTGGCCATATTCCAAACTCAGTCAGGAATATGTTCGGGGAAAAACCAGACAGGATATTATTCGCCGAGACCAGGTTTGTCACCTCAAATTTATCAATGGGCCTGAGATATTATAATCAATGGATTACAAATGATTTTTGAGTCGCATGCCACTAGTTTATACCTTCTCTAAGAAACTTCATATTTTATACAGAAAATACAAGCTTACACATGCCAAGTACAATTGCCTGCATGGCATTTCTGGCACATGTGCCATGTATTTGCCATCCCTGTCCTAATCTGACAATTACGACTATAATTAACATTTGTTGTTCATTGGATAAGCTCCATATTTCTGGGAATTACACATTTCTAATAGTGATATGAGCAGTACTATCAGAAAGTCTGAATTTTAATTGCGCTGAGCTTCAAAATGGGACAAAATGGCATTTTGGGCCAAAACAACAGGACGGTCGGGAAATGGCCAAAAAAACGGGAGTGTCCTGGTGAAAACAGTACATATGGTCACTCTAATTATGAGGAATATTACAAGAGTAAAATTACCGTATATACTCGTGTATAGTACGAGTTTTTACGACCAAATTTTTATTGCAAAAATTGGGGATCGTACTATACACGAGTAACGCATTTGAGGATTTAAAATTCATGTGTTTATCTTCACGGGCATTTTCGGTGAAGTTATGCCACCCGCACGCATTCTAATGGTAGGCTAACCTTAACAGTGAGGTCCTTTATCGTTGTTATGTTGCTTCGTGAAGAGTAGAATCTTTTTCATATATACAGCTTCAAATTCACAAATACTTGATATAATTGACGATTTACGGGCACTTCCTTTCTTGAATTTTATGTATGTACATCTTTGTTTGCGTCTTTTTACAAGGGATGGATTGGAATGAGTTGGACTAAAAGTATCGAAGACGGCGTAACTTTATGGAATTTCGACATCTCGGAAAAAAGAAATTACTTTGTAATATTCCACAGTCTTTATTGTTTCTTCAATCACACACCGATCGGTTTCCACTACAAAGTCATTCTAAAGGTGTTACGTCGGTTAGTAACACCATTAGAATGATTTTGTAGTGGAAACCGGTCGGTGTGTGATTGAAGAAACAATAAAGACTGTGGAATATTACAAAGTAATTTCTTTTTATCCGTTATCCCTACCTATTAAGTAGATGAGCGAGTGGAACCATTACGTACGCGGAACGTAATCCAGACGTACTAGAATTGAAACGATTTTATTTCATCTTGTGCAATCATGATTCATATCACTTTTTATTAAATGTTTTAGGAGTAAGATGCTTAACCTATCCGAATTTTAGTGTACTCGCAAGAAATACTATTTACGACATTTACGGCCTATTCCATGGTGGTGTGGAAAATCAAGGTTGTTCGATATATCTTGCTCGTAACTATCGAGCTATCGAAACGAAATATATCGACCATGGTGAAAAGCTCGGGTCGTACTATAAACGAGATATATGAAAAAATCAGGTTTGTTCACCAAAAAACCAGGGGTCGTACTATACATGGAGTCGGCATATACACAAGTATATATGGTAACTCCTTAACTGTACAAGGCCTTGTACGGTTACATCCATCTCACTGTAGTCTCCACCCCATTTTTAATTATGAGGAATATTATTATTCTATTAAAAAAACAGAACATGCAATTACTTAATGACCATATTTTAACCTAAAATATTTTAGATATTTTACGAGTACAAGAGAATCCATAACAGAATATACTACTAAAGTTAAGTTACAGTAACATATATATTTAAATTTAAATAAAGGATTTTTGCAATATTTGACTCACATAAATTGGAAATCGACTCGTAATTTATTAAAATATTTATAAAATGTGCAGCAGAATAAAATAGAAAATTTCGTAAACATGCATAACTTTTGAAGGCCTATTTTTTTCATGTAATCTATAGTGACCAGATGTCCCGGATTGTGTAGGACAGTCCTGGATTTCAAGTTCCTGTCCTGCATGTTAAAGTATCACGGATAATGTCCCGCATTGTACATTAGAGTCCTGTGCTGGCCGGGAATTAATTAGATGCCCAGACTAGACTTTAAAAATCATACGAGTTACACTGGTCCTCCGTAATGTCTCACAGTCTGAGCCTACAGTTTCTTTGATATCGTACGGGTTGGGCAGAGCTCTATTGTACAGTAGGTTCCCGCATATAAGGTGTTTCAATCCTATTGGAATATTTCATTTTAGGACTTTATGTGTGACTAATGGTAAGTGCAACTACTAATGTAGCTACAGTGTGGATTGGTTACTTTGATCAATAAACGCTGAAAGCATGTAATTTACACCTTGTCGGGTGCTAGTAGCGTGAATGTGAAGTTTGATGCTAAAATTCCAGATGCAGTTCAAACGTTTTGATCTGTTTCATTCGTCGTTCCTTTCTCATGTGGTGCGGTAGTGTGCAAGAACTGGAACAAAACGCGAGTTTATAACTAATTACCTGCTATTATCATATTTGTGTAAATATACAGTGATTCGTTTCTGTTTGTTTTTTAACGTATAACATGTGCCATTTTATTTATGTTTGAATGTTTTGTTATGTTCGTTGTCTTTTCTTTATTATTTTAATGTTTTACAGCATATTAAAAGTTCCATGTGTTGGCTAATTCGAAATGGTAGAATATTGATTCCAATATATACTTTTATACTGGTAAATGGAAAAATACATTGTTTTTTACAAAGCTTCTTTTACCCCGCAATGAGTTATCTGAAAGGGCTTCTTCCCTCATTGATTAACATCAAATCTCAATTTCATCCTGCATTCGCCGATCCGAAATCTGGTCACTATAACGTAATCTATGAAGTACGGCAAATAAATCGCGACTTATAGCTAGCATTATCCAATATACACCAAATTCATGTTCTCTAAACTTACTAAGAAACTCTAATCTTATGGATGTAACTTCGCCAAGAATAATACCGTCGTGTGCTAATAAGCGACCGGCCTCTCCCTTTGGTCCTTGTTCGTTTATTATATTTCGAAGTAAATCATCGTCAATGATGCGTGGCTCAATAGCATGGAATGTCACATCTGCATAGAGTGGCGCCATTTCATTGAGGATTCATTCTAATGAAAGAAAAACAGCAATCCACATACTTTGAATATGTATCTACAACTTCCTATTTCATACTAACATCATGCGTTAGTGGACGCGTTGCCATGGCAACTTATTTCGACTGTCAATTTTATATCTCGTTAGTAGTGGGAGGGCGTGTTGTGTCACATGACTGTCAACATGTCGTTCTTCGGTGGAAATCCGTTTGCTACGCCAGTAGGCCAAAGAATAGGTATACCTGACACTTATTAATCAGTAATTATTTAGAAATAGGTATAAAACATAAACGTGTTTGCATACTGCTTTTCAGAGATGTTACTTTCTTAGCTTAATATACATTGATATTTCGTTGCCGTCATTCTGTAAAGTAACAAGTGACGGTCTGAGAGGTATTAAATTAGCTATAGTTATGTAAATACCCCGTCAGTAGAGATGTAATTCCGTAATTAGTAAATAGTGGGTACGATATCATTTGTAGGTAATCGTGTACTTTCTGATAGCTAATGGAAAACGCACTTGTTTACATGAAACAATAACCAATTCTCACTCGGTTTTCCTTTATGTAAATATGTGCCCACCCGCTATTTAGACCCTGACTTTCAATAAAATAACAGTAGGCATAAAAATCTGATTTTATGGAATAATCCCGTGCGAATGAGGCATTTTCATAAAAAATGTTTATTATCCTTAAAGTAATTGGACATAACTTAATTTTGTAATTATGTGACACTAAGTTTTGTATCGTACGCCTGTATTAATCGCTAAATATACTACGAGCAATTAAGTGAAATCATGCAATAATTCATCCTCCAATCTATAGTTTTATTCAGTTACTTGGTAGATTTTGTTTTTGCGATTTAATATTTTCATTCATATCAAAGCAAAATAAGATTTTTATTAGCATTTTTTATTGTAAAACTCAATTTCTATTATTGACACAATTGTAAATCTCAGTTTGTCATATTTTATAAATAAGAATAAAATCACTCATACACCTTTATCTCGAATAAAATGAGAAAAATTACTTGGTATAAGTGATTTTTATTCATGATGAAGTTCCACAAAGTAAAGACTTCTTCCGTTGACTTTATCACGAATTTGCTAATTGCTGACATATATATCATATTACATTCAGCCTACATGCCGTTTTGCATCCATTATAATTTAATACATAGATAGATATAAACTTTTAATCTCGAACTTTCTTTTTTGTGAGCGAACTGACGTTGATTTTTAACTAATGTTCTTTGAAGTTCTTTATTTCGTTTAAAACTTATCCACCAATTGATGTTTTCAATTAGTCTTCTACATATTATATATTAATTGCCATTTTGTAAAAATCATTTATTTATGTTGAATATTAATGCTGCAAGTCAGTAATATATGCAATGCGTGTTCTGATCAGGGTCGGTGCCAGTTAAAATATTTATGTCAGTTGAAAATTTGCAGCTCTACCGGTTAGTAGAGAAAATAAGGTACTTTCCTGTTAACGGGAATACCTCCAGGATCCTTCGCAGGACCTGGTACTTACGTATTATCCCCATGCCATACTTACGTACAACAGAAACTGATTGGCCTGTCTTGACATTTACTAACCCAATCTCTGGACAACGTGCAGGGTTTCTTTGGTTCCGGGCAAGGCAAAGGGCGCGGTAGCGTCTGGAGACGACTACCCATTACAACAAAGCGAGCCAAAGACTCGTTAATACATCCTTCCAATGTTATATCCTCTTGACTGTTGTGCCGCAAATTGAGAGGAAATATCGACGAGACTTCGGCTCGCTTTGTTGTAATGGGTAGTCGTCTCCGGGTGCTACTGCACCCTTCGCCTCGCCCAGAACCAAAGAAACCCTCCACATTGTCCGGAGATTGGGTTTGTAAATGTCGAGACCGGCCAATCAGTTTCTGTTAATGTTGTTTTTAAAATAAAATATCGTAAATCCAACAATACGTCAATATATCCTTTCAATGTTATATCCTCTCAAACAATCATAACAATACATGTTCATTTTTTAAGGTATTCCCGTTAACAGGAAAGTACCGAAAATAATTAATCTCTTTAATGACATTAAGTTCCATTATTTATTGATGGAAACAAATTTTTAACTGAGAGATTGTCGGTGTATGGTTATCTTATTTTCAGGTCTGCCAATCCATAAAAACTTTTAAATCTCAGTTTAATGTCTTAATCATGTGAATGTCTTCAACTAAATCAAAAAATTTGTTCTTAAAGAGGTTAAGGCAGGAAATAATAATGATATATTTATCAATAAAGAAGAGATAATTATGTAACACATTAAGTTTAACCTTATAACAAATGTTACTTATTAAACTTAATACAGTAACTTGCAAAGAAAATCATTAACATAACTCTTAGGTTGGTTAATGCTTAAGACCTTCTTCATAGAATGACATGTTATATTGTCACTTAAAAATTCACTTGTAACAAAGATCTAATTATAATTTATTTTTTGGCTTTTCTTTCATACAGTCATTTATGCCATCATATTTTAATTTTGACTGTTTTGCTTTCAGTATAAATTATCACTATATTTGTCAGTCTCTCTTGCAAATTAGATGAGCGCAAAGAAATTTTTATCAATTTGTTTTCAAAAAACTCCTTTCTGGTGTTGCAGTTGTAAGGGGAATTGGAAATGGTAAACAAAATTTTACCAATATATTTGGAAATGTCATGGAAATAGTTTTGCGATATAAACTGTAAAACTAAAATCGAGCTATTATTTTCTTTAGTCAACGTGCTTTATAGCATTCTAAGTTAATCTAAAAGTTATATATCAGTAATTTTCGATGAAGAGTTGCTCATAATGGATTTTTCAAATCATAACACTACTTTTTTCAGGTTAATGTACAGGTGACGCTTAATGCAGGGGATGCATTCCTGGCAACTCTGCGTTAAGCGAAAATCTGCATTCGCCAGGGGTACTATAACCCTTAAGCATGCATCCCATATTAGCCGAGATTTCCCATATTTTCAATATTTGTCCTGCATCCTGTACGAACTCTATTCGGGATGCCATTTTCGAGATATCAAAATAGTGTTTATTCGGCAGAAAAAGCATTCTTGAACTCTTTACAGAACACTGAATATAAAAATGCAGCATCTAACGATTATGTTTTAAAGTTTGTGTCGAAAAACTAGGAGTCGATGTGAGCAATGCTGGCAATTTTAGCAGATTTTTCTCATGTAGGTCAGGGCTTTGAGAGTCTCAGTGAGAGGTACTAGAGAAACACTTGGTTATTCAAAAGTAATTCATATACAGTGGCTATATTCTATAGCCCCCTCCTCCGTGGAACTGTGTCTGCTGCTCCCTAAAAGAAGTCGGTGCTACTATAGCGTGTGGCCTACCAAGATATCTGTATTCTACAGAGGAATTATATCTCGCTTTACTGTTGCACCGCAAATGGAGAGGATATTGGTGAGCCTTCGACTCGCTTTGTTTTTATTTTAGTAGTCGTCTCCAGGTGCTACCATGCCATTTGCCTTGCTGGAACCAAACTATCCCTCTCCGTTGTCCGGTGATCGGGTTTGTAAATGTCGTGACAGACCAATCAGTCATGGGTTAGCAAACTTTAGGGTACTTTTGTATTATTATGGCGCAACAGTCAAATTGGGATTTTACACATTCTAAAGTACTGTAAAAATTGTAGACTGCAGTCTTCAGTATAAATATGTTGTAGACCGCATGCTATAGTGTAAATATCCTAGTAGACTGCATGCTATAGTGTAAATATCTAGGTAGACTGCATGCTATAGTAGCACCAAGAAGTCATTGCAGGGCTCATCATGTTAGACCTTGATCATATTGTGCATAAGATATTTTCACATTAAAAAAGTTTTGCTTTTTAATTTTTTGACCATCAAATTTAAACCGCATTATAACGAATTTGCATTGGCTGGGGGTGCATCAAACAGGGGTCACCTGTATGTGTATTTTTATATTGTACTATCGTTGCCAGGTCATTATTTCACCATTGGAACTTACATGAAACATAAAAATATACCCATGATAAACTTAAACTTCTTTTAATAAACTAACAAGTTGATAGGAAGAGTATATTTGAAATTGTGAATATTAGTTTCACAACACCACTCGGAAGACTTAAACACTAAGGTGATAAAAAAAGTGAAAAACAAACTATAAACTAACAGGTTGATAGGAAAAGTGGATTTTAAATTATGAATGTTATTATCACAAAACCACTCAGAAGACTTAAACAATAACGTGATACAAACAAAAGCGAAGAATAAACTAACTAAACTAATTGTGAATATTATCACAACATGTGATACAAACAGAAGCAAAGAACAAACGAACTAACTAAACTAATTGTGAATATTATTATCACAAAACCACTGAGAAGACTTAAACACTAAAGTGACAAAAATGAAAGCGAAAAACAAACTATAGTGATACAAACAAAAGCGAAGCACAATAACTTCAATTTAGAGGAAGAAACAGAAAAATAAAATCTAACTAACACGTTACCTTCACTCAGAGAGTGAAAGAAACAAAAACGAAGAAAAAACACAAAAATCGGTTATTAATAATGTGACTGTAGACTTGGATTCACCATCGGTTATACGGACTCACAAAGAGTTGCTTTCCTTCGAGTGTCTATCAACGACTGCTTTTAAAATCTTACAGGACCTACAATAAAGGCAAGCGTTTATTTAGATTACACAGGCCTGCGAAAATGATTTTTTTCTGCTGTTTCAAGTTGAATATGTGATTTTTATTAATTTAAGCATGCTGAATCCAAATCAAATGCCCGTTTTTCCGTATCACGTCAGGATTTTTCAGAAATTACAAAACAAATTTACGCTAAAATCATGCGTTTATGAATGTATATGTACAGAGACATGGAGAAGTCATATGATATATAGTCTGACAGCCCCATATAAACGTAATTTAAGGTAAGAAGTTATTTAAATACCTTTAAATAGGATGATTAGGGTCAGGATGTTTCTGTTTTCACTTTGTTCCAAATGAGCGTTCCATAGATTTCCGGTTATGTTCTTGACGAGTAACTTCTCTTTTTAAGGTCCAACAGTAGTCATCCATCATGGACACATCCCACCGTCCCTGATATCTTCTTTCCATCTCTTTGATGTCCTGATGAAATCTCTCACCCTGTTCTTCACTGAGGGCTCCTAAATTTTTGGGAAAGTAATCGAGATGAGAGTGTAAAAAATGTAATTTTAAACTCATGTTACATCCCAGTTTCTGCAGCTTGTCTAACATATTTCCCACGATTTCTTCATACTGGGGATCTTTTACATTGCCGAGGAACTTCTTAATGACGTTCTTGAATGCATCCCATGCCTGAAGTTCTATTTCACTCATGGTATCAGTAAATTCGGTGTCCTTCATGAGTTGTCGAATTTGTAGTCCATCAAGTATGCCCTCTTTCACTTTAGCTTCGGATACAGATGGAAACTTACGGTAGAGATATCGGAAGGACGAGCCACTCTTGACCAGCGCTTTTATGAATTGCTTCATGATACCAAAGGTGGCAGTAAAACTTTCTGTGGGTCAACTTAACTGGCATGTTTCACATTTTTCATTCCTGGCATGAATCTTTCCCTTTTAGGCCAATTTTTATTTGTCCAGTGTTTGTCCCTCGCTCTACTATCCCATTCACATAAGAAACAAGGGAATTTAATATAGCCTCCTTGTTGACCCATTAAAATCCCAGAAACCTTTAGATCACCGCACAAAGACCACTCATGTTCGTTATATTTCATTTTTTGTAATACTGTTTTTAAATTTTCATATGACTCTTTTAGGTACATTGAATGTGCGACTGGTATGGAAGCAAATTTGTTTCCATTATGCAATAATACAGCCTTTAAACTCCTTTTTGAAGAGTCAATAAAGGTTTCTTCTCCCAACTGCTGAATCAAAGCAGGAATATCACAGCAGAAAGCTAGTTCACCTTCCATTCTAAAATAATTCTGAAACTCATTCTCGCGATTTCTAAACCAGTAAAAGGTTGTTCCTGGGGCTAATAGATTCTTTTCCTTTAATCTTGATCCCAATAATTCACTCTTTTCCTAGTAAGACCTAAGTCCCGGACTAAATCATTCAACTCACTTTGAGTAAATAGCTGCGGAGTTATGTCGTCGTTGTCAGATGAGAAATACACATACATATTCCTCTGCTGTAAACTCCGAGCTGGATGAGGATTTGACATCCTCCAACTCAGCCGGTGGTGTAAGAATCGGGACATCTGGTCCATGCAGCATAGGTCTTATAGCTGATGACAGGTTGGGATATTTAATTCCCGCCTTATTGCTCACGTGCTTATGCCATTGTTGCCACTTCTATAGAAGACATTGTATTCTATTTCATATTGTCGCTTGCGAGATCGCTGTACGACCACACCAAGAGTACTTTGTGCCAGGGTGCGAGATATCTTCGTGGTGTGCTCCTGGCTCACTTGCACGCTTACCATAAATTGTAGCAACCTAATTCGTAGGCAGCAGAAGCATTAAGTCTATCCCACTGCAGGACAACAGTAGTGTTCAATTTTTTATCACATACTATTCAATGTTCAATGCATTAACAAAATTGTATAACACTGTACATATATAGGATTCGATAATAGCCATATAATATCGAATTGTGTAAAATCTGTACGTGATAAGCCAAAACGAATGCCATTTTTGAATTCAGCGCATCAGTATTTATATAAATCACATATGTTTACCAAAACAGCAAAATCTTCGCAGGCCTGCGTTATCAATGAAGAGAAGATAACAATAATGCTTTTATTTAGTCTATTTGAAGGTTTAATTGGCCTTTATTGAATCAGAGGCAACAATGAGAGTCTCCTTGGCAACACCCGGAATGAGTACGAAAAATCCGCAAAATTTCGAAAAAGAATGTGTATTTCTGAAAAATTTGACCGCGTAATGTGTAAACATTGCAAGAATAAGATAGTATAGAGTTTTATCCGTCGAATAGAGCAAAAAAGAAGAAAATGGTCAATATTTACCTATTTTAACCAATGAAGGAAAAAACCTTGCACTGAAAAATCGAAAATCCCGTGTAAACTTATGAGAAAATATAATTGCCTCCTGGATTCGAACCCGGAACACTTTAGCAAAAGAAACATTTTTCCAGGGACCTCATAGCCAGTAGAAACAAAATGCCGTTTACCGCATATCTTTACGACGAACGGTTCTCGAGAAATACGCGAGACTTCATACGCACGGAAGGACGGACGCAGAGTCATTACGTGCATAATATATAGGATGTTTTTAAATAATTAATCGTTTCACAAGACATTAATTGAAAAAAGGGCCACGTTAGGACATTCCCCGTTTCAATACGAATTCAGTGATACCCAATACATATATATGTGGTTAACCGTCTTCAAAGGGAGAATGCAGAATCAAAAAACCCAATTTTATATATAGATAAGAAATTCCATTTGCATATTCTGTTCACTTAGCTGCTCGAATTGAACAGTAATGGGCAATATTACAGTATTTACAATCTGTAGAAAAAAGTTCAAAATATATATCCACAAGGTTATCAGATCATTATTCTTAGAATTATTAAACTTAAAAATATTGATTTTTGCCAGTCCTCTGAAGTGGCTCCTCTAAGCAATTGCATACGTCGCTTATGCGTGAAATCGGCCCTGCTTGTGATGCTCACTCAGTTTATGTCATTGAAATATTAAAACAGTGATTCTTAACCTTTTTTGGCTTCGACCCAAATTATGGTTGTGACAACCCATTTCTTCCAATAGTTCACTTGTGATAAATAATAAAATAAATAGGAACTAAGTAATTAAATGAGTTTAATCTCTCAAATTATTAGCATTGAACAGATTGTTAGGAGGAATGGTATGTTTGGATATGGACAGTCACGGAAGATCTTTGAAGATTTACTCAAAACAGTTTGGCAACCCAATTTTGGATTGCAACTCAGGGGTTAAGAACCACTGTATTAGAAAAAGAGAGTGACATATGAGATATCTGCTGAAACTAAGTCCCTTTAACAAAACAAGGTTTACATAAAATATTTTGGTGGCCTTCAGATTTTTCAGTTTATAATGTAGTGATAATTAAGACAATTCATAGGGAAATCTTAGACATATTTGGACTTGTTAAGGCAGAATATTAAGTAGTACTTATAATATGAGCAAATTAACACAACAATAGATTCTTTAAATTACATGCATATGTAAATACTCGCGTGTGATGATTCAAAAGTTAAACATTTTATTGTTGTGGCAGTTACAGATTTATCAGTATTTATATGTGCTTGATCAGCAGTATTATCATGTTTCGACTTACTTACTTGTCACTTAAAATCCTTTGAAATGATGAACTTATTTCCTATTTGTTCCTTTTGTTGTTTATTCCTAGGATTTGAAATGGTATAATGGGAACAATTTGTTGATTTCCTTTTGTCTATCTTGTCCCAATTTGCATAGGATATTTTGAAAATGAATTTTTTATACAAGCTCAGCAAAAAAACAATAGAAGATTGGAAATCGCATCGGGGAAGTTGGCCAGGTAATTTTAAAGCCTAGCCCATTTCCTGATAAAAGTATTTTGCCTTTTCAATTAATAGTGAACCTGTGATTGGGAAAACTTAAGAATACTTCGCCTTAAACCACTCAAATAATACTGCATCCAACTGTTCTAGATTTGGCGTCCTTAAATTTTTACGTTTTTTGATATTTTCATTTATTGCAGAGTTAGCAAAAATTTTAGAAATTGCTGTTTTCTTGCTTTATTGTCATGTATATCGTAGATGAGCTTATTTTGTACTCGTTCATTAATACCCCATTATCCAGTGGCAGTGTCAATTTTCTGTTGTAAAGTCAGCACCATTCACTTCCTGTGTTTTCTACTACTGCTGCTACTGCTACTACTCATGTTCTTTAGGGTATCTTAAAATGTTTATAAAATACCTTTAACAACAAACAAAATGATCATGCAGTACATCACGACTGTTGGCACATTGAAACAAAAGAGGAACTACCTGCAATATGTGGTTAAGCTTACGGAAGATCAGTCATGACTGTGGCAACATTTATTAGAAAGTTGGAAAATGTAACTTCACAGAAGATGCTGTTATAGCGAATCTGCCGGTAGAATGGGTGCCATTAAAATGAGCTTTTACTGTACTTAAATATATTTAGAAGGGTTTGTTTGTGTGTTTGTTGGTTTGTTCATGGAACTCCTCCTAAACGATAAAAGCTAGGATAACAAAATTTGATATGATTCTTCCTTATATCCTTAGTGAATTGTCAAGGTTTGTTCATCCGGGATTAATCAGTGCTGCCAATATAGGGGATTAACATTTTTCCATAAGATAACACGTATGAATCCATTTCTTGACTTGCAAGGTATTCTTCCTTCAAGCATCAAAATACGTAAATATGGGCCGATTTTTTACTTTCTCCATACGTAGTAATGGGAAAGTATTGTGATCATGAAAAAAATCGACCGAGATTTCAACAGAAATACACGTTTTGAGTTCCCTAGAACACGTTTAGACTATTTTCGGAATGATGTCTGTGTGTGTGTGTGTGTGGATGTGTGCGCGTGTGTATGAGTCTGTGATTGTGGACGCTCTAACTAAAAAAGTACTTGCCATATCATTACCACATTTCATATATAACATTTTGGTATGAGCACAAAGAACTGATTAGTTTTTGGACAATAACGGTTGACCGGAAGTTGAGGTTTATTCGAAACCCGATTCGGTTTTTGTGATATTTCTCCGTTAAAACATCAGTATTGTATATACAATTCTATACAAATGTTATAGAGAATGTAATTCCCTACAACTTTCATTTGAAACAATTTTCCATAGCAGTTATTGTTTACGAATTATAAATAATTGATTTTTTCGGTTTCCGTCCAATATCTCCTTAAAAACGTCGTTATTCATAATTTTCGTGATGATCAAAGTTGTAGAGAATAATATTTCTTCCGAGTTCTGTTTGAAACAAATTTTCGTAGAACCATCCATTTCGGAGATATTTTCCTTTCTCTAGTATACAGCGCCACCACCATTTAGTGGTGAATTCTGTGAACATATTCAAAATATACCTAATTTACGGCAATAAGGATGACTGTATTCTTTTACGATAGGAAATAATAATTTTGCCTTATAATGCTATTCATAATAATTTAAAAAACTATACCCCAAATATGGAGAAAGTCGTGTTGGCCACATCA
Organism: Uropetala carovei; assembly: GCA_036926305.1. Classification (NCBI taxonomy): domain Eukaryota; kingdom Metazoa; phylum Arthropoda; class Insecta; order Odonata; family Petaluridae; genus Uropetala; species Uropetala carovei. The sequence continues at coordinate 3,947,732 of JAXCHB010000188.1, forward strand.
GATTTTTTTGTTTTTGCTTTATTCGACGAATAAAACTCTATACTATCTTATTCCTGCGAAATTTACATGTTACACGTTCGAAGTTTTCAGAAATATGATATTTGTTTCGAAATTTTGTGGATTTTTCGTACTCTTTCCAGGCGTTGCCAAGGCGGCCGTCATCATTACCTCCGATTCAGTTAGCTTCAATGAAGCTTACAAATAGACGAAAGTTTAGCGTTATTCGAATCACACTTTTGTTTAGGCTACGAAACGATCAATGGATAGCAACGTAAATAGATACTGATTATTATTCAGGAAGCGTTTATTGATGAAAGTAATTGAACCTTATTTCGTCTATTGAATACTGGAATCTTACATTTTTTGTAAGTAAAATAATTATATTTTACATTATAATGTTTATTAATGTAAATAAGCTCACGTATCTGGTGTACATTTACCAGTCAGTGTTCAATCAAGGACAACTGTACGTTGCTTTTTCATGGATTTCTTGCTCACAAGACATAAATGTAAACATTTCATAGGCATAATTACACAAGAAATGAAGCTGGATTTGGCGAAAGTGATATATATGATAGGAAATACAATTATCATTATATTTGAATGCAATATGTTCGGAAATGGATTGTTACAATGGAAATATGATTAATTGTTAAGAAAAGCTAATTGTAATTTAAGAAGTATCTACTCTATAAGTATTTTAAAGAGTTTGTATGTTGTGCTGTGGTAGCTTCACTATATCCGTTGAAGTTAAATGGGATATTCTACTAGTAAGCAATAAATAAACAAATTAGTCACTCAAGGCATATGGTAGGGGAGGAAAGTGTTAAGGTTTACAACATTCAAAAGAAATTATTGGCATCGTGGATGCTTATTGTTTTTCATAATATTTAAAAATTATTATATTTATGCTTATTGTTTTTATCATCATTTTAATAATTAAATGTTAACAAATATTAAAATATAACTTTACGCTCTCAAGGCATATGGTAGGGGAGGAAAGGGTTACGGTTTACAACATTCAAAACAAAATATTGGCATCATGGATGCTTATTGCTTTTCATAATTTTATATAATAATAGCCGTCGTCTGTTGGTTGGTCACGCTATGCAAATGCTAATAACTCGAGAAATATTAATGATAGATACTCGAAATTTGGTAGGGATGCTTGATTAACATTATTCAGAGAATTACGAATTTAAATTGCGAAAAAATTCCTTGATTCGTCTCCAAGAGAGGCATTTCCATTTCCCATTACTTAACATGTAAAACGCGATTTTTCGACGTGCAGGCTTTTATTCATTTGGAAATTAAAATTAGAAGAAATTAACAGATGACCTTCGGATTTGAACCATTTCGAAGAAAAATTTATAAAGTTTCTTATTCCGTTCGTATTTTTTCGCCCACCGTTCGAAATATTCCATGTTAAACGTTTAATTTTCATATTTTGTGGAAATCTCGCCATTTTAACGTGATGTTGCTATGTCGACCATTATCATTGTTACACCTCAAATTACTATTATTGTATACATTCTTCTGGGAATAAACATGCCTTGAGTGCTTCAATACGAAAGAGAGAGAGAGGAAGGAAGGAAGGGGAGAGATTGGCGTGTTTTGTGGAAAATAAGTATATTAACGTAAATATAAAAAATTTTAAGTATCAACAGTGTCATTTTAGAAAAATTGGAAATAAAAAGCACTCTTAAATTAAATTCTTTGTAAACCATACGTGCTTACGAATTTATATTGTTATTCCTCAAATTAATTTCGTAACAATCGCCGAAGTTTGGAAACGAATATAAATTAAAATTCAGTTAAAATTAAAAGGACATAACAGACATAATATAGAAATATTTGATGGTTAAAACAGTGCACAATTTTATTCTTGCGATTTTTACATGTTGCATTGACGAAAATTTAGATTCATTAAACCCGTTGAAATTCAATGGGCACTTATGCTAGTTTATAATAATAATTATATTTATGCTTGTTTTTATTATTTTAATGATTAAACATTTACAAATATTAAAATATAACTTTAATTAATTACAGAATTAATAGAAATTATCTTTAGAAATGTGCAAAACCGATTTTAGATGAATTTTCCATTAGATGAATTGTTGGTTAGATGCATTTTCCTTAGACGAATTTTCTGTGAGACGAATTGTGTTTAGATGAATTTGGTTTAGACAAACTTTCTGTTAGACAAATTGTCTTTAGACATATTTACCGGTTACCGTACTATTGCCTGGGCTGGGTGAAACTGGTCAGTATGGGGAAGCATCTACCATAAAATGAGAAACATACTCAAAGCAGAAAGAACAGGGGACCTGGGAACAGTTGACCATAATCTCAGATTGGTGTAAATCATTGCTGTAAAAGAAAAAGGTTTGTTTTCCTAATCAGAGATGGAATCAGATTCTGGGGAAACATAGAGTGAGGACGTAGAAAATTAATTCCAATGAAATAAAATAACCATAGAGAATCATAAAGGAAAAATAAAGCGAAACAGATTGTTGGACATTACTATTCACCTGCTCTCTTAATATGTTATCTAAACCATTACGAATCATTTTCCAAGGAATAGTACTTAAATTATAGTATTTATTATCTTGAGTCTTTATTGTTATTTTGGCCCCAACTCCAGGCAGCAGTCTTAAATATACACTTGAAACACTTAAGCTATACAAAAAAATATTTAATGTTTAGTTATTAATGTATAAGGATGCTATTTTTGTCTTTTTTCATTATTTTGACAATATTTAATCAGTCAATTGACTGAAATTTTTTTGACTAATCAAAAACCCTAAGTACAACACTAATGGAAAAAGAGTTTGTTGGTAACAGCATCAGCTTTTGTTGGTCATTTAAACCAAAAGCAAAAGCTTTTTCTGTAAGAATTTGATAAAATATTTTAAATTTAATCAAATTTAAAATGGTAATGAAATTTATAGGATCATTCATAAAATGTATTAAAAGCTGTTCGCACAAACATCTCAAAATTTCTTCTAACTAATCTTCTAGCCCTTACAAGAACTATTAAGTAATTAACATTAACATGTATTTACATATGTAATATTGTGTTGTTTCTAGGTGGTCCCTCAAGTTGAGGAGAGGCAAGGGGTTGGTATAGGGAGAGAGGGTTAGACGGATCCTGAGTGTAATGGCCATTATATTGGATACATTTTGTAATCAAAATTGTTAGAGCCATTTTTAATTCATCTTGTGGAAATTGACAGGAATAAGCTAATGTCCATCCCTACATGACTTGGTTCATCATAACACTGTTTCTATTCCAATAATATGTATAAATATGAGGTTTCTTCAGACTTCATAAAACTTTTAGCTCTCATAGCTTTGTACAAATAACAAATTTCAGGCTGATGACATTTCCTCCTTGAATATGCATATTCATCAAAATCTGGGAGTCAAATTTGTTCACATTTCATAATACTGTATATTGATTGCATTCCTAGATTAACTTTGTGACAAGAGCTATGCTCAAATTAATTACTTATTTGCTGAAGAGATTTAATCATTTCTACATATTTCACTTACTTGCATAGCAGTAGCATTGTTACAGATTTTTTACAAATCTCTTACGTATTCACTTTGTCTGTCTGTCCAACGGTGCAGACAATGTCTCTGAAATGGTTGAACCTAAGAGAAACCAAATTTTCAGGATAGGTTACTGCATATGAGAGCTACATGTGGCAATTCGAAATTGTTAAAATTCCCATTTTCAGCAGCAAAATTTGTCCCATTATTGCTCCATAAGAAAAGTACGTAAATAAGTGTCGAGGTTTTTATATTTGCTTTATAAAATTACTTCCTCTCAAGATTCAAACTCAGGACTTAAACTACCTATTGGAAAGTTTAGAAATTTTAGTTTTTTATTTTTGAAGATGGAATTCAAATCCCTGTAGATTTAGCATAAAATTTGAGTTTTTATCGGAAAAAGTGGGAATTTTTCTGGGTCCGAACAATCTATTACCATGGCAATGAGCTCAATGCTTTTTTATGGGTAAGCTTTTAATGTGAATATTATAATGCCATCAATATTAAACTACGACTGTAGATGTAGCATTCATTTTTAGTTTTTATTGGGAAAAAAGTGGGAGTTTTTCTGGGTTTTTACAAAGGAAATACTTAACTACCATGGCACCGAGTTCAATGCTTTTATTTGTGTACCTTCAAAATGGGCGGAAATGCTTTTGGAATGATGAAGACTCCATAACAGACTAAGTATTTTCAGGGGATATCTCGAGAACCATATCCTTGGTATAATATTCTTTGGCTCAATTGGTCCTGAAATGTGCAATTTTTATTTTGATTATGCCACTAATAATTTTTTCAAAATGTACCCTGAAAATTTTGTATAATAAATTTTTTGTAAAAAAATTGTCTTATAATATCTGCTGTCGCAGTACTTTCCTAACTTGTATTATTTTTATATTTACAGTGCTAAATAATTGTAAATTTCTTTGTTTGATATGAAATAGAACAAGCAACAGATGCGTCACTTTCATCAGAGAACTGGGCTCTTAACATGGAGGTCTGTGACATAGTAAATGGAACTGAAGAAGGTCCTAAAGATGCAATTAAAGCTATCAGGAAGCGCTTGCAGCACAATGCCGGAAAGAACTACACTGTCTTTATGTATACCTTAACTGTAGGTTTTTTTTACAATCATGGTCATATATACTCTCTAAAATGTCATGAAATCAATACTTTTCCTGATAAGAATCTACACTTACTGTTTCTTCAAGGTGTTGGAGACTTGTGTGAAAAATTGTGGAATGAGGTTCCGTGTGCTTGCATGCAACAAAGAATTTGTTTTGGAGCTTACTAGACTTATAGGTAAAGTTTCTGTTTTGGTAGTACTAAACCATAACTATAGGTAATCTTTATGATCTTTACATTCCAAGAACTTTAATATGTTGTCTTTATTTTATAATTTATAATTTATAACATTTTACCAAATGATTTAAATAGGTCCTAAATACGATCCTCCAAGAGCGGTGCAAGATAAAGTTTTGAGTCTTATTCAGAGCTGGTCGGATGCTTTTAGTCACTTACCTGACTTGGCTGGGGTCACTCAAGTTTATCATGACCTCAAACAGAAAGGAATTGAATTCCCGATGACTGATTTGGATTCCATGGCTCCCATACATACTCCACAGAGGGTGAGTAGCATGCTATAATAATAATAATTGATGATATCTTTACTCTTACTCACTTCTCATTTCATTGAAATGTGTTGAGAACTGATGGGTTTTGTATTTAAATATCAAAACTGACATATTGGTATGCTATTGTTACATTAATGCAAAGGCAGGGAAACTATGGCCCACATGAGCATTTTATTCGGCCTGCGATGTCATTACGAAAGCGAACCATGAAATGTAACACAGACACTGGGATCTCGAAATCTGTTGCTCTTTCACTGAATCTGTAGATAATACTCAAAGAAATTTTGCCTCTTATTTAATTTTTAACAATTTGTTTATACAATATGAAAACATTGATAGTGGCAAAGTTAAAAAAAAATGAAAAAAAACAGCTAACAGCCACCTTTTTGTTCTTCTGCCAACGTTATAAGTGGCACAAAGCTGGTCGCATGTATCGACTCCCCCTTTTGTTACATTTTACGTTATTATTATTTTGGAGTTTCAAGATCATGGTGCTGTTGTCAATTTTATCATCATGATGCATGCTTGATATAAGTATCACGGATCTGTTTTTCACTGGAACATAGGAGACTATTGTGATATCTTCAGTGAAGCCAAAAATCCAGTTTCTAACCTCCCTGTCTCATTTTGAAAGAAAATCTGGCGGTATTTCTTTTTTATTTTACGCAAAGTGACAACAAGTGTCAACTTGAACTTTGATACATGTAACTTAGCTAAAGGGAAACTTGTGTGCCAATTATCAGTGGTAACATTTCGATTCATTTCTTTTATTAGCTTAACTAAACATTTCACCACTTGATCAGAGATACATAAATTACAAAAACTTTCTGATATACCTGGATTTATGATACATACAGTAATGACTACCCACTCTTTCTATTCGCCCACTAAATCCCATTTGAAAAAGTTGGGTGGCTGCCTACATTCAGGGGGAGAGATCTGCGGTAGCTGGGTGGAAAATTCGTTATCATAATGCTGCTGTACTCTATATACAGTAAAACCTCTACCTTACAAACTCCCTTAGAACAAACAACTCCATATAAAAAAAATTATCGCCGGTCCCAAAAAATTCACTAATAAAACTACAAGGCCGTCCCGAGGGTATGGCAAATCGGGGCGGTTGCCTCGGGCCCCGCGTCAAAAGGGGCCCTGTGCTAATCATCAAAATGAAGATTGTTGCTAAGCGTGGATGACACCCATGGTGGCCCAAAAGCTGCCTTTATCTCATGATTCAATCCCACTCACTTCACTAAAAGTATCCGATGTCCACCCTTCCAAAGCTTCTGCTAAAAAACTTGCTTACGGTGCAAATGTAAACAGACTTCCTTTATTTACCCAGCCTATGACAACTGTTTATTGGTTCTTGCAAAAAGGTGGGGGACTAGGACATGGTTGTCTATAGTATTTTGTCTGGGTTTTCTCTCGGACTTCTTACCTTCCGAGTCAGGGCTGCTACAGATATGAAAAACCGGGAAAAGTCAGGGAATTTTAAAAAGTCAGGGAAAACCGGGAAAAGTCAGGGAAAATGCAAAAATAATCTGGAATTTTTCATAGCCACTAGCTCGACCCTAAAATGACCTAATTAAAAAAACACGAAACTCCGTATTGATTTATTTTTATTGTAACTTTGAAACAAACCTGGGCGAAGCCGGTTAGTACAGCTAGTAGCAAATATTGAAGGATTTTTGAGGATTAGCTCAAGGAGCCACAGTTCGATCACATAAAACCCTCCTCACAAAATATCCATGCCGCTTATGCTGCAAAACTATTGACTTCAGCAGTATGGGCCGAAGGGCACTCAGCAGTCATATTGAAAGCAAGAAGCACCAAACAAAAATCCAGACAAAGCAAAGCAGGTATGGGATTAGTCTCTTCACAAACGCTTGCGCACAGGTAATTATTCATGTGTAAACACTCAAGTGGCCAGAAGATTGATAGGGCTCTGGAGTATTGCGTTTGTCAGTTGTACTCATACATCTGTTATATTTTTACTTTCTCCATACATAGTATGGGGAAAGTATTGTGATCACCAAAAAAATCGATTTCAACGGAAATACACGCTTTGAGATCCCTAGAACACCTTTAGACTATTTTCGGAATGATGTATGTGTGTGTGTGTGTGTGTGGATGGATGGATGTATGTATGTATGTATGTATGTATGTGATTGTGGGCGCTCTTAACTCAAAAAGTACTTATATTAATACCAAATTTTATATATAACACTTTAGCATGAGCACAAAGAACTGATTAGTTTTTGGACAATACCGGTTAACCGGAAGTCGAGGTTTATTCGAAACCCGATTCGGTTTTTGCGATATTTCTCCGATAATACGTCATTATTGTATATACAGTTCTATACAAAAGTTATAGAGAATGTAATTTTCTAAAACTTTATTTGAAGCAATTTTCCATAGCAGTTATTGTTTAGGAATTATTTATAAATAACAGGTTTTTTCTGTTTCCGTCAAATATCTTCTTAAAAACGTCGTAATTGGTCATCTTCATGAGGACCGAAGTTGTAGAGAATAATATTTCTTCGAAGTTTTGTTTGAAACTAATTTTCGTAGAACCTTCCATTTCGGAGATATTTAATTTATTCTTAAATTTTCAGTATACAGCGCCACTAGCATGTAGCGGTGAATTCTGTAAAAATATTCAAAATATAATTTACGGCAATAAGGACGACTGTATTCTTTTACGATACGAAATGATAATTTTTCCTTATAATGCTATTCATGATAATTTAAATATCTATACCCCAAATATGGAGAAAGTCATGTGTTGGCCACATCATATTTTTGTATGCTATATTTAATAGCTATGCTTTTTAGCAGGCAACTTCAACCCATGGAAGAGAAATCCCAATTGAAGATGTAGTTGACCTAGAGGCGGTACCTATTGGCATTGATAATATGCACCAACAGCAGGCCAATTCCAAGCATGACGTAATTATGTTTACATGCACTTTTATACTTTTTCTATGATATACAGGATGTTGCATGACTTTCTGGACTAACATAATGTGTACATTCCTGAGGTCATTTTAAGTAGAAAATGTGTTATACACGTGTCCGATTTGCAACAATTGTCAGCTACGAGCGTTTGCCTTTTATAAATGATTGTACAATTATTTGGAACGTTTTATTGCCGATAATTTATTGCAAACAGCAAATTAGAACTTCAAAACAAACAACAAAATAAAACAAAAATCACTAAAATTGTTTAAAATGACTTCCTTCAGCATCAATACATAACGCACCAGCTCCAAATAGTTGTACAATCATTTATAAACTTCAAACACTCGTAGCTGGACAACGGTTGCGAATTGGACGCATGTTATATTACATTTTCTATTTAAAATGACCTCAGGAATGTTAAGTTTGTCCAGAAAGTCATGAAACACCCTGTATAAAAAACTATAATAGTCATAAAAGGAACAAATGCTATCAATAAACTAAAACTTTGAAAATACCTACATTGGTTAGATAGCACTTACATAGTTACTTTGAATTTTTAAATTATGGTATAGGATAACAATGCAATAGTTTCAAATAAATTATAAAACTTTGATGTTAATATTCACTGTTAATATTACCCTCAGTCAATTTTTATGGATCACTTTTATTTTTGCTACTTTAGCCTGGAATTGGCCAGCAACAACCTCAGGCTCTAGCTGCCAGTGTATTCGGAACTCATGGTCTGAAGAAGTATATCATAAAAGATGAGATCACCACTGCTGAAATTTTATGGTGCTTGCATAGTGTTGTGAGCCATGTATCAATTTCTTCCGCTGGTAGGGCCTTGGAAATCTTTCCAAGAATGTTTCCAGATAGCAATATCGCAAAATGTATTAAATTGGCTAGGGCCAAAATTGCCTATACTATTCTGTTTGGATTGGCCCCTTACTTTCATGATGACATGCTTTTGAATGAAGTCATTGAGAGTGGATGTTTTGTTGCCTATTTTGACGAAAGTCTCAACAAATGGACGCAGTTGCAACAAATGGACATAGCTCTCCGCTTCTGAAGTACATAATGAAGTATGTATGCGCTACTTCAGCTCAGCATTTTTAAGTCACGCTACAGCTCTGAATTTGTTGGAAGCATTCTTAAAGCAGCTTTCCTGCCTTAACCTGAAATGCCTACTTCAGATCTCCATGGATGGACCCAATGCAGTGGCATAGCGGAACCATTCTGGGCCCTTCCGTCAAGGACCTCTGTGGCCCCCCCTCCTTCCCTCCCTTGAAAAATAGCCGACGATATCTGAAAATACGCTGGCACGGACACTGTCATCGGACGCCACGGGGCTGGACAATAATAGCTTCACTGTGCCACCACGAACAGTACCGTGAAGGTTTTTTACTTTTTTGTTTCAATGCATAAAACTCGGAAAAGTAACAGTTACATTTATGGTGGCAATTCTCTAACAAGGCTTATTATATATTAAAAAAATATAAACATAAAAATATAAATGCATCATTTTTTCATTCTCATGGGATGAAAACTTGATCCACTTGGACACCATTGCAGTTAGAAAAATAAATTTAATTTTCTGAAATGCTTGAGATATCAAATTCTAAATCCAAAGGAAAAAGTAATTTCAACTTCCACATGCGTCATAGAAAATATCAATCATAGAGCGATCTCTTATGTAATAGAATGTTAAATATTCCTACCTTATTTTAATCGTTGTCTTCATCTTGCGTTAACGTCGGCAAATTTTTCTATGACGTCATCAACATTCAGCTTGGATGCTCTTTCATTCTCAGTGCTCAAAATTGCAAGGCTGCTTAGTCTTGTCTGACTCATGGAGTTCCATAAATAGTTTTTTATTAATTTTAACTTTGAGAATGATCTCTCAGCACTCGCAGTGGTGACTGACAGTGTCAAAAAGAGCATGAAGGAGGTATACACGTCTGGAAGCTATCGCAGTGTTCTCTACCACTAACAGATTAGCAAGGTCTCTAACACTACTTTGTTTTTGTATAGCCGATCTCAGTGCCATTCTAAAACACTGCATCTGTTCTGGGAACTGAGGAGAAAGATCAGCGGGGTAAGCAGACCATAATTCCTTCGCATTCTTGTGTAATTCCTCATCAGCGATGTTAGCCAGTATTGTAGGGGATAATATTTTAAACCTACTCGATATATCTTTCATTGACTTAAATCTATTCTCTATTTGACTAATTACAATGTCCAATGTTACATAAAACACAGATACTTTGAAGTGAAACTTTGTATTTTTAAGACTTCAACTTCACATGCAGCAATGGTACCTTGATGGCACAATCTATTTTCAATAAAACGTGGTTCTATGCCCCAACCTTCAGCTAGCATTTTTGCTGATGATTTAGCTTCATCAAACTGTCCTCTATAAGAAACTAGCTCATGTTGTGCATTCTCTAGAAGCTCGGTGCTTTTCATAAGATCCGCATCATCTAATTGCAGCAACTGAGACACAGAGTTGATAATTTCTAAAACTTTGCTGTGAAGGACTAATAGAAAAACAAATCGATTATTTTCCAGTTTAATTTTGAGATTTTCTGCTTCTTCTCGCTCATCTTTCTTTACGGATGTCAAGATTATTTTAGAGAGGCATTTCAAAACGTCCAAAAAACGATACCTGAGCGATATTAAAGCATCGTGATGCGATGACCAACGCATGGGAGATATTTTTTTTAAAGTTTGCTTTTGTCTGCTACTCTGTTGAAACGAAGTAAGCATTTCCCAATGTTTGATGCTATTGCCGAAAAAAGCAAAGAGCTTTTCAATGATTGTGTAAAATTTTTTTGTTTCCGGAACACCCTCTACTGCATCTCTAATCACAAGGTTCAAGTTATGAGCTGCACAGTGAATGTAACAAGCAAGTCGATTTGTCTAAAGAACACTCCGCCTCTGAAAATTCTTCACTCTCTACCACTAAATCTTTTTCACTGGTTATAATACTAGAACCACCTATCATTAAACTAAATGCATCACCACACTGTACATTACCTGCATCCTTGCATATCTCTTCAGTGTCACTAGCAATAAGATGTTTTTCTCTGAAGACAAGCTGGAACTCTTCGCTGGCGAACTGGGTTTTGCTCAAAAAAACTTGTCAGCAATTTCGCATTCTTTTGAATGGAACGCTCACCTTCTCATTTTAATTTACGTTTTTGAGCACCACTTAGGTGAGTTGGCTTTGACATCTTAAAATGTGGGGGTCACAAATTTTTATATTTCAATATTTACTACCTATGGGAAAATTTCACTGTAATACACTTAAATTCACAGCACAATCTTCCACTGCTTGTCTTAGGAGTAAGAATTAGGAAATCACATATCAAAGAGGACACTGTTTTCATTTCTGTTGGCACTAACTTTAAAATTCAACAAAATGCAACTACAGTAGACTCCTGATTATCCGGGATGGTAGGGAATAAACCAGTGATTCTTAACCCCTGGGTCGCAACCGAAAAATGGGTCGCCAAGCCATTTTGAGTGGGCCGTCAAAGATATTCCATTGCTTTCTATATTCATATATATCATTCCTCCTAAGAATCCGTTCAATGCTAATGTCCTGAGAGCTTATTTATTAAATTCCTATTAATTTTATTACTTATTACAATTGAGATATTGGAGAAAATGGGTCGCCGCGACCAGAATTTGGGTCGTAGTCACAAAAGGTTAAGAACCAGTGGAATAAACTAATCCCGGTTAAAAAATTCCCGGTTAATCTAACATCCATTTGATATATAGTAAGTCCACGACCAACAAGGTTAATTCATTCACAAAATTCCCATGCAAGTCAAAAATCATGTAAATCGAACAATAATTAAACCAATACCATTTTGAAAGCAATGCAGTCAGCTGTGCGGTATTTGCGGAAATGTAAAGAGACCTTTAGCGAAACGTACGGCAAATGCGATCTTTTGAGCATCAGTTCAAATAACCTGATTCATGCGGCAATTCAACAAATTTATTAGAATACAGTTACGAGATAACCTTCACGCACTTGATTAAAAAAAAACGAAATTAACAATATCACTTGTCTGCTGCTTTTCCTGCATGTAGCACTATGTATTGAGCGACTGTCTAATGCGCGGCAGTTAACCTACTGCGATTAAACATGCTCATGAGTTACGCCGTGTTTCCGTGTAAGTCTGGTTTTACTGTATTAAAACAATAAGATTATAGAAAAAATTTTAATGAAAAATATGTACTTACTTATTCCTGTTTTATTTAAAATACGGTAGCAAAGAAGTGCTTTTTCGATTCATTAACCTTTCGGCAAATGGTGCTGCTCAGATTTCTCAGCATTAGTTTCTCAGCCAGGGTGCTGTCTTGCTGTCCCTCCAAATAATCCAGCAGAGCTTCGGTGTGAGTTAAAGCAGTGCTGTGACTGATACTTTGCTCTGGTATTAGGTTGTCCTCTTTCTGGCCCAAATCATCGACCGCCATTACATCGTCGACATCGACGATATTGATACGTTCCACAATTTCTTCGTCACTCAAAACTTCATGGCCGGCCAAATTTTGGTCTGCATTTAACCACTTGCGCACAGTTTCCTCATCAACATTCGCACTGTTTCCTCATCAACATTCGCACATCCACTAATGCTGTGTAAATTATGCAGTAGTTAAGGCACCATTTCATTGAAACTGTCCTCAAAACCAAGAAATTCCTCGTCGTTTCCCGGTAAAATTTTTCACCATGATTTTTTTAAATTCTAACTTTTCACTGTTTTCCAAGCAGCAGAAATTTCATAAATAGCTTCCAATACAGTTAGCTTTTTCCAAAACAACTGCAAATCATCACCGTCTTCCTTTACGAACTTCAACAGCAAGTTTCTTCAACAAATTATTTTCATGTTTTGTATCAATCCTTGATCCATAGGCTGAATCAAAGCTGTAACATTCAGAGGTAAGTACTTCACAAATATATTTCCGTCTTTGGACTTTAAAGTGTCTTCATTTGGGTGACTGGGGGCATTGTCTAAGAGTAAAATCACCTTTTGTGGCAGATCTAAAGATTCTAAGTGTTGATGCACTGCTGGAATGAATTTTCTTTTAAACCAGTCCATAATAATTTCTCTCTCCATCCATGCTGACTTATTATTGTAGTAATCGACAGCTAAATTCGATAAAACTTTAACTTTTGAGAAAGCTCTAGGTTTCTTTGCATTCCCAATAACACACGGTTTCAAAAAAAGAAACCCGGCGGCATTACCACAGCACAAAACTGTTAGGCATTGTTTCTGAACTTTATGCCCTGCAGCACTTTTTTCATTTTCATGAGCTAAAGTTTTTTATGGTAGACACTTCCAGTATAAACCAGTTTCATCAGCGTTATAAATTTGTTCTGAAGTGAATCCTTCATTATCGATGAAATGTTGAAACTGAGACTTAAATTCCTCAGCTGCCGGCTCGTCACAGCTAAGTTTTTCTCCTTCGATAGCAATCTGACGAATCCCGTGCCTTTGCTTAAATCTTGTCAACCACCCACATGATGCGTTAAAGTCCCCTTTCAATTTCAATTCATCGAAAAAATACTTTGCTTTCACTGCACAAACAGCTCCTGAAACTGGGATTCCGTCAGCTCTCTGTTGGTTAAACCACAAAACTATTGCTTTGTCCAAATCATCGTAGGTTGACGCCTTCATTGTTTTCCGCCTAGACATGCCACTTGCACTATCAGAAATTCCAGCAAACTCAATCAGCTTATGTTTGTTTTTCACAATATCATGCACTGTTTGGTCACCCACACTGTACTCGTTCATTAATGACTTCACCGTCACGCCTTTTTCAGATTTTTTAATTATGTCAAGTTTTTGTTCTATAGTAAGAACAACACTTTTATGTTTCGACATGATCACGGAAGGACTATTCGAATTTCAATTTAATAAGAACAAAATGACATGCACCCGTTATGACACACGAAAATAAAGTGAACACTCGAAATATTCTGATCCAATTCCGCGCTAGCGATCAGGATCTACTTCACGGCGATCACGCGCCGTCTATGCGATGTTTTTATAAGTGAAATGCATACAATGTGATAATATGTATGTATCTCCAGCTCACACGGAGTAGCGGGAACTATGTAGGTATCTCATTACTTTCCCCCTCCTCCCCTCTTCATTCCTTCACTCTGCACGTCGCCCGTGGTTTCAGTTACGCTGTTGCATCGTTTTTCAGCGGCCAATTTCTCGTACTATGTATTCTAAATTATTTTCAGTATTTTTCCTTTAAAATGTTTTAATTTGAAGTTTTTATCATTTATATTTTATGGGAAATTTAAAGGTTAACTTTGGCTTTGACTTGTCAAACTGCATCTTAGTGAGGCAAACCATTGCATCTTCTGAGGTTTGATAGGAAAATTGATATCGCGTCTTAGCGAAATCGAGTCTTGTGAATCCATGCTATGGGAGGTTTTACTGTACTCTGTAATTATCTATCTACTATAAAAGTTTTAATCCTCCCTTTATAGATGTAGGGTAGTTTGAATTTTATCAACATGTTAGGAAAGTGTACAGCATATCACAAATGGGCGCGTTTCGTGCAATGGAGTATTAGAAAGAAATGATATACCTGTACATAAGGGAAATAGCATTTTAAAGTTCCTTTCTTCATCATAAGCAATCCATTTTCCTCCTATTTAAAAATAGTGCATGCACACATAAGTAAATTAAACGTTTGTGAGATTGTTTATGTTAGCAACAATGAAGAAGTAACCATGCAAGAAATTTTCTAAGTTCAACTCGATTTAAGACATTCTTGTTCGATTTTCTAGATAACGGCAACTCCTACGATAAAAATGTATGGGAAAGGAAATACAGTGGAATCCTGATTTAAGGTTCTCCCATTTAAGGTTTACCCATATTTAAGGCGGTTTTTTTGTGGCCCCGACCAAAGCTCCATATAAATAATGTATTGTATCACCTGATTTAGTGTTTCTTGATTTTGTGAATTGCCTGCAATTAACCGCTTCCCTGATTACCCCGAGTATACTCTGGCTACTGTATTTTTTTCGTTCCTTTCGCGACGCAACCGAGTTTTTTCGGACCTCCATAGTAGTTTTCGTTCCGACCGTCAGAGGTCACTAAGAGAGACAGTTTAGATTTCTCGGAGCGGTTTTTTTGAAATATCAGGGTACTGAACTCACACGGTCAATTGCACCGCTGACGGCAAAATTTTCTCTTTACAACCCAGTTGCTTCGATTGCTACTCCAGATGTTCTTTACCCTACCAAGGGACCGTCCATTGCTAGGTCATTCGCCCTGAGAGGGATTTTCCCACGCATTCTTTCTTTCCTCAATATCGTTTTGTTATTTTGTGATTTTATATCACTTTACTTATCCCTAATGGAGCGTTAGGAGTATTCCGATAGTGACATTGATGCTGAGGAGATTTACATTGAGGAATCTGGATCGGAATCAAGTGTGTCCGAGGAATATTTAAGTTCTGATGCCGAGTACACAGTGAATCCATCGCAGGATAATCGATGGCGAGAAGTGAACACATCAGGTCCTCTTCCTCCTGCTCCGGAAAGATTTCCTTTTGAAGGTGAATCTTCATTGAATTTTGAAGTTGATCCAGAAGGAGGTATTTTACAGTTTTTTGAACTATTTTTTGATGAAGAGCTCGTTGTTTCTATTGCTAATGAAACAAACAGATATGCGACTCAGTCTCTCAAAGCTAGGCCATCGAGTTCAAGTACCGCTGTACGTCAGTGGCACCACACCACTGGAGCTGAAATTCGTGTTTTTCTTGCGATGGTGATGTTGCAAAGCATTGATCACAAACCTGACCAAGAGATGTATTAGTCAACAAGACCTGTGTTTCTGCTCCATTCTTTGGACAGACAATGTCCTACAGAAGATTTGTTAAAATACGGCAGTTTTTGCATTTCAGCGATAACGAAACCTACGATGCGGAAAATCATCCTAATCCTAAATTAAATAAAATATGGCCAGTCTTTCAGAGCTTTGAGGAGAAGTTCCAAAAATTTTACACACCTGAGAGAGACATCACGATTAACGAAAACCTATTGCTAATCAAAGGAAGGCTGGGATGGCGACAATATATTTCGCAAAAAAGAGCTAGATTATAAGAAAAATATTTTCCCACCTTCTAGACATAACAGTATGGAATTCATTTGTAGTTTATAAGAAGACTGGAGGAGAGCATGATCATTTGGAATACAGAACCCAGCTGATTGAAAAGACAATCGAGGTTTATAACCCTAGCATCACCTCCCCTACGGCTGGACGAACACCGTCAATGCCGCATCCTCTTCGCCTTTCTGGAAGGCATTTTCCTGAGTACATACCGCCCACTGAGAATAAGACGAACCCCACTAAGCAGTGTGCATTGTGTGGATGAAAGCAAGACGCCTGGGGAAAGTGGATTAGGAAAGAGAGCCGATTGTGTTGCCTGACGTGTAATGTTCCGTTATGCGTGGTTCTGTGTTTTAGGATTTATCATACAAGTGTAAATATATGAGATGTTATATATTTTGTATATATTTTATTTGTTACATATGTGTATTAGTTATAAGTTTAATATTTAGTAGTTTTTTACTTATTATTAGTTATTTTTTATTGTAATTTATTTTATTGTTTCATGTTCATCACATAAGGGTGTATGTAATTTTTACTATATATATGAGTATTTTTTATTGCATAAAAGTGTTTTATATTGTTTATAAGTACATATCATACATCATTTATTCTCAATTTTATAGTTATCGCAAAAGAAATGTTAGTTTTGAAACATAAATCGAGTTCAAATACAGGCGACTCCCGAGTCTCGTTGGGGATGCGTTCCTGAAAACGTGTTCGAATCTCGAATATTCGAGTGTCAAACACCGTTTTTCCATATACTTGCATGTTATAATTGGGGGATACGTTCCCGCATCTCGGGAAAAAGTCTCCCTTATGTTCTATACAGATAAAATAACATTACTAATATGTTAATATTACAATATTAAATTATGAATAAATTATATGATAAATATTTTAAATGTATAACATTTTTTGCACTAGAAAAGAAAACATAAATTTGTGTTTCGAACTTCAAAGATAGATGTATGCAATATGCTTTACGGACAGCCCAGTCCGGATCGTGCGTGTCGTTTGTTACAAATGACTCACGCGAGCTGGATAACATGCCTGCATACATCTATATATACATATAAACTATTTATCGCAGTGAAATTAATATAAAAGTTATTAAAAAAGCACAAAATAACTTAAGAATAAAGAAACAATAAAATTAAAAATATTTTCATAGCTTAAATCTTTTTCAACTGCGCTTACTGGACTTGGTTTATTAATTGAGAAGTTGGAAGATTTTAGTTGGAAGAAGAGGAGCTATTGGGTGGGGAACTGTTTATTGTTGTTATCAAATTACCTGAATTTATCACGTTCTAGAATTTTTTTCTTCTGTTTCACATAAGTGCTAATAGTTGACACATTCCCAACGATCGTGCGATTTCAGTATGACTTTCAGTATGTGTTTCTGACACTGATCATCTACCTAAAGTCTTAAAAGTTTTTCCATTTTAGGAATCACAACACTGCGCCTAGGACTGTTTATTGTTGTTATCAAATTACGTGAATTTATCACATCTTCTAGAATTTTCTCCTTCTGTTTCACATAAGTGCTAATAGTTGAACGACACATTCCCAACGATCGTGCGATTTCAGCTTCGCTTTCACCTTTCTCAACACGCTTTAAAATTTCTAATTTCAATTCATAACTATGAATCTTATGCACTCTTTTATTTGATTCCCTTACATTATCACTATTACATTTCCTTTTAGATGCCATGTCAAGTGATAAATTTATAAATAAATCAAAATAATAAATAAATTTAAATAAAAGATTAACAGAAAAAGAGTGAAATCAGCACAAATTCAAACAATTAAAGCAGTTATAACTACGTCTACACCAAAACTAAACCTCGCGTTTGGTCGGAACCAATAACTACGCGAAGTTTATTCCGCGTATATTA
Organism: Uropetala carovei; assembly: GCA_036926305.1. Lineage (NCBI taxonomy): Eukaryota > Metazoa > Arthropoda > Insecta > Odonata > Petaluridae > Uropetala > Uropetala carovei. Next base: position 3,965,924 of record JAXCHB010000188.1, read on the forward strand.
TCGATCGGCGGGATCGAAATCTCGAATTAATCGAGACTCGAACAATCGAGACTCGGGAGTCGCCTGTACTTTGTATTTATCATAATATGAAGATTTTGAAGTTCAATAAAATGTTTAATAAAATTTATGGTTAAAAATGAATGCATTTCTTTGTCTAACTGTGATTTTTCTGAAACTGGAATAAAAAATATGACTTATTTAGACCCTAAATTGTAAAAAAAATCGTCAGGGAAGCGGTTAAGGGACAAAATTCTGGTCCCTTGCGAGGCATCGCCTCGATTTCAGGTGACTGTGACTCGAGAATATTTCATTTGGTGGAGATGTAATATATTAATTCAATCTAACCATCAATGGCACAACACGTTCTGGCATTGTTACTACATTAAATAAACTCAAAAGAATTAATATTTAGTCGTACTGTTTTGTCAATCCACCGTAACTGTCCTAATCTGTTACGTACTTCATGAAAGTTGCGATGACGTCATCACGTGAGCACGGATTTTTTTATGTTTCAGTTTACAGGCGCTCACTCACTAACGTGATGCGTTAGCTAGTTGGGCCACCCGCGTTTACCACAGCCATATTTACCTTGTTAACTCGAAAGGAAGACAACCCCCCAAAAAAAGGGAGGTCTTATTCACAACAATGTTATTATTACGTCGAGGCAGCGATGTTATTAAAACTTTGGATGTATGTTCTTACTCGTCAGTCACTGTAGCATTTCCTTACATCACGCAATCAAATTTGCCGGCCCACTTCGCATAAAGGGCCTAAATGGAACAAATGAGTCTAAAAGGACGTTGGAACTGTTAGCATTGTCATTTTATGCACAGTCAGCCGATAACAGGCATCGAAACGTCTGCCAATGCTCACCACACTGCTTCACTGAGGGATAATTATTTGAAACTCATAAATACAGTAAAACTCCGTTATAATGTGCCTCACTATACCGCGGATTTGGATATACCGCAGGTCTAGTCATGTCCCCCAAAATGATTCCATTTATTTTCTTCGTAAACATCCTTGTTTCAAATTTTACCGCGATTTATTTTCTTCATAAACAATTGGTTCAAATTTTACCGTGATGCTAAACTCCTGTCGCTGTCTGTAAGAATGATGAAGAAATTGTAGCTGAAGTCCAGAACCGCGGAAGAGCAGAAAAATTATCAGAAGATGACAGCGAGAATGAAGTGATGCGTGAGGTTGAGACCCCTTAAATAAGCGAAGTATTGGATAACATCAGTGAAGTAATGAATTGGATGGAGAGACAGAGTGATTGTGAATTTCTTCATCTTTTACATTTGCGAAACATGAAGACGTATGTGACGAAGAAACGCGCCAAAAGAAAATATCGGACTATTTAAAAAACACAGATTAAAGTAAGGTATGCATTTAAATCGAAATAAGATATCAGTTTTTATAGTATTTTGCAATTAAATTTGTTATAACGCATATGCTTTCACGTTTTTTAAAATTATTTCCGAAATACCGTGGATGTACATTCTGTCTCCCGAAACGCGGGTGATACTGGGGTTTTACTGTATTATCTTATATAACCCATACAAGCCCAATTATATCATGTATTCATTATAGCATGCGAACTTAAAAAACTCGAAGGATCTGCACACTTGGTTGATTCCTCCTATATAGGAGTGCTTCAATTAAGTGTGTTTATTTGTTTAAAAGTATTAAGAAAGTTTGTCTCGGAAAAATTAAAGGTCACAAATTCACTGCTAGGAGATGCAATTAGGGTCACAGCCATGAGATGACCACTAATTTCGCAAAAAAACCATAAGCTAGAAGAATCACCTTCGCCGGATGACTTACTGTTGGTATTATTCTCAACCATCTTTGTTCTGTGAAATTTTACGAATGAAAAAATTGATCGTAATTAATCTATACAGTTAGTATTTGTGTTTTAACTAATAAAACATATTTGACATTAATGAACTGCCATTTAGTCTTTGAATTTTAGATAATCCTATTTAATGTATTACTCGATTTAAGGTACGAAAAACTTGCCCCCGATGCAAACGTTAAATGGGGATTCCACTGTACTCATCTTTACTAGTTCTGCAACTTTTTATTTGAAAAATATTTTGATATAAGAGATGACGAAAATTTTCTTTTTTGTCACCAGTAAAGTGGTACCTCTGATTGGAATACGTGATTCATTTGCGCGATTTTGTAATTGTATTTTATTGTGTCCTTAATATCAAGTTTCATGAAAATCCGTTGGGAAGAAGTCGAGAACGAACATGTGGACGGACAGACCGACGATAATAGGCACTCACGCTGTAAGCAAAACGCTCCTAAAAAATAGTAGCAAGGAAACTTGGTTAAGGTAGGCAGCGGAGACCTACATGCCAGAGGCACCACATCGCTCTAGTTTAGTAATACTTTTACACTAGCTTAACAAGTGTCCTGTTCGTAATATATTCCACTTCATACATGGTCAGTAGTTGACTATCAGATAGGGCAAAATGTACTTGAAAGGACAAAATCAATAAATTTTCATATTTTCCAAAAATTTAACAGCATTTCACGCTCGAGATATGTACTGGGAAATTCGGGATATTCGCTGGAGCCTTTTTTCACACGTAGTGGTCTTTGTGAATCACAAACTAAGCGTTAACTTCAGCTCTGTTCGAATTCTCGTGTATACTAACTTATAAGGCCAATTCATTTGTAGAACGGATAGATAAGTTGCTGATCGTAAAAAAGTTCGATTTTTATGAAAGTTCGTTTATTTCGTACCCAGATACTTTGAAGCCATAATTTTTTGGTCCCTTAAACTTCAAAATAACGAGGTTTTACTGTATAGAGATATTTAGACTTACATATTCAGTGCTTGATTAATATCCTTACTTAAATTCTGACTAAATTTAGTTTCTCCTGTTGGCAAAGTATCTTCAAACTAGCTGAAATGCCCGGCGTCGCTCAGGAAAGAGTGGCAAACGGTTTTTATAGTTCGGGGCAAACGTTCCCCATTCCTTAATTACGCAAGTGATGCTTACATTAACATTTACTATTTTATGTATTGCATTGTACGCATTAACGTCTTACTTAATATTCACATGGATAGATGCACTGAATCCTTTAAAGCGGCAATAAAATTATGTGGATTATTTTAATACTATTAGTTAGTTAATCTTTAACCCTTTGAGTGCCAAGAATTTTCCTAAAAATCTTGTGAAAAGTGCCAAACGATTTTAATAGAAAATGCAGGAAGTTAGGGAAATTTTATTAACTTGTAAACCTTTTGTAATATTTTTTTACATTTTTTTAAGAATGTTTTTTATATATAGTATTATGATTTTGTAATGTTACAGGTCAGTACATTAAATAGAACACACAATAATATCATTAAAAATTAAAAACTATATTTAAAGCTAAAATAACAGTTTTAAGCCTTTAAATATGTATTAACAAATAATTTTAATGCAAGGTGAAACAATACTAATGATAAATTACAACTTTTTATGTTGATATCCTTAATACACCAGGAAAATTACATCTTCATATCCAATCCTAAGTTTGTCCTTAATTATAACTAAACCATTTCATCTACATCTACAGTTCACCCTGTAAGCCACCGCAATGGTGTGTGGCAGGGAGTGCAATAGCACCAAGGGAAAGTGCTTAATAATGAGGATGTATATCACCCTACGTCGGCTGATTTTTTATTGTAACTTCTGTTCTGCTCAGCTATCGTTCTAGGGAAAAACGAGCCTTTGTACCTTTCTGTCCTACAGGCTATCACTCTTATTTTACGAGGATGGTCCATTCTACCAATATAAGTTGGCGCTCTTATTATTTCTTCAACGTCGTTGGAGAATATATGCGTTCTAAATCTTTCAAGAAGTTTTAACCTAGAACGTGATCGGCGCTCACCTAGTGATTCCCATCCTAAGTCCTGTATGAAGCCTGTAACACTTTTAATTCTATCGTAACAGTTTTTGACGAATCTAGGTGCATTTCGCTGCACTCTTTCTGACTCGGAGATTGATCCTTTCTGGTACGGATCCCATATGCTCGACGCATACTCTAACAGCAGTCTTACTAAAGAGAAGTAACATGTCTCTTTGACTTTTTCCTCACTTTTACCTGCTATTCGTTTGATGAATCCTAGTTAAAACATACAAAGTTATTTATAAAACAATTTTCAATAATGCTTGTGCCTTTTGACACATCCAGGATGAAGTCCTTTACTACATTTAACACAAATAATTCTTGATCGTCTCTTTTCTGTGATTGTTGAGCACTCTTGACATAATCTTTCTTTTTACTTTCTCATATACGAAGTATATTGAGAAAGTACTGTAATCGCAAAAAAATTCAACCTCGAGATTTTGACAGAAATATACGAATTAGGTGTAGCTGAGTCTGAAAAAGTGGTTTTAGCAATGCCGTCTGTCTGTTACTGGCTCTGGAGCCTAGACGGTACAGCGAAAATGAATGAAATCTCGTACTTAAGCATTTTATCATACTGAGCAGAGTATACATAGAAATGGTTGACATTGATCAATAATTAAGAGTAGTTTATTCTACGCATTTTTAACAACAATCCGATTTTCTCAAAAACGGCTCTAACGATTTTGATCAAATTTTGTACAGTTACTTGAGTTGACGTCTTCAATAATACTGTATAGTTCATATTTCTCAAAAAATGAATATAAGGATAGTTTATTCCAGGCAGCTTTAACAATAATTTGATTTTCTCAAAAACGGCTTTAACGATTTTGATATAATTTCGTACAGTTGCATTGCAAAAACCACTTTTTCAGACTCAGCTACACCTAAAACGTATATTTCCGTCAAAATCTTGAGGTCGAATTTTTTCGTGATTACTATACTTCGTATATGAGAAAGTAAAAAATATAGTATGTATGTATGCCAGCATATAGTATATTTTAAATATATACCTTCAAATTAAAAATCCGTAATAAATGCATTTTTTTGGTGCTCACGACCCTTTAATTATTACCAAAAGTAACCCACCACCATGAAAAAGTTGGCAATCCCTGGTGTAGAAGATTTTAGCACAAGGAAGAACCCTTCTTTTACTAAAATAAACAATCATTTCTTTAAAGATTTATTTTTTGGGATTTACTTGCAGCAAACATATTGATTATGTCATTGAAATCTATACTTTTAGCAGTGTCATATTCAGTAGATAAGATGACTAGACCAGAAAGTCTCTCTTGGTTCATTGATGGCCGTAGGTAATTTTTCATCAATTTCAGTTTACTAAAAGAATGCTCTCCAGTTGAAATTGATGTGGCGAATGTCAAGAAAATTCTCTGCCAAATTTCCTCATTGGGAAATGAACTTAAAAGTTCATATTCGTGAAGAAATTTCAATATTTCTTTCTGCATAATTTTTATACATTTTATCAAAGGCAGGTGGAGTTTCAAACTGTGAACTTCTTCGATTAACTCGTGTTCATCCACATTGTTTTAAAACATATTAGCAGCATTTTTCCAGGAATTTATCATTTCATCTCCAGTCATCTCCACCTATATATTTTAGTAAGTCTGTCTGTCTGTACACTTGTGCACGCCTACATTTCTCAACTGATTCTGATCAAATTTTGCACGACCGTAGGTGACACCCAGGGAAAGGTCAACGTGGGGTTTTAGTGTCTGTCTGTCTGCTTGATTCAAAATGGCGACCAATTGTTTGAATGTTCCTTTATGCATGCCCACATTTCTCAACCCATTCTGACCAAATTCGGCACGATTATAGGGGACAGCAAGTGGAAAGTCAGCATGGGATTTCGTTTCCATCTGCTTGTTTGATTCAGAATGGCAGCCAATTTAAACATTAAACTACACGTATTTTCCTGAATCCTGCTATTGATTTGAATCAAATTTGGTACAATTAAGGTCGTCTCCCAGGAATAATTCATTATCAGTTTTTATTTCTTTGCCTGTTTTGTCAAAATAGCGGCTGATTGAATTCTTAAATACCATGTATCATCTAATGGTAACTTAAATAAATAATTATGCTAATGTTCCCCAATTTGCCATACATAAAATATTGAAATATAGCATTTCCCTAGGCAATGCTGGGTATTTCTGCTAGTATTATATAAAGCACATTTTATAAATTTAAAATCATTACATGGAGATGTAAATGACAGTTACCTTTGAAGAGAATTTATTGTCTGATTAAGGTGATATTTTTGACCAAAAGGAAGGACAAAGGTAGGACACATTTCATTATCAAAAAAACTGTTTATATGCTTTATTTCACATTTAAAAAAATAAAATAAGGGTTTTTATGTGAGGGGATGATATATTAAGAGCACTTTGGCGGTTTTGGGAAAGTTTGTGCTTCATTATACTTGAACGCCCACCAACTACAATACTAAATACTGCTGAACACATACAACATTTAATGACAGTAGCATCATTTCCAACAGGTCTTAAATGTGGAAATTTCTCTGCTAACATTACATTAAAGTGACATTTTCTTTTCTTCACTAAAGACATTTCATTGGGTATTACAACAAAGATTTAAAAATAAATATAATGAAATAGAATATTGCACTGGAAATTAAAATGGGAAAATTATATTTGCTATAATAATGAAGTAAACACAGCTATTCAAAATTTTCTCAGGCAGAACACAGTATATAACTATTTGTTCACAGTTCACTGATAGAGAGGAAATGCTTTGGTAAGCAAAAGAATATTCTGCTCTCTGGGCCTACTAGCTTTTCATTTCGTTTGCCGTATCGTATCTTGAAAGCTATATAGTGAGAGAAGAGAGTGTATTATTGTTGGTTATAATTTATTTGAACTAACATTTTAGCTAAAGAATGTTTCAAAAAAATTCACTTTATGATAAAAAACAATATATGTATTATATTTTCATTCCTGTAACATTGTACAATTTTCATAGTAAAAACAATCTATATGATGTGGCAATTTATGATGTAGGGCATCCCTGGGCTACTGAGTTATATTATTATTATTGATCAAAACTTGGATTACTTTATATTAGAGTTACTTCTTCAGTATTAAAATATGTAATGGCAAATTTTGCTATTTTTAACAATATCTAACTATATATTAATTTTATGTTGACGTCTGTAGACATTTGTGTACAATTTATATCGGCATATTTATCGAGAACCGTTCGTCATAAAGATATGCGGTAAACGGCGTTTTGTTTCTACTGGCTATGAGGTCCCTGGAAAAATATTTTCGTTTTCCAAAGTGTCCCAGGTTCGAATCCAGGAGACAATTATATTTTCCCATAAGTTTACACGGGATTTTCGATTTTTCAGAGTGCAAGGTTTTTTTCCTTCATTTGTTAAAATACGTAAATATAGACCGATTTTCGTCTTTTTAGGCACGTTTCGCTTACAGCATGAGCGCCTATTATCGTCGGTCGCACTGTCCGTCCGTCCGTCCGTCCGCATGTTCGTTCTCGGCTTCTACCGAACGGATTTTCATGAAATTTGATATTAAGAACTTTCAATCAAATATAAGAAGAAAATCGCAAAAACGAATCACGTAAGCCAATCAGAGATACCACTTTACTGGTAATAAAAAATTAAATTTTTGTCATATCGTAAAGTATTGCTCATATCAAAATATTTTTCAGGTAAAAGTTGTGGAATTGGTAAAGAAGAGTATTTCCTTTCCTATACATTTTTATCGTAGAAGTAGCCGTTATCAAGAAAATCAAACAAAAACGTCTTAAATCGAGCTGAATTTTGAAAATTTCTTGCATGGTTACTTCTTCATTGTTGCTAACATAAACAATCTCCCAAACAAACGTTTAATTTCCTTACGTGTGTATGTAATATTATTAAATAAGAAGAAAATGGATTATTTATGATGAAGAAAAGAACTTTAAAATGCTATTTTCCTTACGTTCAGGTATATAATTTCTTTCTAATACTCCATTCCACGAAATGCGCCCATTTATGATACGTTGTACACTTTCCTAACTTGTTTGCTTTATTCGACGGCTAAAGCTCTATACTATCTTATATTTGTGATATTTACATGTTACACGGTCGATGTTTTCAGAAATACGCTTTCTTTTTTGAAATTTTTAGGATTTTTCGAACTCATTCCGGGCGTTGCCAAGGAGACTCTGATTGTTGCCTCCGATTCATTTAATGCCAATTAAACCTTCAAATAGACTAAAGAAAAGGGTTATTTGCTTTGAACTGTTGTTTGAGCATCGAAATTAATGAAGCATAGCAATGTAAATGTTTACGAATAATTATTCTGTTGACTTCATATGGGAAGCTTTTCTAGCTGTGTCAATAACGTGTATAACAAACAAACTCCCAGCGCATTGAGTTAAGTAATTTGTTTTTTATTTGTTTCATCATTTGAATGCTGGAATCTTACCTTTTTGTAAGTAGAACCATCATATTACACATCTGTAATCCTTATTAACGCAAATAGGCTCATGCATCAATTAAAAATTAGATGAGAATAGGGAGGCATGTTATTATATGGTTATCTTCTCTTTATTGATAATCTAAATATACAGTTGCATTGATGTTGCCTTGATAGTTGGTCCTGTAAGAAGTTAAAAGCAGTTGTTGATAGACACGAAGTAAAGCAATTGTTTGTGAGTTCGTCTATAAGGGTGCAACGATAATCATTGGAACCAAGGTAAGGTAGAGCTATTAGCCTGGCTACAGCTGCCAGAGAGAGGAAGAGGAGCCAGAGATCAAAGGAAGAGTATTGTAGGAAAGAGAGAGAAAGAGATGCGGAAGCTCATAGGATTGCCCGTGTAGATGAGGAGCGGAGAGTACAAGAAAGACAAAGAAATAGGGAAACAGGTCAAATGAATAGGGAACAAAGAATATCTAACCTAGGGTCCAACTATTTAGATTACTTGCATTTCATTTATTTCATTAATTATTCAATAAAAATTATTTCACTAAACCTTCAGTTCATTTAAATCACGTTGAGGATCGGAGATCCGGGGCTGCCCTACTAGTGTACATTAGAGATGATAGTTATTTAAATAAAACTTACGTATTCAGTTGGTCTTCAGTGTTTACCACAAAGAGCTACTAATGAGAAATTATCTATAGAAAATTTATATATAAAAAATTGGTACATCATACATTGTACAATTTTTCTCATATACTAATGCGTTGTTTAGAAAATGAAAGTGGCATCAGCTGGTTTTTAGAAAATCCAATTTTTGTTAAAGTTGCCCAAGAATAAACTAGCCTTATAATCATTCATTGAGAAAAATGAAATATGTAGTATTAATGCAGAAGTATACTCAAGTAACTGTACGAAATTTTATCAAAATCGTTATAGCCATTTTTGAGAAAATCAAATTATTGATAAAGTTAACTAGAATAAACTAGCCTTATATTAATTTTTAGATAAATATGAACTATGTTGCATTATTGAAGACGTAAACTCAAGTAACTATGAAATTTGATCAAAATCGTTATAGCCGTTTGTAGAAAATCAAATTGTTGTTAAAAATGCATAGAATAAACTTCCCTTAATTACTGAGCAGTGTCAACTATTTCTTCATAGCCTCTTCTCTGTATGATTAAATGTCTAACTAAGAGATTTCATTAATTTTTGCTTTAACGTTTACGCTCTAGCTCCAGTAACAGGCAGACAGACGGCATTGCGAAAACCACTTTTTCGGACTCAGCTACACCTAAAACGTATATTTTCGTCAAAATCTCGAGGTCAACTTTTTTCGCGATTACAATACAGTAGAAGCCGTCTTAACCGACCTTTGCTTAACCGACTCGCCGGATTAACCGACCTTCCACGCCACTAGGTCTGAAAATTGCAATCCACAGTCAAGTGCGACATTTTACATAAAAACGACTAGTTTAAAATAGTAAAAATATTCCTTTCACTCTGCAACAGTGTCACGAGTTGTCTCTTGTGCAAAAATGTTTCTCATTACATAGTAGTCTAGTACGCATCCGTTCTCAGTTGTCCACTCAATTGGTTGCTGGGCCCCCGCACTCGTATAGGGAAATGTGGACCGTCTAACAAGCCAATCAGGAGAGCTGTCTCTTTGGTAGTGAAAGAATTGGGATGAGGGTAAGTGGAAAGGGTGAGAAATGGAAATTTGACGTAAGCATACATCTTATAACCAAAGCGCCGGAACTGAATACAATAGCCATCCTAATCACGAACAAGTTGAAACAATGTTGCAGTTCATGCAAATTCCATGATTTTAACATGGAAGTGTTGCAACGCTGGTTGGTTCCGCTGTCAGTTGTCCACTCAGTACACTGTGGTCCGCTGTCTGTTGTCTCACTCAGTGTTCACACTAGTAAATTTCATTGTTATTGTAGTTACAATATTTAATTAAATATTAAAATTATTAGTAGAATATGGGTGAGAAAAGAAATAGTGGTTGTTTCTATGAAAACTAAGCTGGATGCTCTGGAAACAATCGATAGTGGTGAGTCAGTAAGACAAATTTCTGTGGAATTAGGTGTTGGTAAGACAACTGTAAAAGACTGGAAAAAAAATCGCAAGAATCTAGAAGGATTTTGCACTCAGATTGCGTCACAAGTGTCTTTATGTTCCCGTTCAACATTAAAGAAACCAAAATTGAAAATTATAGATGATGCATTATGGTTGTGGTTTATGCAAGAAAGGTGGTGCGGAACTCCAATCAGTGGACCCATACTCAAGGAAAAGGCCCTAACCCTACATCGAAAGATTGAAGGTGCGGAGAAATTTACTGCAAGTGATGGATGGCTTGGACGTTGGAAAAAACGTCATGGTATCCATGTATTAAGCATCACTGGAGAGAAATTACCATCTGATCAGCATGCTGCTCCAAAATTTTCGCAGGATTTAAGAGAGCCTATCAATCGAAAAAAATTAGTTGGAGAACAACTCTACAATATAGACGAAACGGGTCTAAATTACAAGATGTTACCTACAAAAACGATGGCATAAAAGGACAAGTCTGCAGCATCAGGGTACAAAAAATCCAAAGAAAGATTCACAGTAGCTGCATGCAGCAACGCAGCTGTAACTCACAAATTGCCACTTTTTATTGTTGGTAAATCAAAAAATCTTAGAGCTTTTAAAAACATAAATCATTTGTCTTTATCAGTTTACTACCGATCACAAAAATCAGCCTGGATGGACTCTGCATTATTCAATGAATGATTTTTTCATGAGTTTGTACCTTCTGTAAGAAGACACTTGAAGAAACTGAACTTAACTGAAAAGGCCATTCTCATTCTGGATATTGCTCCTTCACATCCTGATCGCGAGGAACTTAAAGATAGGGACATAAAGGCCATATTTCTACTGCCGAATGTAACGTCCTTGATTCAGCCTATGGATCAAGGGATTTTAGAAAGCTTAAAAAAAAGATACAGGCAAAAATTTCTTAGTTCAGTTTTGGAAAATACAGAAGATAAAAGTATAGGTCTTATGGAATCCTTGAAAGCCATCAGCATCAAAGATGTTGTTTATAACTTAGCACAAGCTTGGAACAAAATTCCAAGTTCAACATTTACTAAATCTTGGAGAAAACTTTGGCTCGAGGATGATATCGCTGATAAAAATTCTGAACCAGAAGAAGGAAATGAATTAAGTCTATTAAATGATGTAAGGCAAATTGAATGTTCCGAAGATTTACAGCAAGAAGACATACAGCAGTGGATCCAAGGTGACGATTTGTTGGAGAATGAAACTATGGACGATGCAGAAATCATACAGGCTGTGATGGAAACAGAAGGATCAAAGTTTGAAGAAGAAGAAAAAGAGGAGGAGGAAGAAGAATTAATTTCAGAGCAAAAAATATCTCATGCAGCAGCCAAAGATGCCCTAGATGTAGTTTTGCGTTACATTGAACAACAGTCTGATTCAACAGTTAACGATGTGATGTTTATAAAAAAAATGGAGGGAATATGCAGCTAAAAAACGCGTTACTTCATCTAAACAACTGAAAATTTTTGATTTTTTTAAAATAAATGACTTATAAAATACATTTGTATCTGTATTGTCTTAATATATTGTAAGTAAATATAAATAAATTCTTAAAATACAAACTGTGTATATGTGCTTTTCTATGGTTCTCCACTTTAACCAACCTTTTCGATTAACTGACTAACTGCCGGTCTCAACCGTGACGGATAAGAGGGCTTATGCTGTACTTTCTCAATATACAGGTGAGTCCCACTTAATGTGGGGGATGCATTCCTGAGGTCTCCGTGTTAAGCAAAAATCTGCATTTGCCGGGGCACCATAACCTTTAGGTGCCCAGAGGGAAATAACTTCCTAAATGTTATTTTTGAACCCACATTCAACGTAAAACATCTTTCTACCGGACTTTTAGAACTTAATTTATTAAACAAACTATAAAATTACCTAGTAAACAGTAAGACTAAAAAGCTTTTTAGCGGTAGACATACATAATTTCAAAATATTTCTCAGAACACCTATGAAGTTTTAGTAAAAAAAGAGTCCAGGGTCGACTGCTTAGCTTTTTTCACTTATTACGTAAAACTTGCCGGTAGCATTCAAATAGTCCATCGCAGCCCTGCTTCAAGGCACTCACTCATGTGAAGTCACTGTGCTCCACCAAAGTCATGCACTGATTGACGATGCTGTTGCAGCTCCACTTATAGATCAAACCCATACTGGTGCAAGTTGGGTTTTCTGTAATTTATATATCATTATATACAGTGATGAGCTGAAGCCGGCTCGCATGAGCCTGTTGTTAATTTTTCTCAGAATTTGCGAACCGGTTGTTAAATTTTTAGAAAACATGAAAATTTTTTGATTTTATCCTTTCAAGTACATTTTGCCCTATCGTATAGTCAGTTACCGACAGTGTATGAAATGGAATATATTACGAACGGAACACTTGTTAAACTGGCAGAACAGTATTACTAAACTAGAGCAATATGGTGCCCCTGGTATATAGGCCTCCCCTGCCATCCTTATCCAAATTTCCTTACTTTTTACTTTCTCATATGAAGTATCGAGAAAGTATTGTTTTCGCGAAAAAATTTGACCTCGAGATTTTTACGGAAATACACGTTTTAGGTGTCGCAGAATCCGAAAAAGTTGTTTTCTCAATGCTATCTGTCTGTCTGTCTGTTACTGGCTCTGGAGCCTAGATGGAAGAACGAAAATGAATGAAATCTCGTACTTAGGCATTTTATCATACTGAGCAGAGTATACATAGAAATGGTTGACATTGATCAATAATTAAGAGTAGTTTATTCTACGTATTTTTAGCAACAATCCGATTTTCTCGAAAACGGCTCTAACAATTTTGATCAAATTTCATACAGTTACTTGAGTTTACGTCTTCAATAATACTGTATAGTTCATATTTCTCAAAAAATGAATATAAGGATAGTTTATTCTAGGCAACTTTAACAATAATTTGATTTTCTCAAAAACGGCTCTAACGATTTTCATTTTCTAAAGATAACTAAAGACGCATTAGTACCTATATATGAGAAAGTTTGTACAATGTATGTTGTACCGATTTTTTTTAGAGGGCTGGTTCTTAATATTTTTCCAGGTCATCACTGATTATATATTATTATACATTATATGCATCCCTCCATGCGTACCACGTTTTTTCATATGTAAATCAAAATTATACAATTTTTTTATGTGTAGCGTTATTGTTTTATTTTTATTTTTAATGACATATTGATACGGTAAATTAACATTGTAATAAAGTAATTGTCAAAAATTATAGATTTAAAAAATATAAATCATCAAAAACATTCTTTACGATCCAATGATGCCAAAGAAACATGATGCATGAATCATATTTCTATTTCCGATTTTCAAATGTTTTCCACCTTAGGAGATATATTTTTTGTGTTAGACCCGTGAATCATACAGGGAAAAGAGTGAAATTGGCCACCAGAGGATGCATTATTATTCAACACTGCTGAAATATCACATTATTTAGGATACTTTAGGAAATTTGATTAGTCCGAAATTTAAAAAAATCATAAGATATTATACTGCGGTCGCACTGTGCATAAGATGTCTATATTTTTAAAAAAATTTAATTTGAAAAGTATAATCCGCGTTGGTCGGGGCCGCATTAAGCGTGGCTCACCTGTTTTTTGTATATGAGAAAGTAAAAATGGTACAGTAATATACATTGTACAAACTTTCTCATATACTTATGCATCATTTAGTTATCTTCTGAAAAATATGAACTATGTAGAATCATTATAAACATAATCGTATTAGCCGTGTTTTAGAAAATCAAATTGTTGTTAAAGTTGCCTAGAATAAACTAGCCTTATATTCATTTTTTGAGAAATATGAACTATACAGTATTATTGAAGACGTAAACTCAAGTAACTGTACGAAATTTGATCAAAATCGTTAGTGCCGTTTTTGAGAAAATCGGATTGTTGTTAAAAATGCGTAGAATAAACTGCCCTTAATTATTTAGCAATGTCAACCATTTCTTCATAGCTTCCATTCTGTATGATAAAATGCCTGTATGAGATATCATTTATTTTCACTCTACTGTTTAGTCTCTAGAGCGGCGAACAGACTGATAGACAGCATTGTGAAAATCACTTTTTTGACTCAGTGGCACCTAAAACGTGTATTTCCATCAAAGTCTTGAGATCGAATATTTTAGCGATTACAGTACTTTCTCATTGTAATACTACTACTACTAACAAGAAATTATAGAAAATTTATTTATAAAAACAAATTTATATTTATTACGTGTTTTTAATAAATTTTCATACTTACTAATTATACATATGGGCAACTCTCGTCTTTCGCAGGGGTTGCGTTCCTGAAAACACTGCGAAAGACGAATTATTGAAAGAGGAGTAATTAAGGCAATGTAAAATACAGTAAACTTCCTGTTATCCGGCATGCTCGGGGAATTGGGTTTTCCAGTTAACTGAATATTCCGGTTGCTTGAGATTTTTATTGGATAGGCCTTAATAATGCATTTGGAAACCAAAATATGGAACAGATGCAAAACTATACATATACCTTGGAATTTCTAACCCGTAGAATCGATATTCTACTAACAATTATTCTTAAATAATTTCTTGACATTCAAAGAAGTAATTAAATCAAAATATACAAGTATTCAATACACTTAATAACAATATTTTAATAATTAATAGTTACATTACACCCAGCAGTTTCTCGTATACCTATCGCTATTAGCTTCTCTTTTGTTTTAATAACAACGGGAGGTAAGGATTAACTTAGTCCAACCATTAGAATTTTCCAACAACAAAAATTGTTTCCTTGTCCGAGGAAAGGATAGGAATTATCCTCACACAACTCAAATTATTAGCAGAGATTTTTGAGGAAAATTGATATTAAACGAAAGACAAACTTGAGTAAAGTAGTATTTAAATAAGCAATTCCAAGATGAGAGTATGATTCTGCATCTAAGCCCAAAATAATAATGCAGCCTTAAAATAAAGTAATAAACTATTATAATGCATGAAACTGTCTCACTATTAAAACATTCTTATTTAGGAGGTTTGATAAAAGAACGGAAACCTATGACACTATGCCTACGTAGTTCTTTTTTCTGCTGTAAGTTGTTGCCATCTACGAACCAGATTGTAAACTTTATGTGGGGGAAAAAGTCAACTTACGTCTTTTATTTTTTTAATAACAAAAAAATTGGACTCAAGAGAGAAACAAGTAGAGTAATACTTGAACTAACCAGAGTTGAATGTGGTAAACATCGCCAAAACAAACTGGTCTCATCAGCATTATAAATCTGATCAGGGGTTAGGTCATGTTTCTTAACTAAAGTTTCAAAAAAATCAAAAATTTATCGGCAGCTTCTTTGTCACCCGATATTTTATCACCCGAAATATCTAGACGTCCGATCATTAAAACGTGTTAACCATCCATCTGAAAATGCATACGGTTCACTAATGTCCATTTGTTCATAAAAATGTTTGGTCTTTCAATCAACATTGGTCCAGAAATAGGGGCTTCCTCGGAACGCTTTATAGAAAACCATTCATACAAAGCAATATCCAATAGCTCAAGTTTCGGCTTATGAAGAGTGCGCCGATATTCAATTCCTCTAGTAGTCTCAGAAGACGTAACAAATTTCAATAACTGTGATTTCTGTGCCTTAATGTCATAAATAGTTGAAAAACCGACATTAAACTCTTTCATTAAAACATTGCGATTCTCACCTTTCTCTAAACGTTTAATGATATTAAGTTTCTGGGTTAAGGTTAGTTCAACCCGTTTCCTTTTATCACTTTTAGCGCACATTGCAGTTTTAGGAGGCATTTAAAAAGGGTGGACGAAATATTTCATTTAACACAAACACTGATTCCAAAAAACATACATAATTGCATATTGCGACTGCCAACGCAAACACCAAATTTATTTAAATTAGCGGTAGCATTCCGAAATAGATGTAAAAATTCGCAGAAAGTGCCAATATTAGCAGTAACATTCCGAACTATATTAAATTTAAAAAATCGAGAGGCCGGAGATGCCGGTTGCTTGAGAATTCCGGTTGCTTGAGTGCCGGATAACTGGAAGTTTACTATATAGGGTTTGGTTCCCATACCAACAAGAACGGATCATTTGTCCTCTATATTGGTGACTGCAGAAAAATAGAGAAAGAGACAGAAAAATGAATTTCAATGAAAGAGAGACTTAAACAAGACAAAAGAACACAAAAAAGTATCTGAAAATAAAATCTTATATAAGTTCCTTATTAGAATCAAGAGAAGTGAACGGCAGTTGCCTAACTTGTAGGAGCTAATTTCCAAATATAGGCGACTCCCGAGATTCGACCGGTCGAATTGACCCAGCCGATCGATCGGTCGAATTAGAAACTAGTTTACGCGAAGTAATTTTTGGCCCACCCCACCACTAGAGGTTTAGTTTCAGTCTAGACATTGTTATTTCTGCTCTAATTGTTTGAATTTGTGCTGATTCGACTGTTCAAGATTCGACCACGTTTTCAGGAACGCATACCTGTCGAATCTCGGGAGCCGCCTGTACTTGAACAAAAAATTTAAAGGTTATTATTAGAAAAAAGTGTATGCTATTGGTCTGAAAATACTTTAACTAAATTGAGAGCCACTTGGTGAGAAAGTATGCCGGATAATTGTAAGTGCCGGATTACACGACGCTGGATAAACATAATTCTGCTACATGATACAGTACATGATGTTTGGTCGCCTGAGAGTATGTTTTCACTATTTTCTCCAAGATGTCTTATAAAAGTGTGGCAGGAATTTTGTGTTTGCTCTAACTAATGAACTAGTAATCAGATCAGCACAAAACTTTATATTTAAGATTTTTGTTACTAAAAGGTTTTGGCTAAAACTAGTCAACCAGAATGTGAGGTTTACTGTTAACTTTACAGTTTTTCCAAATATCTTAGGACTTAATTTATGTAAATATTTGTTACCATCAAAGTTCTAGACAATGTAATTTTATAAAAGTTATGTTTGGAACATTTTTTTCATGAGACTTTTGCAGTGTTATGCAGTAGTAACATACATTTAGATGTGATAGAGAGGAGTAAGTCTAGGTGAGTCAGTTGGTGAATACATTTATAAGATAATCTTGAATGTTACTTATTAAACAGCCCTCATAATTTTTCAAAATCCGATTTGGCCAACACATGACTTTCTCCATATTTGGGGTATAGATATTTAAATTATTATGAATAGCATTATAAGACAAAATTATTATTTCATATCGTAAAAGAGTACAGTTGTCCTTATTGCCGTAAATTACGTATATTTTGAATATGTTTACAGAATTCACCGCTACATGGTGGTGGTGCTGTATACTGAAAATTTAAGAATAAGTTAAATATCTCCAAAATGGATGGTTCTACAAAAATTTGTTTCAAACAAAACTTGTAAGAAATATTATTCTCTACAACTTCGGTCCTCACGAAGATGACCAATTACGATGTTTTTAAGGAGATATTTGACGGAAACCAAAAAACTGATTATTTATAAATAATTCCTAAACAATAACTGCTATGGAAAATTCTTTCAAATGAAAGTCGTAGGAAATTACATTCTCTATAACCTTTGTATAGAATTGTATATATAATAATGATGTTTTTACAGAGAAATATTGCAAAAACCGAATCGGGTTTCGAATAAACCTCGACTTCCGGTTACCCGTTATTGTCCAAAAAGTAATCAGTTCTTTATGCTCACGTTAAAGTGTTATATATTGTTTGGTAACGATATGGCACGTAATTTTTGAGTTAGAGCGCCCACAATCAGATACACATGCACACACACGCACACACACACAGACATCATTCCAAAAATAGTCTAAACGTGTTCTAGGGACCTCAAAACGTGTATTTCCGTTGAATCTCGACGTCGATTTTTTTGGTGAAAAATACTTTCCCATTACTGTGTATGGAGAAAGTAAAAATGATCAAAAACGAAACACCTGATCAGAGAGCTTCACGTTTAAATTGACACAACCAAAATGCTCAAAGACGAATTGAAAACCAACGACAAATGGAAAAGTATCAAAACTTGCCAGCTGACGGGTAAACCAAAGGAAAATAGGTTTGAATTTAGAAATTTATTTTATTTACTTCAGATAACATTAAGTATCACAATTATTTCTACTAAAAATCACCTTTATAACATTTCCTTATAGACTACATTAAGAGTAAAAAATTCATCATTATTGCGCAAATTTCTTTGAACTGTTGGATTTACTATTTTTATGTTTTCCTTTGACATACATCTTGACAGGGCTACGTAGAGTTGCCCATGACCAAATATGAGCTCTAGTAGAAATATTCCTATATCATCAAATGTCTGACCTTGGCTTTCATTGATTGTAATTGCTAATGCTGGAATAATGGGATGTTGGCAACATTTTAAATGAAATGGTAAATGGTCATCACTTGGTGAAACATCGATTTTTGTAATAAAAATTTGATCACTTTCATTTGATCCAGAAATAATTTCAGTGTCCACAAAATGCTCATGTAAATGTTTTACAAACAATCTGGTGTCATAGCACAATCCTTTCTTTTGGTTCAAACTTCTTAAGAGCATAATGATTGCTCCCGCATTCAAAGCCCGTTTGTGAGAAGGCATTCCAGGACATTGATTGTTAAAAATTCTGTAGTATAATTATTCAAATTTTCTGCACTATCAGTATTATTGAGTCTGCACTAAAGTAATGTTGTGATTCATCAGGAATCATGTTCAACATTTCATTTTTAGTAGATCAAAACTGAAAATTCAAAGTGTATACAACTTTCTCATTTGATTTTCTTGAAAACATCTACTCCTTCAATAAAAATATTTAGGATTAGAAATATTTTGTTTGATTAGTGCTACAAAGTTTGTTTGAAGACATTTTTGATATGACTAATATTTTATGAGATATGATGGATAGTTCATTTTTGTTTCTAGAAAATGTCATCTCTGTGTTTTGAAAACTTTTTACTTTCTCCATATACCATATACGTAGTATAGAGAAAGTATTGTATTCATGAAAAAAATCAAATTCCAGATTTCAGCAGAAATACACGTTTTGAGGTCCCTAGAAAACGTTTTGACTATTTTCTCAATGTCTGTGTGTATTTAGGAATAGGAATAGGAATTTTTCAAAAAACCAATAGTTTATTAGATATTTTGATCCCTAGAACACGTTTAGACTTTTCGAAATGGTGTCTGTGTGTGTATGTGATTGTGGGCACTGTAACTTGAAAGTACTTGCCGTATCATTACTAAATTTCATATATAACACTTTGGTATGAGCACAAAGAGCTGATTAGTTTTTGGAAAATACCGGTTAACCAGAAGTCAAGGTTTATTCAAAACCCGATTCGGTTTTCACAAAATATATCCGTTAAAACATCATTATTGTATATACATACCATACAAAGGTTATAGAGAAGGTAATTCCCTATAACTTTCATTTGAAACAATTTTCCACAACAGTTATTGTTTAGAAATTATTTATAAATAATCAGTTTTTTGGTTTCCGTCAAATATCTCCTTAAAAACATCGTAATTGGTCATCTTCGTGAGGACCGAAGTTGTAGAGAATAATATTTCTTCCAAGTTTTGTTTGAAACAAATTTTTGTAGAACCATCCATTTTGGAGATATTTAACTTATTCTTAAATTTTCAGTATACAGCACCACCACCATGTAGCGGTGAATTCTGTAAACATATTCAAAATATACGTAATTTACGGCAATAAGGACAACTGTACTCTTTTACGATATGAAATAATAATTTTGTCTTATAATGCTATTCATAATAATTTAAATATCTATACCCCAAATATGGAGAAAGTCATGTGTTGGCCACATCATTTTTTTTGTTGATATTTTCAATTCTGGTATCTCCTTTCATCCAACTTCTGTTGAGTTAATCTAAATCTTTGTCTTCAGGTTTCTTCCCTGGCCAATCGTCTTTGACATTCTTCTGGTGTCTCCTCAATATTATCATCCATTTTAACGTAACTTTACTCTTTAACTGATAACTAATATTACTTTTACTATAGCCAACTTTCTGTCTCAAATTATAGGGTCTTATTTATGCCAAAATACTTCTCTTGTTACTGAGAACCTAGACCAGTGGTCTTCAAGGTGGGCGATAGCGCCCACCAGTGGGCGTTTTTGGATTTTTGGTGGGCGCTAAAGAACTCACCAAATGCTATTCTAATTTTTACACTGAAAAATAAAATTCTATAAAAAAGCTTAATGATATGCACACACAACTATTACAGTTCGTTTGTCGTTAACTATAGTATCATATCATACTATACTAGCGACAATGTATCCGTGCTGCCGTAAAATCGAAACGCCAATGAGGGTGGTCGGAGTCTCTCGCAGAAGCAGCGAAGTGTTCAAGTTTAATTTCATCAAATATATAAAATCATTAACTTTTAAACACTGTTATTACCGTATTCGATAATCTCATCTAACAACAATCCCACTATTATAAGGGTTACCATACCTACGTAAATCGCTTTGCTACTGGGGGCGCAAAATTATTCTTTGCCCCGGGCGCCAGAAACCCTCACTACGCCACTGGGTGGGCGGTGAACTTATTTAAAAGGACAACATATGGTAAAAGTGGGCGGTGACTCAAAAAAGGTTGAAGACCACTGACCTAGACTGACAACATAATTATTTAATTAATCATTCAATTATGCAAATTGATCACAAAATCGGTCTATTTTGCTTTAATTCATAAATTTTATTTGCTGAAATAAAATAATGTTTTTTAACGTAAAATATTTCTTATGGATCCTATGTAATAGAGTAATTTGTAGACTCACCACCTGCATTGCCACAGTCGAGCGTGACATGACGATTAAGTTCATTATATAATTTAGATATAAAATGTTATTTTATAAACAATTTCAAGTAAATTATTAACAAAGGTTATTTAATTGATATATTTTCATTACAACTTAAATTAATTCATATTTGGTGGATAAAATAAAATCATAGTGGGATCATATTGACCTCATACGACTAATTACAGAACTTTTTCACACAACTAACAAAGAGTTAATTTTCTGGACCAGAGTGTTCCAGAAGCAGATATATCCATTGATCGTCCAACTGAGGCAGCTAACCTTGCAGCAGCCACTGGTGCTGTGATTCAAGGGGCAAGTCAGCAGGCCACTTTACCACATAGCCAGGTACCAGGTAAACCTACCGTTCCTGGAACAGTAGCAGCCACACCAGGATCACCCACATCTTCCTCCATGAGTTTATCACATGAGCAAATGGCTAAGTTACGCTCAGAGTTGGAAGTAGTTCAAGGAAATGCAGCTGTTCTTAATGAAATGTTAGCTGAGGTGGAGCCAGGAAAAGAACATCCCAGTGATCTACAGCTGCTGCAGGTCAGTGATTTTGTAAAATCTAGGTTATATTGCCTTAGTTTTGGTCTAGCTATGATGAGAATGTGGCATTTGCATTGATGCTTGGTGTTCTATTAAAATGATAGTAGCTTGGAATGTTGTGTATCATATTAAACTTTAGGATACAAGGTTTTTTTCGCCACGTGTAGCCCACCTGCAGAGGTTTTTTTCCTCCATTTGGTAAAACAATTGGAAAAAATGCAATTGATGTAAAATAAAAACTGTTACACAGTAAATATGTCTATATATATGAAATAATTTATTGCTGGCCTTGGTAGAGGGGTGGTGTCTAGCTCCCAGTGCTAGGGTCGCAGGTTCGAAACCTGCTGTGTGTTCGTCCTTGTTATTGTTGTTACGATATTCAGTATAATTGGCCCTGTGCTGTCTCTGAATTCTTGCCAATAAATAAATAAAATTAGCTTTTAGTATTTGTGATAAATTTGCAACTGTTTTCATAAACAGTATAAAATGTCGTCAGAGGATCACTTTCCTTGTTAATCACTTGATTGCAAAAAACTATATTTTCCACATTAAAAAATATCATATTTGCCAGTAATTTTTTACATATTATTATAATTTGATTACAAGGAACATTAATAATAATAATAATTTTTATTCATCTCAGGACATATTTACATATACCGTATTCACCTGAATCTAAGACGACCTTTTTTTCCAAATTTTCAACTGTAAATATCAAGAGTCGTCTTACATTCGAATACGAAGTATATTTAAGCATTTAATCAATGGTTTTTACAACAAATGGTATATTAGAGTAAACAATTCACAACAGCAAATTCAAGTACGTACATAAAGAAGTGAAATAAACAAATAGTAATAACAATAAGAAAAACATGATGGGAATAATAATTATTTAGACTAATAATCATCGTCGACGATCATAACACAGACGACGTACTTTCATCTTGCACGTAATGGCAACCGCAATGTCAAAACAAATGAGAGCAGAAATTATTGGGATTCCCCTTTCAAACGACGCACCGCGATTCACTAAGTGTGACAGTAATTTTGCGTTGTGCATTCTTGATTTAAATGCACAACCCTTAAGTTAAAATGACAGATCATGTTGAAGTACGTGGCACGAGTGCAAAGGGGAAGTTAACAAAGGAATTAGACGGAGCTAAGATACAAATTTTAAGCTGATCGTGATAAATTACGCCGAAAAAACTAATAACTGTGATGCGAGTAGAAAGTTCGGTGTATCTGAGGCAAATGTGCGTCGATGGAAACTCTCAAAACAGGAACTAGAAAAAGCCAAAGCCACAAGGAAGTCGCTCAGTGGTCCAAAATTAGGCCGATTTCATGGCATTGAAGAAGAAGTAGTCAAGTTTGTGCGCACCATGAGGAAGAACGGTATGCCTGTTTCGACTGAAAGTATTATACTTAAAGCTAATGAAATTACTAGAGGACTTAATATATCATTGCAAGAATTCAAGGCCAGCAGAAGTTGGTGCGTGAGAATGATGCGACGAAATAATTTTTCTTTACGGCGAAGAACTTCGCTGTGTCAGAAATTGTCAGAAGACTATGTAGAAAAACTTCTCGCTTACCAGAAATACGTAATTGGTCTTAGAAAAACCAATAATTACCTTTTGAGCCAAATAGGAAATGCCGATGAAACTCCGGTTTTCTTCTACATGCCATCTAATTATACTGTGAACGAAAAAGGTGCGAAGTCCGTCCTAATTAAAACTACAGGCAACGAAAAAATGCGAGTCACGGTAATGTTGGCGGTTTTGGCAGATGGGACTAAATTACCATCATATGTGATTCTAAAGCGGAAAACAATGCCTAAGAAACATTTGCCAAGTGAAATAATAGGTGTCAAGAAAAGGGATGGATGACTAAAGAACTAATGAGAGATTGGTTACATGTGGTGTGGAATAGACGGCCAGGAGCTTTACGGAAACAAAGAGGATGCATTCAAGGACACTTATCTCCTGAAATTAAAAACAATGAGTGCGATGAATATTGATCTTATTGTAATACCTGGAGGAATGACATCGCAACTTCAAGTTTTAGATGTTGCTGTCAATAAGTGTTTTAAAAATAATTTAAAGGTTTTGTATTCTGAGTGGTTACAGAGTGGAACTCACACTTTAACACCAAAAGGAAATCTTAAGAAACCTGAAGTTGCAATGCTCTGCCAATGGATCAAGGCATCGTGGCAACAAATAAATGCAAAAGTAATAGTGAAAGGATTTAAGAAATGCTGCTTATCTAATGCCATGGATGGGAGTGAGGATGATGTTTTGTGGGAGACTGATGATGAAGTTGAGAGTGATAAAGATAGTGAGCATGAGGAAAATAGTGAAGGTTGCATAGACAGTGATGATGACTAACACAATAAAATGATTTTATGCAGCACTTGGATTGAAATGTTTTTTTGTTGTCCTGAAATGAGTATATTCTTTCAATGTATTTACTTTATTTTTAATGTTATCTTAAAATGAATGCTACCATTTAATTTGTTTGAAAACCTGAACGGTTCTATTTGTGATGTGATCTTATGATTTTAAAATGTTAAAAGACAATGACATTCAAGAAAAGTATAAGAGAAAATAAATATTCCAGAAGATTTATAATTTTTGTAGTCATGAAGGTCAATTTGAGCTTTTTTCTCTTTTGGAATCATCAAAATGGGGGGTCGTCTTAGATTCAGGGTCGTCTTGGATTCGGGTGAATATGGTATGTATACGACAGGCCAATAAATGATGATACAAAATAATCAAACTTTGCATAAAAACTACTAACAAAGATCATTTCAAAATATTAATTAATGATAAAATCACAAAGAAAATACTATCTACACAAGTACAGTAGAACCTCTATTATCCGAACTTCTGTCAACAGTAATCTCGGTTAACCAAAATTATCTCCATCTTATTTTATTGATTTTTACTTTCTCATACGAAGTATCGAGAAAGTATTGTTATCGCGACAAAATTCGACCTCGAGATTTTTACGGAAATATACGTTGTAGGTGTCGCTGAATCCACAAAAGTGGTTTTCGCAATGCCATCTGTCTGTCTGTCTGTTACTGGCTCTGGAGCCTAGACGGTAGAACGAAAATGAATGAGATCTCGTACTTAGGCATTTTATCATACTGACCAGAGTATACATAGAAATGGTTGACATTGATCAATAATTAAGAGTAGTTTATTCTACGCATTTTTAACAACAATCCGATTTTCTCAAAAACGGCTCTAACGATTTTGATCAAATTTCGTAGAGTTACTTGACTTTACGTCTTCAATAATACTGTATAGTTCATATTTCTCAAAAAATGAATATAAGGCTAGTTTATTCTTGGGCAACTTGAACAAAAATTGGATTTTCTAAAAACAGGCTCATACGATTTTCATTTTCTAAAGATAACTAAACGATGCATTAGTACCCATATATGAGAAAGTTTGTACAATGTATGTTGTACCGATTTTTATTTCTTGTTAAGTAGTCATGAATGGCAGAATTTCGTGTAAAAAGATGAGGGTTCATTTTTAAAAATACAACATATTCATACATAAAAATGCATGGAAATGTCATTATATTGTTTTCTATGAATTTCAATTTGCATGAGGTACGTTTATTTAGTTTATATATTGCTCGTAAGGCACTTTTTTGGGTAATAAATAGTCTGGCAGTATGGTGTGATGAGCCCCAGAAGATAACAAGTAAAAATCGATTGCTTGATGCGCAAAATTTTATTCTTATGCAAATTTATATTTTTTAAAATGAATATACAAACTCGGGATAAAAACACATATTAATCTGAAAGAATCAACTTTATATTTTTAAAAAACATAAATCGCATCAAAGCCGATTTCGGGTAAAATGTAGTATTTAATTATGAAAAAAGGTATTTATTTTAGGTTTCTAAAAATGGAAAGTGCCCAATATCGTATTAGCCCGAGCAACTCGGGGCAATTTTGCTAGTGGTTAAATAGTAATCTACATCTATCTACCTATCTCTACTCTATCTATAGTCTATAGATATCTATAAAGAAAAGTGTTTGTATGTATTTGTGTTTTTCCATAATCAGCAATTACAGCACTTAGAAGCAAGAAGAAGGTATCATTTTAACCGAAATAAAGAGTTAAGTGGTGCAGTCGGGTTTTAAACCGATTTGATGGAACATTCTAATTTTTAAAAAGTATTTTCTTTTTTCATTTTCTCCATTTGAATAACATGCGGATGACTGCAGCTTATTTTGTCATTTGAATTTTAATATTACTTAGAAACATAGTTCGAACTTGAGACTTAAATAGTTCAGAATCCGAATCCAGATCGAATCATCGTAAAAATACATTTAGAATCATAAAAATACGTGATTTTATTAGTTTTATGACAGTACCAATTATAAGCAACCATAACAACTCCTATTGTCGCTGGAGTTGAATCCAGTGCATTAAAAATAAGAAAACATTTAACGTAAGTAATATGGTTTTTTAATTTTGCTTTGTTTACATGGCAACCAAATATATGTTGATTTCATGAAATATTACTATTAAAAGGTTTCTAATGATAATATTGTCCCATATGAGGATAAAAATTATAAGGCACTTTGAGGTGAGCTTGAAATTTGGAACGGTTATATGTTTTTGGATAAAAGCAATTGGAAAAATACGAAATTGTAAAAATTCAAAATTTTAAAAATGCTTGCAGTGGTGGTATCTAATAAATAAAAGAGGATGTCTGTCTGTGGCAGCTATAACTCATCAGAGAATAAAGTTAGGAGCTTGAAATTTTGACAGCAGCTTCAGGTTGATCGTGGGAGTTGCAGTGCTGAATATAATTCAAGTCGGCCCACGGGGTTGTGACCCCAGAGATCACGGATCGGTCAGTCAAAATTTCAGTTTCTTGAGGATATCTCAGCAACCATTGGACCGATTTTGATAAATCCTACACCAATATCAATGTTTTGATGATATACATTTTCTAGCTGAAAATGGACAAAATCAGTCCACTGGGTCGAAAGGTCTTAATGTAATGGCCGGTTCAAATTTTGGTTTTTTGAGTATATCTCAGCAACGAATTGAAATAGGTTTAAAAATATAAATTTTTTACTCAGTTATTTCTGTAAAACATAATTTTCGCATTTATGGCATTATTGAAATATAGAAATTTACTAACATTCCATATCTTACGTAAAAATTGTTGTTGAATTGTTGTTTAAATTGTTGTTTATTTCATTGAAATATTTGTTGTTTTTAATTGAATTATCTTCTAATCTAACATATAAAGGAGAATGTTTGTAAGTTTGTTTGTTCGCTTTGAATGCTTTTAATACGAGATAGGGAGGGAGAGAGATGGATGGTAACGGAAGGGGGAGATGGAGAGAGGGAATTAGAGGGAAAGGGTGGAGAGAGGGAGAGGGAGGGAGAGAGAGGAGGGAGGGGGAGAAGGGAAGGAGGGGGAGTTTATACGTTATTTTCAATTTTGCACAGTGCAAGATTTTTTTCCTTGATTCATCTAAATAGGAAAATGTGGAGCGGTTTTCTTCATTTTAGCTTTATTCGACGGGTATGACTGTGTACTATCTTATTCTTGCAATGCTTACATGTTACATGGTCGAAGTTTTAGATTCACTAAATCTGTTGAAATTCAACGGGCACTCCTGCTAGTTAATAATAAATGGCTTTAATGATATTTTCGTGTGGCATAGAGTACTCCATAAGCAAACAGTTTTTAAAACTGCATCAGTAACGTAAATAATTAGACATAGATTTTCCACAATTTGTGATTTCCACACCTTTGAAGATATCGTCACCACACCTTGCATAGATCTATAATTTTCCCGTGTGTAACATAGTCTATATGGTGATAAAAAAATTTGGGGGCAAGGGGTGCTTGATTCAACAATTATTTTCCCATAAGTTTAACGTAATTTTAGATTTTTCACGGTGCAAGATTTTCTTCCTTCAATCATCAAAACACCTAAATATCATTTTAGCTTTATTCGACAGTTAAAACTGTGTCACTATCTTATTCTTGCGATGTTTACATGTTACACAAGTCGAAGTTGAAATTCATCGGGTACTTCCGCTAGTAGCATTATAATATTATCAAAAGTATGTATCAAATTGCAAATACTTATTTATTATTATAACTTGGCATTATTTTTCTGGTGAAAAAATTAAAATTAACAAGGCTCAGCTTTTATTAGTTGAATTATAAAGCAGGTTCCACAAAATATGTTGGATGGGTTTAGGCAGCCTCGGTTTAAAAAAAGCTAGGGAGGTACAACGTGAAAATATCACTTCGGTCTATTTATCGGCCGGCGCAGACCGCGCTTTTGTTTATACACCCATATCATGAGAACTACAAATGATATTTGATTGGTGTTTTTTCCAAAAGTAAATTTAAACATTTATGCACATTTTCCTCGTTTAATATATCACTAACTCAATTAGGGAAAAAGTTTTCCGCAGACTGACTTTTTCATGTCCCAAGCAAAAATTTTGGTGAATAAGAAAAGTTATTCGTTTTTCAAAGGCGTTTGAGTAACAATATATGTTTTTGATCTCTGCCTTTTTTATAATCAATCTATCATGAGATATAATAAAAAAAATTGTTCCTATTGGATCACTAGAAGCCGAGATTGACATTTTACGTTTAAAGAGAAATAAAAACGCAGATAGCGGAAGGTTTTATGAGTAAAGTTATTAATTTTTCAAAGGCGTTTGACTGATAATATGTGTTTTTGATTTCTACAGTTGTTATAAGCAATCTTTCAAGAGGCATAATAAAAATAATTGTCCCTATTGGAGTAATAGAAGTCGAGATATGATGTTTAATGTTTAAAGAAGTGTAAGTGCCCCTTGAATTTTAACGGTTTTTGTGAATCTAATTTCGCTGCCAATTCTAGGGCGTATGCAGAATATACAAAAACATTTTATTCTACGAAAAACTGAAAACCACATAAAAGGAATAGTTTTTCACTTAGCTTTTCTTAACAATTAACCAAATTTATTTGTAAACAATCTGCTTCCAAGTGTATTGCATTCAGATATAACTATAATTTGATTTCCAATCGTATTACTTTCGTCAAATCCAGCTTCATTTCTTGTGTAGTTATGCCTTTCTGAAATGTTTACTTTTATGTTTTGTAAGCATGAAACTAGTGAATAGGCAATGTTGTCCATGGTTTAACACTGGCTTTGATTCAACTTTTTTCGATTATAACTAATAATTTATGCTAAATCTTTACGATAATTTAAATCACGAGTTCAAAACTTGACGGGAAATAATTTTCAAAAGCAAACTTAAAAACCTTTACACCAATTTATGGGCTTTCCTTATGGGGCAATGCGCGACGAGTTTGTCCTGCTACGAATTGACGTGCAATGATTTTGTCCTGAAACGAATTGATGCGCGATGAGTTTGTCATGCGACGAATTGTTGTGTGACGAATTTACGTGCGATGAATTGACGTGCAACAAGTTGTCTTGCGACGAATTGATGCGCTATGAATTGACTGTGACGAGTTGACAGTATACCGCGCTTTCTTGGGACAGGGTGAGCCTGATGATTGCCATTGCATGCTCTGCCGCTTTGTCTCAGGTTCATACTGAAAAACCCAGTTTTCATACCAAGTGATGACTCTGTTCAGCCATTCATCATTCTCCTCAATTTGTTGCAAAAGATCAGTGAAAACTTCCCTTCTCTGCTGCAGATGGTCGTTACTGAGGTTCTTGGGCACCATCTTCACGCAAACTTTCTTCATCCCAAATTTTCCGTCAAAATCAATCGTATAGTGTCTATATTGATATTCAGTTCTTCTGAAATCATTCTGACACTAAGATGTCAATCATTCTGCACCAGAGTTCTCACCTTTTCGACGTTTTCATCCGATTTTGATGTTATCAGATGCGCAGGTTGGCTGTCAAACTCAACTTCGTCCCTTCCTTCGGAAAACCGTTTACACTATTGAAAAACATGTGCTCTTGACATAACCCCTTCTCTATACTCTTGCTTTAACATTTTAAAGATTTCAGTTGGTTTTTTCCCTAGTTTTAACTAAAATTTCATGTTGATTCTTTTTCAAAATGTTTATCATACGTTTTCATGACAAACTATCCAAACAATACTTAAGTTAAACCACAACAGCTCTGCACTTGCTAGACTTGTCAAAACAAGTTTACTACTGTGTAGCGTTCAGACATGTACCTATTGTCTGCAATAATCTTCACTGACCCAGTGTTGTCACACACACTACAGTGTTCTCAGTCTCGTTATTTAAATGTCAGACCTCGTAATATAGCCCTCTGATTCTCATTAAAAGCTTACCAATATAAAAGCATTGAGTTCGTTGCCATAGTTGTCAATTGTTGAGACCTAGAAAATTTCTCACTTTTTTCTGATAAAAATTATAAATTTATGCTAAATCAACGTGGATTTGAATTCCGTCTTCAAAAATAAGAAAGTACAATTTCTATACATTCCGATACTTAAAGTCCCGATTTCATATCTTGACGGGAAATAATTTTAAAAATCATATACAGTAAATCCTCGTTAACACGAATCCTAAGGGACCAGGAAATCGGGAGTTTGTGTTAAAAAAATTCGCGTTAACGAAGTCGCGGTGAAAATTACGTTGAAGCTCTTCCTTAGTTTCCTTAGTCTCTTCTATCCTTAGTTTGTTCCTTTCTTTGTCTCACTGTAGTACACACACACACACACACACACATATATATATGTATATATATATAAATACTTAAGGAAAAGGAAAGGTAATAATAAAGGTAGCAACAAGGTGTTGGAGGAAGCCCAGTGGACACTTACCTAGAATGAAGAGCCGCTGGGGGTGCTGAGGACACACGAAAAATACAAAAGAACAAAAACTACACAAAAATGGAGCTTTCGGGCTGATGCCCTTCTTCAGCGACGGAGAAACATATACTGTTTGAAGTGACACACTGGGGGGATATATGGGGAGGGGGGGAGGGGTAATGAGAGAAGTTCGGGGATAGGAGGAGACGGGTAGGAGGTACGGCCAATAGGGTTATCGGAGGTTAAGACCAGGTGGGGAGAAAGAGTTAAGGAGAAAGATGTAGGCCAACTCCCACTGTCGAAGTAGGGGAGCGGGGGTATCATCCGGTAGGGCACGGATAATCCTTACAGTGAAGCAATTATTGAAGGTGGCCTGGTGTGAATTGGCGTGAGAAGCCACCGGAAGGGGACGGTTAGTGTTTACGCTGTTCCGGTGGCCATTGATTCTAATGTTGAGGGGGTTGCTGGTGAGGCCAACATAAAAAGCAGGACAAAGTGTGCAGGTGAGGAGGTAAATGACGTTCCTCGTCGTGCAATTACTTCTGGAGGGGATGGGGTAGGTGATGTTGGAGGAGGGGCTGGTAAATGAAAATGAGGGTGGGTGGATGGGGCATGTGAGACAACGGGGTTTGCCGCAGGGTTGAGATCCTGCAGCGGATGGAGGGTTGGGAGTGGGGGGTTCTTTCTTCCACAGCATGTTTCCCAAATTAGGAGGCCGGCGGAAGGAGAGAATGGGGGGATTAGTAAAGGGGGTTGGTGGGAGGTGGAAGTAAGAATTGGGTGGGCAGCGTGAAGGATTTCCTTGAGGACCTCGTGAATCCCGGGGTGGAAGAGGGTGGTAAGGGTAAGAGAAGGGGTAAGATCGGGAATAGGAGGAGTGTGAGGGTGGTGTTTGGTGGTTACCGGTGTGATTACCCTCCGGATCTGGTCACGGATCAGGCCCGGTGGGTAACCGCGTTTGAGGAGGGCATCTTCGAGGATGGAGTAATATATTGAGAGAGACCTCCTGTCTGAGCAAATCCTCCATCCTCGGCGGACTAGGGCATATGGGATCGAGGTTTTGGTGTGTAGGGGATGGCAGCTTTCGGAGTGGAGGTATTGAAGGCTATTGGTGGGTTTGATGTGGACGCCGGTGCGGATTTTTCCGTCTTGGATGGAAAGGTCGACGTCCAGAAAGGTGATGTTAGTGGTGGAGGTATGGTAGGTGAAGGAAAGCGTGGGGTGAGAGGAGAGGCGTAACAAAAAGGATTGGAGGGAGTCAGGTCCATTGGTCCAGATGAAAAAGATGTCGTCAATGAATCTCAGCCACAATAGTGGTTTGAGAGGTGTGTTGAGGAAATGAGTCTCCCATTCCCCTAGGTAGCAATTGGCATAAGAGGGCGCCATTCGAGTGCCCATTGCTGTACCCTTAATTTGGAGATAATGGTGCCCTCCGAAAGAGAAGTTGTTCTTTTTCAGTACCATTTCTGCCAAGTGCAATAGGAAATGGGAGGAGGGTCTTTTGTCAGGTCTTGTGTCAAGTAATTTTCTGAGGGCAGAAAGTCCGTCATCATGGGGAATATTGGTGTAGAGGGAGCAAACGTCAATGGTAGCCAAAATGGTGTTGGGTGGGAGGGGAGAAGGGAGGTGCTTAAGGCGTTGGAGGAAGTGGTTGGTGTCTTGGATAAAGGATGGCAGTAGTCGGACGAGAGGCTGTAGGTGAAAGTCCACGAATGCGGATATGCGCTCCGTGGGGGAGTTGAAACTGGCAACAATGGGATGGCCAGGGGTGTTAGGTTTATGAATTTTAGGAAGAAGGTAGAAGGTGGAGGTACGGGGATTCTTGGGGATCATCAGGGCGATGGCAGAGTCGGTGAGGCCTTCCTGTTTTCCTGCGGAATGAAGATGGGAGGAAATTTGGGAGGAGTGGAGGCTTGTGGGGTTGGAGGTGAGGGGGAGATAGAAGGTTTCGTCGGAGAGCTGGCGCTTGGCTTCTTCATTGTATTGGGCGCGATCGAACACAACCGTGGTGGTGCCCTTGTCTGCGGGGAGGACAATAATATTTCTGTTGTGTTTAAGTGTTGAGATGGCATGTCTTTCACGTCTGGTAAGATTGTCTTTGTGGTCAAGAAGGTCGGGAAAGTTGGGCTGGGAGATAATATAATTAAGATATTGTTCTACCGGGTGTTGGGAGGGAAGGGCGGGTGGGATATATTGGGAAGGGGGTTTGAAAATGGAAAAGGTCTGTGGGAGGCCGGGGGGGAGGTTTGGGTGAGCAGAAGGAGAAGGGTCCCCTTTGGGAGGGTTGGTTTTTAGGTGGAGCGTGCGAGCAAAGGCCTGGACGTCGGCGAGGAGACGGAAATGATCGAATTTGGTGGTGGGACAGAACGAGAGGCCGCGGGAAAGGAGTGCTGTCTCAGCAGGAGTGAGTTCGTGGGAGGAAAGGTTTACAATGTCGTCTGGTTTGGAAGAGGTGGGGGTGGTGGGGGGAGCAGAAAGGGAATCGGAGCGCTTCATATGTTTAAAATTTGAGACAGAGGGGACCCTTTGTGGAGTACGGAGTGGAGGTGGGGTGGGAAAACCCAAGAGGTCCGCAAGGCAGGGCTTTTGGCCTATAAGTGGAGGGGGATGGTTGATGACCTCACCAGATGGTAAATATATATATATATATATATATATTCACTGTTTATTACTAAGATACTAAACTTAATTTTCAATATTTGTTAGGGCTGAAAAATTCGAAAGTGTTCTGCTGGTGAAGCACAGTATGGCGACCAAAAAATAAAGCCACGTAATCCTCAAACTAATTGCTATATTGTACAAGAAATAACATAACAGCAAAACAAATGCTCTTGAGACATAACAATAGTCTCGCAACTTAAACACTTCGTGAATATGAAATTATAACATAACAGCAAACAAAGCTCTTGAGACATAAAACTAGTCTCGCAACATGAAACACTTCATAAATGTCAAATTATAGTTACACTCTGTCCTCCGGAAACTTTCACCACACGCGACTTGCGAGGAAAATCTTCTCGACTTACAGGATCCACTCCTCTCTCTCCGTCACTTGGAATCTTACTCTCGCCAGCGGCAACCCTCGGCTGACGCTGTCTCGGGATATCTGCCCACTCGTTCTCTCGAAAGCCACGGTCATGTGATGGAGCGGTTGAGGGGAGATTCGGCGGGTAGCTTAAACGGGCGACTCCTTGACTTCGTATTGGTTCATTTCTTGATTACGTTATATAACCATGAGAAAGGAGGAAATGGGAAATAGGGGTAATATTTGCCCTATATAAAGCGCATTGCTGTGGGACCAGCCATTTGGCGGGAGATTTTGGCTTTCTGTTCGCCGATTACGAAAGACGCCGATAACGAAGGACAGGCGATATTTGATGGTGGGCATTTTTCGTCGCGTTTATTCGTTAAGTGCGGAGGTGCGGGGAAAATCGCTGCAACAGGGTACAAATTGCATACACATTCGAAGATGACCTTCTCTAAACGGCTCAAAAGTGTGTTTGAAATGTTAGACGTGGCCAAATAGTGCTCGAGCACACTAAGAGCGGACATGAATTCTGCACGGGTGGGTGACTCCGGTGGTTCCTCTTCATTTTCATCTGAAGAAGATGCTTCGGGTTCATTTACTTCTTCATCAGGAAAACCACAAACGGCGACATTATTGTCGATGTCTACGTAATTTTTTAATGTTAACCCACTCTGGAAAAGGAATCAAAAATTAATAAAAACGATTTTAAAGACTTCCTACGATTCGCGTTCAAACGACGGTTTCTATCCTTACCTCAGTCGGCATGAGTGTCTGCAAGAGCTCCCACTCCTCGGGCATCTCGTTTTCGCTGACAGCTCCTTCATCGGTAGAATCGATGTCCGAACGGGTTCAGGCCTTCTCGTAGCAATTTTTAATATGCTTCCCGGAAACAGATTCCCAAGACGCTCCAATGACTCTGACTGCATCTAGGACACTCCATGTAAGGGTATCGTTGCCTTCCACTGCGCGGATTGCAGCTCGCACCAAGCGAATGTGGTATGCTTTCTTCATAAGGGCGATAATACCTTGGTCTAGGGGCTGAAGATGGCTCATTGTGTTTGCCGGAAAGAAACAAACTTTTACGTTGCTGAGCTCAAAATCGCCAAAGCTGTGGGCAGCACAATTATCCATCATAAGCAGCACCTGACGATTCTGCACAATCATACGGCGATTAAATTGTAAGAGCCACTCACGGAATGCGGTGCAGTCGATCCATGCCTTCTTGTGGTGGGTGTAATCGCAGGGCAGCTTCGAGTGGTCGATGTGTTTAAAACAGCAAGGGCTCTTGGATTTTCTTATAACCCATGCTCAAAGCTTCTCGCTCCCATCCGAATTGCAGGTGAGAACAACGGTTAATCTCTGCTTGCTGCAGCTACCTCCATGACATTTCTCTCCCTTCATACTTAAAGAACGGTTTGGCAAGAGATTATAAAAAATCCCAGTCTCATCCATGTTCAAAATGTTCCGTGGGTCGTACTTCTCCTGGTTACGTTTGAAATTTACAAGCCATTCATTTGCATCTGTTTCATGCACTTTATTAGCCTCCCCACAAATCACTTGAGAAGAGATCCCATGACGTTTTTGAAAACACCACAACCAACCAGTGGAGCACTTGAAGTCATCAATCCTGAGGTTTGAACCAATTGTATTTGCCTTTTCTTGAATAATGAGTCCACTTAAGGGCACTTCCGCTGATCGCTATGTTTAATCCACTCTATTAATTCTTCTTCAACATCTTGATGAGGAGCTCCATGCAATCGCTTAGCTTTTTGCCCAACACATCCCGACGCAGCGACTTGATGTAATTTTTCGTGGTTCTTGATTATTGTCGAGAGTGTCGATTTTGGAATACCAAAACACTGAGCAATCTGAGTTATATTGCAAGCTCCGTGGTCCACTTCGTCCAATATCTGGAGCTTCGTCTGGAGATTAATGCTCGTTTGCTTACGTTTACTCATTTTGAAAATTAAATGTACAATTTTGTGTGTGGCTTTTGGTAAAATAACTTCAGATAACAAGCACCTTCCTGCAGTGGAACTGATTTTTATCTGCTAAGGGGACTAAGTCCTCCACTCTCAAAAACAGTCGCGAATTGACTAAAAGTCTCTTTATGGATACCAGTCCAAATTTCGCTTCCCAAATGTTCTGTTTCTTATTTCAAAGAAATGGTTTTCAAGGAAGATGAGTTAATGACATTAATTACCCTCTCCTCATATTCCCAGAAAGCATTATCCCCTCACCGGGGGATTTGCAAAGAAGTGCATCGAGAATGGGTAGAGGCAACACCCCATGTAGTAAAAGGCCTCACAGCTCAATGTAGAAGGTTGAGTGATGTCAGCAACCATAGGTCTAAAGCGGCCTATGGTCGACCACGCCACCACGCTTTCGTTGCATAGAACCATACATAACCTTCACTTGTTAGACGCCATTACAGTTGTGCGGTTACTCATACGGTGTGGTTAATAACTTGAGTTTAGAAGAGTTTCTAGTGGTATATATTCGTCCTTTTGAGGAAAACATGGTGTATAAGTGCTGTGTTCCCGGTTGCCGAGTCCGCAAGTACGGAAAAATGGAAATTATGTGTTGAGCATGCCATTACAGCAGGTATGGACAGTTCGCTTTAAGCGAGTGATCCTAAGTGCGGGACCAAGATGTATGTTCAAAATTTGCACAAACCAAATTTCGCGTTAAACGAATAAAACTCCATAAGACGCTATATATTCCTGCCGGGACCGCAATTTGGATTCGTGTTATCGAGAAATTCATGTTAAGCGAGTATGTGTTAACGAGGATTTAATGTATATAAACCTCTACACCGATTTATGTGCTTTTCCTATAGGGCAATAATGGGGCCTAAATAGCCCCTCAGAATTGGAGTTTCAACAGTTTCATGGTTTTTCTTTCGGTTGTGACCAAAAATCTTAAATTGTGCCAAATTTCAAGTTTCTAGGACATTTGGAAGATAACTTTGTCAATAAAACAGAAATGTTAAATGTATCTGTTAATCAGGGCTGCCAATATAGGGGATTAAAACTGTATTTAGAACCTGTTTGTCTCCCGCACTAAAAATTCAATAAGCTCCTCAGAAACAAAGGTTTTCGTAAAGTCCACAAATGTCACAATTTCATCATAAGATATCTGAATATCTGAGACCGTGACTCTCTTGTCTAAATCTTTGGGAACAAAATTGCCTTGCAACCAGTCAAACAAGGACAGTTGTTGCTCCCTTACATACGTCTCCTTTTCATGTCTGGTGTGATCTGCTCCACTTCAGTACAGGCGACTCTTGAGATTCGACCGTTCGAGATTCGACCAACTCGAGAATTCGACCAACTCGAGAATCCTGCTTATTCGACCTAGCCGATCGATCAGTTGAATTAGAAACTAGTTTACAAGAAGTAATTTTTGGTCTGCCCAACCACGAGAGGTTTAGTTTCAGTCTAGACATAGTTATTTATGCTCTAATTGTTTGAATTTGTGCTGATTCGACATTTGACTGTTTTAGATTTGACCACGTTTTCAGGAACTCATCCCGGTCGAATCTCGGGAGTCGCCTGTATTTACATTATGCACATCTTCATTGTCACTATTGCTACTTGTATCCAGGGTCACCACCTCTCCGGGTTTGACCCGAAGTCTCCGGGTTTTTGGACTTGCCTCCAGATGAGAGAAAAAATCTCCGGGTCAACATGAATATTTTCGAAATTGGCATTAAAATATTACGATTTATTTTTAACTTCTCTAAGAGAATAAATATTTCATTCTAGAATGGCTGTGCCATGTAATTAACCTGGTAGATGGTACACAGGGCCGTTCAAAGAGGGAGGGGGGGTGCAATGGATGCGAGGTATCCGGGCCCCCGAATAAACATTCGTTTATTGCCCCCAAAATTTAGAGTTGTCGGTTATTGATTAAAGATTCTGCCATAAATTTTGTGCCAACTTTTATTAAAAATTACGATTTCTCCAAGTTCATAGAGGGAGTTCAAAACAGGAAAATGTGCAAAACTAATTCTTAATGAAGCTCTTCCAACTATAAGTAATAAATTTTGCGACTTACCAGTGGACAAGAAATTGGTAATAATATTTAAAGATGGAAATAATTTCACTGAATTGTCTAGCCTGTTGTCACAAATTTTATGTATTCCCGTTAGCAATTCCTTTGTGGAAAGTGTTTTTTCGCTTGTGAAAAATGTATGGAGGGATGAAAGAAGTAGAATGAGAGTAGAATTAGTAAAAGCGGAAATTTGTACTAAATTGAATTTTAACATGACCTGTGAAGAGTTTGTGAATTTTCTAAACAACCTGATCAAACTGAACTGTTAAAATGTTCCACAAGCAACATAAAATATACTTTTAAGAAAAGATAAAAGGTATGTACAATCATGTAGTAATCCTATTCGCCATTTCCTATAAAATTTATGTGGAAGTTGTAATTTATGTGGAATGTATTCATATATTTCATGTGGTTGTTTATTTTAATGTTAAAATTATACCATTTATTGTAAAACTGACCATTAAGCATTAAAGAGAGTATGTATTTTCAATATATTAAATTTGTTCTTCCCTATGTATTGTTCAATCTTGCATTATTATTGTAATTTTGGAATGAAATACATTTGCTCCTAACATTTTTATAAAATTTACATAGATCCTGGGTATTAAACTGTTAACAAGATGAACGAACAGAACTTAAGATGCCTACTTTCCTAAGGTAGACATCGAGTTAATTACTTATATTGTCATTAAATTGTTAATTAACTGGATGGCATAGCCATTGGTTATATTGGCTTTTAAAACTTCAAATTCACAGCCAATGAGCTACTCTTTCTTTCCCACTTTACAGTAAAATCTCAATTAACCGGCCTATATAGGGCGGAGGTTGGCCAGATAATCCGAGAATCCGGTTTATCTGGGGGAAAATCGATAATGACCGCCGTAATGGAAATGACACCAAAAAGTTTGTTATTGTACGCTGGAACAATTATTTTAAAATTACGACGACTTTATCAGCTTATTTGCTAGTGTTACTTCAACATAATGCATACATCTGATTCCTTTTCACATAAAATTTGTAATTTTTTACGTATAAACTGCTGATTATTTGCCTCAATCAACATTTCATTTTCTAACTCTCTGAAACTTTCAACACAGCAATAGGGAAAATTATCATTTCAGCCATCAAAATATTAATTTTTGAGACAAAAGTGATTGTAAATACGAAAAAAATTCAGAAATGAAACAATTGCATTTTCCATGGTGCATGGCAGGAAATCTCTTTCAAAGTCACGGCTTATAAAAGCAATGTATAAAAAATGAACTTACCAATCAATCGGAATCGCTATCTGAGAGTGAATGCAAATCGGGAGTGGTATGAAAATTACTTGCTGAGTGCCGAAATCCACAAAAGTGAGTCTCTGATGAGGTTATGTCTTTTGAAGTTGACGGCTAGGGGTCCTCAAGTTCTTGATATATGCACTGGGAATGTGAAGCAGGCTTAAAGAAACTGTCAATTTTCATTTGCTTTGCACTAATCCATTGTTTCAGAATGATTAAGTCTCTAAATTCTCTAAAATGTTCGTAGTAAACTTCAAAAGCAGGATCGGAACATGCGTTGATGAAATTAATCACAGATTCTACATGGTCTCTAACTACGCAGAGTTTTTTTGGAGCCGTTTCTTCGTACTCATCTTCGTCATCATCACTTGGATTTCCTAAGTCGGGGCATGAAACACTTGCCGCAACTTCCTCTTCCGTGAGGATGTGATACCCAGGGTCTCCTTCGTCGGCGTCTACATCACATCGTCTATTGTAGCATTTCTTTCTCCTGCTAATAAAAGAACCTTTTGATAGTCCTCCGGTTCAACCCCTCGGAAATCAATGTCTACGTCAGTGTCGTGTAAAAGTTTCTTCCACCCGTTCACGAGGGTTAAGCTTTTCACTGCATCCCAAGCGCTTGCCCAATTATATATTGCTGACTTAATGCTGTAATTTTTTATGTTCTGCAATGTCCTATTTCCTCGGGTATCCTCTGCAATGTCCCCGTTGTTTTCCAGCACCACCATCACTTCATCCAAATATTTTCTCCTATAGAGTCAGTTTTATGAGTGATCGTCTTTGCCACCCTGAGGCAGCTATGTTGCGAACTACGCAATTTGGCAACAAAGCCATATCACCTTTCATCAGATAAACATAGAGGATAAACAGCACCTCTCGGACTGTTTCATCACTTTGACTGTGAGCGTAAGCAACATTGTAGCAATGAAACACAACAAATCTCGGTGGGCGTATTCATTTTCCCTGCTACATTGTTGTTTTCTCCTCAGATATCGCATTACGACTCCAAATTAAAATGAGTAACAGATTCACAAATTAAAATGAGTAACAGATTCATCAGATTTCATGCCTCCTTACTACTAATGTGCCATATATTTATGAAAATTGTCTTACCGGAAGCTTTATTGACACGAATGTAGTCTAAAATTCAGTTACCATTTAAAAAAATACATATAATACCAGAAGGTAAAATGTTTAATTCCGTTTATTTTCAAATTCGCCGGAAAAAATAACACAACGGGGCGCCGTTGATGAAAACGTCATCACGGCCAACCGGCCGGTTAAAGCGGGGTCCGGTTAATCGAGGGCCGGATAATCCAGGTTTTACTGTACATACTTTATATAACATCATCAGGTATTATACTTATTTTTGCATAAAAAATTCAGTTGATTACGTGATTTTGGGAGAAAAAATGACGCATTTCTGTACTAGATATATACCCCATGGCAGTTGAGAAATAATCGCCTCCATGACAATAATCTTCTTATGAGCGAATAAAAATTGCAGAATTGCAAGTATTAACGCAAAATTCAAAGAAATACGATCGATAAGGAAATTCTACGGCAAAAAATTAGAATTTCAATTCCGCAGAGAATAGCGAAAATCCCGCGCTGATATCATTTTTCTTATGTATTTTAGTGTGGGTAGGGAAATAGCCCTGCACGATGGGTTTCAGATTTCCCATTTAAATCAAAAGGAAAGGATAATTCATGGAATCGATCCCGGAACTTCAATTTTCGTCATAAAACCTATCCCCATGATCTTGGCCTCTGTAGAAAGTTTCTAACCAATTGACATGGAAGTTGGTGCATTGGTTCAAAATTTGATAGTGGGGACCGGCAAACAAAGACAGAATCATAGACAGTTACAACAAAGAAACCATAATCCTATTTTCCTTCTGAAAGGGCAAAAACATTAAAAAAGTTGGCCTTTAAAAATCTCCGGGTCAAATTAGGAAATCTCCAGGTCAGACCAGATAAATCTCCTGGTCAAAATTGAAAATGCCCGGGTTGGTGAGGACTTTGAGGTGGCAACCCTGCTTGTATCATATGAACTATATACAAACTCACTATCTTCATCAGATTCATCATTCATGAAGGTATCAGGGATATTCTTATCGAAAAGATTACAACCGCGAGAATTGCTTTGGCAGTGCCATTTTCTCAATACTACGAGGGTAGTTCAAAAAGTTTCTGCACTTTTTTGTTACAATGTCTTTATGTCTGAGAGATTACAAATGGTTCATTTCTCTACATAGTCTCCCTGCTTTGTAATACACTTATTCCAGCACTCTACAAGCTTTCTAATCCACCAAAAAAAATTTCTTTGGTTGTGTGTGCAGCCAGTCATGCACCGCCTCTTTGACCTCGTTATAATCTGCAAATCGACAACCGCTCAGCGCCTCCTTCAATCGTCCAAAAAGATGATAATCCGAAGGAGCCAAGTCTGGACTATAGGCTGGGTGATCGAGAACTTCAGATTTCATTCCTTGAAGGGTTTCCCTGGTATGGGCAGTGCTATGTGGGCATCATTGTTGTGCAACAAAAGAACACCCTCCGACAATCTTCCTCTCCGTTTTCTGCGAATGGCCGGCTTCAGTTCATTTCGCAACATGTCAGCATACACTGCACTTGTTACCGTTGTTCCGTGCTCCAGATAATGTTCGAGGATAGGACCTTGGGAATCCCAAAACACTGTCAGCATAACCTTTCCAGCTGATGGCTGTGATTTGAATTTATTGGAAACAGGAGATGATGTGTGCTTCCACTGCATACTCTTCTGCTTGCTTTCAGGTTTATAATGATGAATCCACGTTTCATCCCCAATAATGATACGATTCAGAAAATTTTCTCCTTCATTATGATATCGCTGCAAGAGACGAGAGCTGATGTCCAAACAATTGCGCTTATGCTCTTCTGTCAAATTCTTGGGCACCTACCTTGCGCAAACCTTGTGGAATTCAAGAATGTCATGCACTATCGAATAGGCTGAACCTTGACTGATGTCTAAATTTAATGAAATGTTCCTTATTTTCACTCTTCTGTCAGCGAGAATCATGGCTCTGGCTTCTTCCTGTTTCTCATCACTGGTTGATGTTGACGGCCGTCCTGAGCGCTCTGCATCAACCACACTTGTCCAGCCTTTCTTGAACATTTCAATCCATTCGTACACACTCTGCCGAGGTAAAGCTTTATCCCCATACTGAGCACATAAACATATGTGAATGTCAGCCCCTTTAACACCTTCTGCCCACAAAAAACGAACGACTCCTCTCTGCTCTTCCTTGGTGCAAATCGAAAGCGGTGCAGCCATGCTCTTACCTCCACTGCTCATAGCTCACTGAGTCCAAGATTGTGCCCACCAGTATCGAGGCACGTCAGATAATGAGTTTCAATGTTGCCAATGCTCATAAGTCTGCTTTGCACCAGTGGCGCGATAAAAGAAAAGTGAGGAAACTTTTTGAACTACCCTCATATTTTTGGCAGGAGTAAACATGTGATGGTGACATCCAAAAAACTTTTTATTACGTTTTATAGTTATGCAAAGCAAGTGCAAGTAGTTTAGAATAAGTCTATATAGATGGCAGAACATGCCAGAACACTAGAATACCTCTAACTGACACACGGGGAAATAAAAGAAAAATCGAAAGTTTCAAAACTGGTATAACTGGGTGTAGAAGTGAAAAGGTTAATACCAATCTCTAACTTTCTGAAAATTATCAGTTCCCTAGCTCAACTGAAGGTATATAAACATTAGTCAATTTGTTTAACTTTTGTGAATTTTTTACAGCCAAATAAATAAGCATATATAAATTTCTATAATCCCGTAATGGCTAGTTAGCTAATTCTACCGTTAGGAAAAATTTCAGCATTGTAGCACATTTAGAAATACCTAATCAATAAAAGATTTGTTTAAATTTTAGGATGTCCAAAATAAACATTTTTGTAACTTTCGATTTTTTCCGTCGGTTTTGCCACTAGACCTACCTACCTATCAAATTTCAAGTTTCTAGCTCATCTGGAAGTGCCTCATAATTTGCATCCTCCTAAAAAACAGCAGAAGTGTGGAAGTCACAACTATTTAATGTGTTTAGTGAATACCCTCCAGAAAATTGATTCAATGCAGATGAAACAGGATTGTTTTATTGACAGATACCCAGAAAAAACCTTGTTCAGAAAGGGGAAAAATGTAAACGCAGGAAACTTTTGAAAAAAAAGATTAAGTATACTTTTATGCTGTGTTGCTACTGGTGAAAAATTAAAACCTCTAGTGATTGTTAATGCTGTACAACCTCATGTATTCAAAGTACAACATGTGGACATTAAACATCTCTCTGTTATGTGGTACTCCAACAAAAAGGCATGGATGACCACAGTAATATTTGAAGAATGACTAACTGATGTGAACCATATGATGAAGAAAGATAAATGGAAAATCTTGTTGTTTGTTGATAATGTTACCAGTCATCGGGAAACAAAGTTAATGAGCAATGTAACGGTGAAATTCCTTCTACCGAGTCTGACCTCTGAAGTTCAACCTCTAGATCAGGGGATTATATGAGCTGTAAAAGCACGTTATCGGAAGAAGATGCTACAGTATCTTGTAACAATCGCGGAAGCTAGCATTACAAAGTCTGATTTCAACAAATAAATATCAATGCTACATGCAATTTGAT
Organism: Uropetala carovei; assembly: GCA_036926305.1. Lineage (NCBI taxonomy): Eukaryota > Metazoa > Arthropoda > Insecta > Odonata > Petaluridae > Uropetala > Uropetala carovei. The sequence goes on from JAXCHB010000188.1 coordinate 4,009,645, forward strand.
GGTTAAGCAGTGCCTGGGAGGAAATTTCATGAGAAACCATTGTGAAGTGCTTCTGACAAGCAGGTTTTCATTACCAGGAGGTAGAAGATGAAGAATGTGAGGAAGATACGGGTCAATCCAAAGTAATACGTTCTCTTCCATTAGACATTCAGAAGAATATGGTCTCTGTAAACGAGATGTAAAGTGTTGATGCTGACATTATTGTTCACGAAGTAGTGCCCATCATACCAGACGACATTTTTGAAGAATTTTTTTAAGAAATGAAAGAGGAACCTCCAAATCAAGAGTTGTGTTGTGAAAAATACGACTGATGATGATAATGACATAGTGAGTGATGAACATGTTAGGCCACCTCCTACCCACAAGGATGCTCTACATTGTGTATCACAATGAAGTACTCTTCATCTCACCAACCTCAACTCATGGATTATCTTTTTTGCTTGCACAATAATATTGAAACACAATAATATTGCACATAAGATGTTTACAAGGCAGACGAAAATCAATGAAAATTATGCTGTAAATGAAGGACTTTGATATTGGTGAGTCTCAGTTCCGACAATTTTATACCTATCATACTGTATCTGACAATCCACTAAATGGTAAGTTCTTTTGTTACTCGATTTATCCTGTTATGTTTTGTATTTTTTGAAATTCTAAAATTCATAAGCTGACGTATCTGTTATTTACTTCAGAATTAATAATTTTATATTAAGTCTGTCCAATTAACAGGGTCACAAACAAAATTTTGTTCTTCAAAAACCTTAGCATGAAGGGAGAGGTATTACATTACAATAGTTAAAGTATGTATTTAAGCACATAGAGAAAAAAATTAAATTTTTGACACTATAGTCTGTAAGTTGGCCACCTGTATAAGTTGACTGGGTTTATGTGGAACCACAGGTGGGTGGCCAGCATAGACAGGTTTCACTGTATATAAATGCTTAAAGAAAAGGAAAGGTAATAATAAAGGTGGCAACAAGATGTACGAGGGAGCCCATGCGTGGAAGTAAAATTAGAATTAGCTTTTTAGGGTTAACATTTCAATATAATAATCATTTTCAATTATGTGCCATGTTGTTAACCAAACCATTAAATCACGTGAATAGAGAAGTGGTATTCCTTCTTCAGCCATGTTTAAATAAAAACACATTCAGGGATAATGCATAAATGGAGAACTGACTGTATTTATCCAAAGACAAGTATCATAATATATGAAAATATGCTGAAAATTTATGCATATTTTCATTCCACATATTTGTGTGACTCAGCATTCTCATAAATGTTGAGTCTTGAACTGGAATGTATTTTTTTGTGTGTTACATTCTATGGCGAATGTTTTGCTTAATTCAGCCAATATCTATGCATGCTTGTTTGTATGGGTTTCTGAATGATGTTTGATTTATAAATTAATTGGTGATAGGAGCTGTTTTCTACATGTCGTGCAATGCAAGTTCGTTTGGTGGAACTGATTGGGAAGGTGGCCCATGATGAACTCACAGCTGATTTACTCAGGATCAATGATCAGCTTAACAATCTCTTCTTACGGTAAGCATTTTCTGAATCCTATTTGAAAGATTTAATTGTAAACATCATTTTTATAAATTTCTTTGATATAGAATAGTTAATTTGTAACTTTTTAAAAAGGATAATTTTTTAATGTAAATATAACCATTTATCCGGTTAATAATATGGTTCTTATCAGCATTTGGTAGTGTAATCTCAAATTTTCCATCTGTGGTATGTGGAGCTTTTTAGTAGTAAATGACAAGTACAGTAAACCTCCATATAATGAAATTGGCAGCACTGTTGTCATCGAGTTGTTTTTTCTCTGTGGTGGAGTAACACCCAAAAGCTCCTAACCTTAAAACATCTATTTCCTGCCCATTGATCAGTTTACCTTCCATCTTCCTTAAGCATTTATATGTGTGGGTATATGTATTAATGGTTGTTGTTGTGTCTAGATATGGGAGATTTGTGAAGAATAGAGAGGCTGGTAATCAAGCAGCTGCCAGTCTGAGTCAGGAGACCAGTAAAGAAGCTGATGAATCTTTGATTGATTTAAGTGAAGAGGCTGCTGCATCTGCTGGCCCTCCACTTCCCATTGCTACAGGTGTTCTGGGCACCAAGCTAGCTGGTCTTAGTAAGTGAATATTTTCTCATACATTATTTATAATATATACACAATGTTTTGGGTATACAGTAAAACCTCACATAGCTTGCTGGTTGCGTTCCTTGAAATCGCCTTGTGAAATTGCATTATATGAAGCGTGAAGTTAATAGGAAATAGGGGGTTAGGTTCTTGGATCTCATATTTTCTACATTTTTTACAATAATTTTGTGACATTTATATTTAAATACGTACATTTACACCGTATTTACTTGCATAATCCACATCATCATGTAATTCACGCAACCTTATTTCTCAATGTGGAATTAAGAAAATATAGTATAATAATTTCATGCACCTAATGTTTTTGTCACCTTTTTTGTTTCACAGCACACCTTTGGGGTCGTTCAATCCTCATGGCACAATGAATAAAATTTCATGCCGATATTGTGTAGAACACTTTCATTGCTGTGAACAGCAGCAAGAGGAAAAATCAGTTTTCTATATAGATGGGATAATTTATGAATAAAATGATTCACTTTCATTTTGGAGGTGAGAATTATAACTATAGAGGAAGGTAATGGGGAATAGATGAAAATAATTGACACTATTGTACACAGAGTAACGTCAATCATAAAAAATCCTGAATTTATCATAAATAGAATAGAAAAACTGCAGAATTTTCACATCGCAACATCACAGTTACATTAAAAACTGTGGAGATCTCATTATCTGAAACTGTTCCATATGACTTAGTTTCTCCAAGAAGTACCTGTGTTGCAGCTTCAAGTAACTGAAACAGTGTAACAAGTTCGGCCATTTAAGTATCGCTGTTTATTAAAAATGTATTTTCTTTGGTCGTAACTGGAGGATAATAAAACACAGTAGTATCCTTTCCTTGCTTATAACATAAAATATACTGCAGCACATCAATGGCTTTATTGCGACACACCATTTGCGAAGCTCTTCCAGTATCAGCATAATATTAGAATCACACACAGAATCTCTCGACGCAACATTTTTATAAGGTACAGTAGACTCCTGATTATCTAGGATGGTAGGGAATAAACTAATCCCGGTTAAAAAAATCCCGGTTAATCTAGCATTTATTTGATATACAGTAAGTCCACAACCAACAAGGTTAATTCGTTCACAAAATTCCCATGCAAGATTCTTAACCCCTGGGTCGCAACCGAAAAATGGGTCGCCAAGCCATTTTGAGTGGGCCGTCAAAGATATTCCATTGCTTTCTATATTCATATATATCATTCCTCCTAACAACCCGTTCAATGCTAATGACCTGAGCGCTTATTTTCATTTATTTATTAAATTCCTATTTAATTTATTACTTATTACAAGTGAGCTATTGGAGAAAATGGGTCGCCGCGACCAGAATTTGGGTCATAGTCACAAAAGGTTAAGAACCAGTGGAATAAACTAATCCCGGTTAAAAAATTCCCGGTTAATCTAACATCCATTTGATATATAGTAAGTCCACGACCAACAAGGTTAATTCATTCACAAAATTCCCATGCAAGTCAAAAATCATGTAAATCGAACAATAATTAAACCAATACCATTTTGAAAGCAATGCAGTCAGCTGTGCGGTACTTGCAGAAATGTAAAGAGACCTTTAGCGAAACGTACGGCAAATGCGATCTTTTGAGCATCAGTTCAAATAACCTGATTCATGCGGCAATTCAACAAATTTATTAGAATACAGTTACGAGATAACCTTCACGCACTTGATTAAAAAAAAACGAAATTAACAATATCACTTGTCTGCTGCTTTTCCTGCATGTAGCACTATGTATTGAGCGACTGTCTAATGCGCGGCAGTTAACCTACTGCGATTAAACATGCTCATGAGTTACGCCGTGTTTCCGTGTAAGTCTGGTTTTACTGTATTAAAACAATAAGATTATAGAAAAAATTTTAATGAAAAATATGTACTTACTTATTCCTGTTTTATTTAAAATACGGTAGCAAAGAAGTGCTTTTTCGATTCATTAACCTTTCGGCAAATGGTGCTGCTCAGATTTCTCAGCATTAGTTTCTCAGCCAGGGTGCTGTCTTGCTGTCCCTCCAAATAATCCAGCAGAGCTTCGGTGTGAGTTAAAGCAGTGCTGTGACTGATACTTTGCTCTGGTATTAGGTTGTCCTCTTTCTGGCCCAAATCATCGACCGCCATTACATCGTCGACATCGACGATATTGATACGTTCCACAATTTCTTCGTCACTCAAAACTTCATGGCCGGCCAAATTTTGGTCTGCATTTAACCACTTGCGCACAGTTTCCTCATCAACATTCGCACTGTTTCCTCATCAACATTCGCACATCCACTAATGCTGTGTAAATTATGCAGTAGTTAAGGCACCATTTCATTGAAACTGTCCTCAAAACCAAGAAATTCCTCGTCGTTTCCCGGTAAAATTTTTCACCATGATTTTTTTAAATTCTAACTTTTCACTGTTTTCCAAGCAGCAGAAATTTCATAAATAGCTTCCAATACAGTTAGCTTTTTCCAAAACAACTGCAAATCATCACCGTCTTCCTTTACGAACTTCAACAGCAAGTTTCTTCAACAAATTATTTTCATGTTTTGTATCAATCCTTGATCCATAGGCTGAATCAAAGCTGTAACATTCAGAGGTAAGTACTTCACAAATATATTTCCGTCTTTGGACTTTAAAGTGTCTTCATTTGGGTGACTGGGGGCATTGTCTAAGAGTAAAATCACCTTTTGTGGCAGATCTAAAGATTCTAAGTGTTGATGCACTGCTGGAATGAATTTTCTTTTAAACCAGTCCATAATAATTTCTCTCTCCATCCATGCTGACTTATTATTGTAGTAATCGACAGCTAAATTCGATAAAACTTTAACTTTTGAGAAAGCTCTAGGTTTCTTTGCATTCCCAATAACACACGGTTTCAAAAAAAGAAACCCGGCGGCATTACCACAGCACAAAACTGTTAGGCATTGTTTCTGAACTTTATGCCCTGCAGCACTTTTTTCATTTTCATGAGCTAAAGTTTTTTATGGTAGACACTTCCAGTATAAACCAGTTTCATCAGCGTTATAAATTTGTTCTGAAGTGAATCCTTCATTATCGATGAAATGTTGAAACTGAGACTTAAATTCCTCAGCTGCCGGCTCGTCACAGCTAAGTTTTTCTCCTTCGATAGCAATCTGACGAATCCCGTGCCTTTGCTTAAATCTTGTCAACCACCCACATGATGCGTTAAAGTCCCCTTTCAATTTCAATTCATCGAAAAAATACTTTGCTTTCACTGCACAAACAGCTCCTGAAACTGGGATTCCGTCAGCTCTCTGTTGGTTAAACCACAAAACTATTGCTTTGTCCAAATCATCGTAGGTTGACGCCTTCATTGTTTTCCGCCTAGACATGCCACTTGCACTATCAGAAATTCCAGCAAACTCAATCAGCTTATGTTTGTTTTTCACAATATCATGCACTGTTTGGTCACCCACACTGTACTCGTTCATTAATGACTTCACCGTCACGCCTTTTTCAGATTTTTTAATTATGTCAAGTTTTTGTTCTATAGTAAGAACAACACTTTTATGTTTCGACATGATCACGGAAGGACTATTCGAATTTCAATTTAATAAGAACAAAATGACATGCACCCGTTATGACACACGAAAATAAAGTGAACACTCGAAATATTCTGATCCAATTCCGCGCTAGCGATCAGGATCTACTTCACGGCGATCACGCGCCGTCTATGCGATGTTTTTATAAGTGAAATGCATACAATGTGATAATATGTATGTATCTCCAGCTCACACGGAGTAGCGGGAACTATGTAGGTATCTCATTACTTTCCCCCTCCTCCCCTCTTCATTCCTTCACTCTGCACGTCGCCCGTGGTTTCAGTTACGCTGTTGCATCGTTTTTCAGCGGCCAATTTCTCGTACTATGTATTCTAAATTATTTTCAGTATTTTTCCTTTAAAATGTTTTAATTTGAAGTTTTTATCATTTATATTTTATGGGAAATTTAAAGGTTAACTTTGGCTTTGACTTGTCAAACTGCATCTTAGTGAGGCAAACCATTGCATCTTCTGAGGTTTGATAGGAAAATTGATATCGCGTCTTAGCGAAATCGAGTCTTGTGAATCCATGCTATGGGAGGTTTTACTGTACTCTGTAATTATCTATCTACTATAAAAGTTTTAATCCTCCCTTTATAGATGTAGGGTAGTTTGAATTTTATCAACATGTTAGGAAAGTGTACAGCATATCACAAATGGGCGCGTTTCGTGCAATGGAGTATTAGAAAGAAATGATATACCTGTACATAAGGGAAATAGCATTTTAAAGTTCCTTTCTTCATCATAAGCAATCCATTTTCCTCCTATTTAAAAATAGTGCATGCACACATAAGTAAATTAAACGTTTGTGAGATTGTTTATGTTAGCAACAATGAAGAAGTAACCATGCAAGAAATTTTCTAAGTTCAACTCGATTTAAGACATTCTTGTTCGATTTTCTAGATAACGGCAACTCCTACGATAAAAATGTATGGGAAAGGAAATACAGTGGAATCCTGATTTAAGGTTCTCCCATTTAAGGTTTACCCATATTTAAGGCGGTTTTTTTGTGGCCCCGACCAAAGCTCCATATAAATAATGTATTGTATCACCTGATTTAGTGTTTCTTGATTTTGTGAATTGCCTGCAATTAACCGCTTCCCTGATTACCCCGAGTATACTCTGGCTACTGTATTTTTTTCGTTCCTTTCGCGACGCAACCGAGTTTTTTCGGACCTCCATAGTAGTTTTCGTTCCGACCGTCAGAGGTCACTAAGAGAGACAGTTTAGATTTCTCGGAGCGGTTTTTTTGAAATATCAGGGTACTGAACTCACACGGTCAATTGCACCGCTGACGGCAAAATTTTCTCTTTACAACCCAGTTGCTTCGATTGCTACTCCAGATGTTCTTTACCCTACCAAGGGACCGTCCATTGCTAGGTCATTCGCCCTGAGAGGGATTTTCCCACGCATTCTTTCTTTCCTCAATATCGTTTTGTTATTTTGTGATTTTATATCACTTTACTTATCCCTAATGGAGCGTTAGGAGTATTCCGATAGTGACATTGATGCTGAGGAGATTTACATTGAGGAATCTGGATCGGAATCAAGTGTGTCCGAGGAATATTTAAGTTCTGATGCCGAGTACACAGTGAATCCATCGCAGGATAATCGATGGCGAGAAGTGAACACATCAGGTCCTCTTCCTCCTGCTCCGGAAAGATTTCCTTTTGAAGGTGAATCTTCATTGAATTTTGAAGTTGATCCAGAAGGAGGTATTTTACAGTTTTTTGAACTATTTTTTGATGAAGAGCTCGTTGTTTCTATTGCTAATGAAACAAACAGATATGCGACTCAGTCTCTCAAAGCTAGGCCATCGAGTTCAAGTACCGCTGTACGTCAGTGGCACCACACCACTGGAGCTGAAATTCGTGTTTTTCTTGCGATGGTGATGTTGCAAAGCATTGATCACAAACCTGACCAAGAGATGTATTAGTCAACAAGACCTGTGTTTCTGCTCCATTCTTTGGACAGACAATGTCCTACAGAAGATTTGTTAAAATACGGCAGTTTTTGCATTTCAGCGATAACGAAACCTACGATGCGGAAAATCATCCTAATCCTAAATTAAATAAAATATGGCCAGTCTTTCAGAGCTTTGAGGAGAAGTTCCAAAAATTTTACACACCTGAGAGAGACATCACGATTAACGAAAACCTATTGCTAATCAAAGGAAGGCTGGGATGGCGACAATATATTTCGCAAAAAAGAGCTAGATTATAAGAAAAATATTTTCCCACCTTCTAGACATAACAGTATGGAATTCATTTGTAGTTTATAAGAAGACTGGAGGAGAGCATGATCATTTGGAATACAGAACCCAGCTGATTGAAAAGACAATCGAGGTTTATAACCCTAGCATCACCTCCCCTACGGCTGGACGAACACCGTCAATGCCGCATCCTCTTCGCCTTTCTGGAAGGCATTTTCCTGAGTACATACCGCCCACTGAGAATAAGACGAACCCCACTAAGCAGTGTGCATTGTGTGGATGAAAGCAAGACGCCTGGGGAAAGTGGATTAGGAAAGAGAGCCGATTGTGTTGCCTGACGTGTAATGTTCCGTTATGCGTGGTTCTGTGTTTTAGGATTTATCATACAAGTGTAAATATATGAGATGTTATATATTTTGTATATATTTTATTTGTTACATATGTGTATTAGTTATAAGTTTAATATTTAGTAGTTTTTTACTTATTATTAGTTATTTTTTATTGTAATTTATTTTATTGTTTCATGTTCATCACATAAGGGTGTATGTAATTTTTACTATATATATGAGTATTTTTTATTGCATAAAAGTGTTTTATATTGTTTATAAGTACATATCATACATCATTTATTCTCAATTTTATAGTTATCGCAAAAGAAATGTTAGTTTTGAAACATAAATCGAGTTCAAATACAGGCGACTCCCGAGTCTCGTTGGGGATGCGTTCCTGAAAACGTGTTCGAATCTCGAATATTCGAGTGTCAAACACCGTTTTTCCATATACTTGCATGTTATAATTGGGGGATACGTTCCCGCATCTCGGGAAAAAGTCTCCCTTATGTTCTATACAGATAAAATAACATTACTAATATGTTAATATTACAATATTAAATTATGAATAAATTATATGATAAATATTTTAAATGTATAACATTTTTTGCACTAGAAAAGAAAACATAAATTTGTGTTTCGAACTTCAAAGATAGATGTATGCAATATGCTTTACGGACAGCCCAGTCCGGATCGTGCGTGTCGTTTGTTACAAATGACTCACGCGAGCTGGATAACATGCCTGCATACATCTATATATACATATAAACTATTTATCGCAGTGAAATTAATATAAAAGTTATTAAAAAAGCACAAAATAACTTAAGAATAAAGAAACAATAAAATTAAAAATATTTTCATAGCTTAAATCTTTTTCAACTGCGCTTACTGGACTTGGTTTATTAATTGAGAAGTTGGAAGATTTTAGTTGGAAGAAGAGGAGCTATTGGGTGGGGAACTGTTTATTGTTGTTATCAAATTACCTGAATTTATCACGTTCTAGAATTTTTTTCTTCTGTTTCACATAAGTGCTAATAGTTGACACATTCCCAACGATCGTGCGATTTCAGTATGACTTTCAGTATGTGTTTCTGACACTGATCATCTACCTAAAGTCTTAAAAGTTTTTCCATTTTAGGAATCACAACACTGCGCCTAGGACTGTTTATTGTTGTTATCAAATTACGTGAATTTATCACATCTTCTAGAATTTTCTCCTTCTGTTTCACATAAGTGCTAATAGTTGAACGACACATTCCCAACGATCGTGCGATTTCAGCTTCGCTTTCACCTTTCTCAACACGCTTTAAAATTTCTAATTTCAATTCATAACTATGAATCTTATGCACTCTTTTATTTGATTCCCTTACATTATCACTATTACATTTCCTTTTAGATGCCATGTCAAGTGATAAATTTATAAATAAATCAAAATAATAAATAAATTTAAATAAAAGATTAACAGAAAAAGAGTGAAATCAGCACAAATTCAAACAATTAAAGCAGTTATAACTACGTCTACACCAAAACTAAACCTCGCGTTTGGTCGGAACCAATAACTACGCGAAGTTTATTCCGCGTATATTATCGATCGGCGGGATCGAAATCTCGAATTAATCGAGACTCGAACAATCGAGACTCGGGAGTCGCCTGTACTTTGTATTTATCATAATATGAAGATTTTGAAGTTCAATAAAATGTTTAATAAAATTTATGGTTAAAAATGAATGCATTTCTTTGTCTAACTGTGATTTTTCTGAAACTGGAATAAAAAATATGACTTATTTAGACCCTAAATTGTAAAAAAAATCGTCAGGGAAGCGGTTAAGGGACAAAATTCTGGTCCCTTGCGAGGCATCGCCTCGATTTCAGGTGACTGTGACTCGAGAATATTTCATTTGGTGGAGATGTAATATATTAATTCAATCTAACCATCAATGGCACAACACGTTCTGGCATTGTTACTACATTAAATAAACTCAAAAGAATTAATATTTAGTCGTACTGTTTTGTCAATCCACCGTAACTGTCCTAATCTGTTACGTACTTCATGAAAGTTGCGATGACGTCATCACGTGAGCACGGATTTTTTTATGTTTCAGTTTACAGGCGCTCACTCACTAACGTGATGCGTTAGCTAGTTGGGCCACCCGCGTTTACCACAGCCATATTTACCTTGTTAACTCGAAAGGAAGACAACCCCCCAAAAAAAGGGAGGTCTTATTCACAACAATGTTATTATTACGTCGAGGCAGCGATGTTATTAAAACTTTGGATGTATGTTCTTACTCGTCAGTCACTGTAGCATTTCCTTACATCACGCAATCAAATTTGCCGGCCCACTTCGCATAAAGGGCCTAAATGGAACAAATGAGTCTAAAAGGACGTTGGAACTGTTAGCATTGTCATTTTATGCACAGTCAGCCGATAACAGGCATCGAAACGTCTGCCAATGCTCACCACACTGCTTCACTGAGGGATAATTATTTGAAACTCATAAATACAGTAAAACTCCGTTATAATGTGCCTCACTATACCGCGGATTTGGATATACCGCAGGTCTAGTCATGTCCCCCAAAATGATTCCATTTATTTTCTTCGTAAACATCCTTGTTTCAAATTTTACCGCGATTTATTTTCTTCATAAACAATTGGTTCAAATTTTACCGTGATGCTAAACTCCTGTCGCTGTCTGTAAGAATGATGAAGAAATTGTAGCTGAAGTCCAGAACCGCGGAAGAGCAGAAAAATTATCAGAAGATGACAGCGAGAATGAAGTGATGCGTGAGGTTGAGACCCCTTAAATAAGCGAAGTATTGGATAACATCAGTGAAGTAATGAATTGGATGGAGAGACAGAGTGATTGTGAATTTCTTCATCTTTTACATTTGCGAAACATGAAGACGTATGTGACGAAGAAACGCGCCAAAAGAAAATATCGGACTATTTAAAAAACACAGATTAAAGTAAGGTATGCATTTAAATCGAAATAAGATATCAGTTTTTATAGTATTTTGCAATTAAATTTGTTATAACGCATATGCTTTCACGTTTTTTAAAATTATTTCCGAAATACCGTGGATGTACATTCTGTCTCCCGAAACGCGGGTGATACTGGGGTTTTACTGTATTATCTTATATAACCCATACAAGCCCAATTATATCATGTATTCATTATAGCATGCGAACTTAAAAAACTCGAAGGATCTGCACACTTGGTTGATTCCTCCTATATAGGAGTGCTTCAATTAAGTGTGTTTATTTGTTTAAAAGTATTAAGAAAGTTTGTCTCGGAAAAATTAAAGGTCACAAATTCACTGCTAGGAGATGCAATTAGGGTCACAGCCATGAGATGACCACTAATTTCGCAAAAAAACCATAAGCTAGAAGAATCACCTTCGCCGGATGACTTACTGTTGGTATTATTCTCAACCATCTTTGTTCTGTGAAATTTTACGAATGAAAAAATTGATCGTAATTAATCTATACAGTTAGTATTTGTGTTTTAACTAATAAAACATATTTGACATTAATGAACTGCCATTTAGTCTTTGAATTTTAGATAATCCTATTTAATGTATTACTCGATTTAAGGTACGAAAAACTTGCCCCCGATGCAAACGTTAAATGGGGATTCCACTGTACTCATCTTTACTAGTTCTGCAACTTTTTATTTGAAAAATATTTTGATATAAGAGATGACGAAAATTTTCTTTTTTGTCACCAGTAAAGTGGTACCTCTGATTGGAATACGTGATTCATTTGCGCGATTTTGTAATTGTATTTTATTGTGTCCTTAATATCAAGTTTCATGAAAATCCGTTGGGAAGAAGTCGAGAACGAACATGTGGACGGACAGACCGACGATAATAGGCACTCACGCTGTAAGCAAAACGCTCCTAAAAAATAGTAGCAAGGAAACTTGGTTAAGGTAGGCAGCGGAGACCTACATGCCAGAGGCACCACATCGCTCTAGTTTAGTAATACTTTTACACTAGCTTAACAAGTGTCCTGTTCGTAATATATTCCACTTCATACATGGTCAGTAGTTGACTATCAGATAGGGCAAAATGTACTTGAAAGGACAAAATCAATAAATTTTCATATTTTCCAAAAATTTAACAGCATTTCACGCTCGAGATATGTACTGGGAAATTCGGGATATTCGCTGGAGCCTTTTTTCACACGTAGTGGTCTTTGTGAATCACAAACTAAGCGTTAACTTCAGCTCTGTTCGAATTCTCGTGTATACTAACTTATAAGGCCAATTCATTTGTAGAACGGATAGATAAGTTGCTGATCGTAAAAAAGTTCGATTTTTATGAAAGTTCGTTTATTTCGTACCCAGATACTTTGAAGCCATAATTTTTTGGTCCCTTAAACTTCAAAATAACGAGGTTTTACTGTATAGAGATATTTAGACTTACATATTCAGTGCTTGATTAATATCCTTACTTAAATTCTGACTAAATTTAGTTTCTCCTGTTGGCAAAGTATCTTCAAACTAGCTGAAATGCCCGGCGTCGCTCAGGAAAGAGTGGCAAACGGTTTTTATAGTTCGGGGCAAACGTTCCCCATTCCTTAATTACGCAAGTGATGCTTACATTAACATTTACTATTTTATGTATTGCATTGTACGCATTAACGTCTTACTTAATATTCACATGGATAGATGCACTGAATCCTTTAAAGCGGCAATAAAATTATGTGGATTATTTTAATACTATTAGTTAGTTAATCTTTAACCCTTTGAGTGCCAAGAATTTTCCTAAAAATCTTGTGAAAAGTGCCAAACGATTTTAATAGAAAATGCAGGAAGTTAGGGAAATTTTATTAACTTGTAAACCTTTTGTAATATTTTTTTACATTTTTTTAAGAATGTTTTTTATATATAGTATTATGATTTTGTAATGTTACAGGTCAGTACATTAAATAGAACACACAATAATATCATTAAAAATTAAAAACTATATTTAAAGCTAAAATAACAGTTTTAAGCCTTTAAATATGTATTAACAAATAATTTTAATGCAAGGTGAAACAATACTAATGATAAATTACAACTTTTTATGTTGATATCCTTAATACACCAGGAAAATTACATCTTCATATCCAATCCTAAGTTTGTCCTTAATTATAACTAAACCATTTCATCTACATCTACAGTTCACCCTGTAAGCCACCGCAATGGTGTGTGGCAGGGAGTGCAATAGCACCAAGGGAAAGTGCTTAATAATGAGGATGTATATCACCCTACGTCGGCTGATTTTTTATTGTAACTTCTGTTCTGCTCAGCTATCGTTCTAGGGAAAAACGAGCCTTTGTACCTTTCTGTCCTACAGGCTATCACTCTTATTTTACGAGGATGGTCCATTCTACCAATATAAGTTGGCGCTCTTATTATTTCTTCAACGTCGTTGGAGAATATATGCGTTCTAAATCTTTCAAGAAGTTTTAACCTAGAACGTGATCGGCGCTCACCTAGTGATTCCCATCCTAAGTCCTGTATGAAGCCTGTAACACTTTTAATTCTATCGTAACAGTTTTTGACGAATCTAGGTGCATTTCGCTGCACTCTTTCTGACTCGGAGATTGATCCTTTCTGGTACGGATCCCATATGCTCGACGCATACTCTAACAGCAGTCTTACTAAAGAGAAGTAACATGTCTCTTTGACTTTTTCCTCACTTTTACCTGCTATTCGTTTGATGAATCCTAGTTAAAACATACAAAGTTATTTATAAAACAATTTTCAATAATGCTTGTGCCTTTTGACACATCCAGGATGAAGTCCTTTACTACATTTAACACAAATAATTCTTGATCGTCTCTTTTCTGTGATTGTTGAGCACTCTTGACATAATCTTTCTTTTTACTTTCTCATATACGAAGTATATTGAGAAAGTACTGTAATCGCAAAAAAATTCAACCTCGAGATTTTGACAGAAATATACGAATTAGGTGTAGCTGAGTCTGAAAAAGTGGTTTTAGCAATGCCGTCTGTCTGTTACTGGCTCTGGAGCCTAGACGGTACAGCGAAAATGAATGAAATCTCGTACTTAAGCATTTTATCATACTGAGCAGAGTATACATAGAAATGGTTGACATTGATCAATAATTAAGAGTAGTTTATTCTACGCATTTTTAACAACAATCCGATTTTCTCAAAAACGGCTCTAACGATTTTGATCAAATTTTGTACAGTTACTTGAGTTGACGTCTTCAATAATACTGTATAGTTCATATTTCTCAAAAAATGAATATAAGGATAGTTTATTCCAGGCAGCTTTAACAATAATTTGATTTTCTCAAAAACGGCTTTAACGATTTTGATATAATTTCGTACAGTTGCATTGCAAAAACCACTTTTTCAGACTCAGCTACACCTAAAACGTATATTTCCGTCAAAATCTTGAGGTCGAATTTTTTCGTGATTACTATACTTCGTATATGAGAAAGTAAAAAATATAGTATGTATGTATGCCAGCATATAGTATATTTTAAATATATACCTTCAAATTAAAAATCCGTAATAAATGCATTTTTTTGGTGCTCACGACCCTTTAATTATTACCAAAAGTAACCCACCACCATGAAAAAGTTGGCAATCCCTGGTGTAGAAGATTTTAGCACAAGGAAGAACCCTTCTTTTACTAAAATAAACAATCATTTCTTTAAAGATTTATTTTTTGGGATTTACTTGCAGCAAACATATTGATTATGTCATTGAAATCTATACTTTTAGCAGTGTCATATTCAGTAGATAAGATGACTAGACCAGAAAGTCTCTCTTGGTTCATTGATGGCCGTAGGTAATTTTTCATCAATTTCAGTTTACTAAAAGAATGCTCTCCAGTTGAAATTGATGTGGCGAATGTCAAGAAAATTCTCTGCCAAATTTCCTCATTGGGAAATGAACTTAAAAGTTCATATTCGTGAAGAAATTTCAATATTTCTTTCTGCATAATTTTTATACATTTTATCAAAGGCAGGTGGAGTTTCAAACTGTGAACTTCTTCGATTAACTCGTGTTCATCCACATTGTTTTAAAACATATTAGCAGCATTTTTCCAGGAATTTATCATTTCATCTCCAGTCATCTCCACCTATATATTTTAGTAAGTCTGTCTGTCTGTACACTTGTGCACGCCTACATTTCTCAACTGATTCTGATCAAATTTTGCACGACCGTAGGTGACACCCAGGGAAAGGTCAACGTGGGGTTTTAGTGTCTGTCTGTCTGCTTGATTCAAAATGGCGACCAATTGTTTGAATGTTCCTTTATGCATGCCCACATTTCTCAACCCATTCTGACCAAATTCGGCACGATTATAGGGGACAGCAAGTGGAAAGTCAGCATGGGATTTCGTTTCCATCTGCTTGTTTGATTCAGAATGGCAGCCAATTTAAACATTAAACTACACGTATTTTCCTGAATCCTGCTATTGATTTGAATCAAATTTGGTACAATTAAGGTCGTCTCCCAGGAATAATTCATTATCAGTTTTTATTTCTTTGCCTGTTTTGTCAAAATAGCGGCTGATTGAATTCTTAAATACCATGTATCATCTAATGGTAACTTAAATAAATAATTATGCTAATGTTCCCCAATTTGCCATACATAAAATATTGAAATATAGCATTTCCCTAGGCAATGCTGGGTATTTCTGCTAGTATTATATAAAGCACATTTTATAAATTTAAAATCATTACATGGAGATGTAAATGACAGTTACCTTTGAAGAGAATTTATTGTCTGATTAAGGTGATATTTTTGACCAAAAGGAAGGACAAAGGTAGGACACATTTCATTATCAAAAAAACTGTTTATATGCTTTATTTCACATTTAAAAAAATAAAATAAGGGTTTTTATGTGAGGGGATGATATATTAAGAGCACTTTGGTGGTTTTGGGAAAGTTTGTGCTTCATTATACTTGAACGCCCACCAACTACAATACTAAATACTGCTGAACACATACAACATTTAATGACAGTAGCATCATTTCCAACAGGTCTTAAATGTGGAAATTTCTCTGCTAACATTACATTAAAGTGACATTTTCTTTTCTTCACTAAAGACATTTCATTGGGTATTACAACAAAGATTTAAAAATAAATAAATAAATAAATTTTGTATTATTTCTGACGAGATTTTGTCTAATTTTTTTGATTTGACATCAATAAAATTAATAAAGGCCTCAATAATTACTTATTTATCGAAGACATGGATGAAAATTCTTCTTGACAAATGCAGTTTTGTTTGGGTTAAGGGTAAATAAAAGAAACTATATTCCGAATGTAAAAAGTAAAGGCAGTTAAAAAACATCATTTAAGTGTGCACACATTAACTTATGACTTGGTACAATCATCGTCGTTCAGCATAACCTCAGGTTGGCGGTTATAAGTTGCGAAGAGTTAGAAAAAACAAAACTCAAACCACATTTTATCAAGTGTACAGTAAGATTTCCATTTGGCAACCCCTTAAGAGGCTGCGCACTAGACACGTGCCCTGGTTGCCCCACCCTCACTACAGCTCTGTATATATATATCAACATCATCAGCCTTTTTCAGTCCACTGACAGATGAAGGCCTCCCCCAGACTTTTAATGTCTTACAATTAGCATTTTTATGCTGTTCCTGAATCTTTGTTTTACTAGGATGTAATCTATTTGGCATCCCATTCTATCTCCTTGGCTTCTCCATGTGTACAGCCTTCGTTTATGGTTTCTGAACATATTAGTTACATAACTTTAAATTAACAAGTTATACTTCATGTTTCGATTATCTTTATAGGTATCAACAATGGGCTGATGTTAATCAAAATACAAATTTAAATTTGGAAAAATGGCGACTGCCTATCTCTGTGTCCGTAATTACTATACTACTACTATAAACATGAAAGGAAAAAAATAATGAATTTAATAAGTTTTTGTAAGGAATAGAGGTATGCAATAGAGGCATAGCGATTTTCAAAGCTCTTGAGTTTTTGAACTTGTAAAATTTTTTATTTATCAAATATCTCACATACCCCTTGATTTGGCTTCATGTACCCCTTGGGGGTACATGTGCCCCAGGTTGGGAACCCCTGAACTAGAGGATATCTTACCTTTCCAAGGCATCAAGTCTATTGCCCATTGTTTTAAAATGGAGGAACAGACTGGTGTTGCTGTTGTCCAGGAGGTGCTTAGCAAAGTGGGAAGAGTTATTCCCGCAGTCAAAAGCACTTTATGCTCTTCAACCTGTGTCTTGAAGTTTCAACTATTGTCTGATGTACACCACCTCACAATCAGCACAAGAAAGTTTATAAACATCACTTTTAAGAGGGTTTGGTTATGGAATCTTTCGCATTCGGATAAAATTTTGCTAAAGTGATGGGGAAAGAAAAAAAGACAGGTTTGATGTCTTTTGTTAACTGATTAGAGAGTTTATAGGAGAGAGAGGGCTGAAGAAGGGGAGTCTATGTCAACTCAGGTTTTACAAGGAGCTTCTGGAGGGATGAAAATAATTTTTTCGTAAGCTTATCTATGTAATGTTTTTGATAATAAGCAATCTATTACATGGATGCTGTAACTATTCTAGATAGCAATTTGTTTTATCACATTTAACTCCGAATCAAAAATTACTCTATGGGAAATAATACCTATTTTTCTTTATTTCATTGTAGAATCATTCCACAAAGTTGAGCATAAACAAGTTGATTTAATGTATAAAATGTTACATAAAATTAAATTCTGCTCCATAAAAATTGCTTTTTGCAGAAAAACTATCTAATAAGCAAGATTTCCCCTTAATAAATATTTAATTGTTAATCATGTCATAATAATTGTCTCCTTGAGTATACTTAGTGTAACATAGACATTAAATAATGATATATTTGGATGCTGTTCAATATATAAGTGGTTATGATTTTTATAGGCTTAAATTCAAGCAATGTAACATCTCAACTCAGTCGTATAAGCTCTGTACCTGCACAGCATGGGTCACAACACAGGATGGCGGCAGAGGGTGGAGGTGGAGGAGGAGAGGGTGGAGCCAGGGGAGGAGGAGGCTCTGCCACTGGTACTGCTGCTGCAGCTGATGACACGGAATTTGACATGTTTGCCCAGTCTCGAAACGTTACTTATGAATCAAGCAAAGCAGGGTTTGTTTATCATAATTTTCAATATTATTACTTTTCAATGAGCAAGAAATATTTAAAATAGGTTAATCAATGGTTACTTAGATATCACATACCCATAAATAAGACATCTTATTTTTTGGAAAATAAAATTTAAAAAATATAATGGATAAGGTAAATATAGTATGGTTTGTCCTCGGTTTAATGTCGCCTCGATTAACGTTGATTCGTGTTAACGTCATTCAAAAATTAATACCCATATTCGAATTAACGTCATCGATGATCTGACAAGGGAAGGGTCTCATGACCGGGAAACTGATTTCTTTGAAACTTGGTGAGCACGTACTACTCTTCACCAGGATCAAGGTTCACCCCCCTTTTGGGTGTAACTGACTTATAGTTTAAACAATAAATGGGTTTGTTTATTTTTGTTTGTGGTAAATACGATATAGTACGCAGCTCTACCAAGCCGTGGTGGTGGCCGAGCGCATAAAGTGGCCGAGTTCGAAACTGATGTTCAATGTTTCGAATCTACTTCTTGTCACTTTTTTTTTGTTTATTTATTTTTAATTTTAATTAATTTTATCTTAATTCATTTTTTGTTTCTTGTTTTTAGGTTTTTTGTTTTTTTCTGTTTTTTGTTTTGGCGCTTAAAATTTCTATTTTACTTCTTCTGTCCTTTTTTTCTTATTAGTAAAATATCTTCTTTATTTAATTGAATATATATCCTTCACCCTCAAAGACACTTGGTTGGTGTGCATATATATAAGAGAAGAAAGGAAACAATATATTTTGCGAGATTGAGAATAATATTTTAAAAGAAATCCATTCGTCGACTAGCCGCATGACCGCCTAACAGTACATACTGATTTCCCAATTTTGTAGCAAAATTTGAAGCAAATTCTTTGTTCAATTTCTTCATCCATTTTTCACACGGAAAAGGCTACGCGAAATTTTCTATGTGTGGAATGAATCGCGTTTTCCTAACATTTCGTAGGTCTCATAAATATTATTATGTTATTCTAATATTTAAAAATATTTACGTAAGTGCATTAATGTAATATATATGTATGTAATTTAAAAAATTGGATACACGTGTTTTATATATACTTTTAAATATTGTTAGGATGCAAAATATAAGCTGGTATCACCGTTCAGGAGCTTTCTTTCTTTTTGACAATAGAGAAGTCCTGAGGGGAAGACTCAACCCTCAACTCTTGATACTTCCTATTCAAGATCATTGGGGTATTTGCTCAGGTCTGACGTAGTTCAAACGCTTTAGCTTTGCATTTTATGCATCATTTATTATTGGTGGAGTTTCGTGGAGTTTTTCAGGAATGTAACACTGTGAGAAAGACGAGGTCTGCCGTATTTGGAATTTAGCACCTGCAAGTTAGGCAACCACCGTTCATTTTTCTTGATCCTACTAAGCAACTTAAATAAGATTTTATTTTCTGATACTTTTTTCGTGTTTTTTTTATCTTGTTTAAGTCTCTTTCATTAAATTCATTTTCCCACCTCTTTCTTTATTTTTCTTGCTATAAATGATCCATTCTTGCTGGGATGGGAACCAAACCCTGTATTTCCCATTGTCTTAATTAGGTACTTATCTTTCATGATTGCATCTTTTGTGGATTTTTCAGGAACGTAACCCCAACAAAAGATGAGGTCTGCCTGTAAATGTTTTATTTACTCTATCTTCACATTTGTATATTATGTCTTTTTGTTTTTCGAGGGGTGTTGAGTCAGAGGTTTTGGAACCAATTATGTTGTACAACATGGGTTCTTATGGGAATTGTTTATTTGTTTAATGTTGTTTTGTTCAAGAACAAATTTACGATGTTAATCGAGGACATGCTGTATCTTGTTGCATCAGATATTCCTCATTCCATAGTAGCCAACATTATTAGAATCAGGGCTCCAAAAATATGCTTACTCACTTGTCAGAGGTCAGTTAAAGAAGGATGGTGGTGAGATTTTTAGCCTAACCCATAGTTGAAGTGAATTATGGATGAGTGGATTTTGTGAAGTGGCGAGTATATATTAGTTTTATTTTTGAGCCCTGGTTACAATGTCTTGGAAATTGTCTTCTTGGCAAAGGAAATGTCATATTTATCTATGTATAAGAAGCATTTTTTGTTGCAAAATTTGTCCTACAACATCTTATACAATGAAGGTTTAAATGCTAATAAGATATTTCACTTAAAATTTAGATATACATGCTTTTAAAAATTTTGCAGCCTTGTTTTCGCTATATAGGTAGGTTTTCTGTGAAGTACATACAACTTTAAACACTTGCGTTTATTCTGTACAATTGTTATTGTTTTCATTTTTATTAATAAAGTATTTTGGTGAATTATTTGTAATCAGTCAGATATATGTTTCACAGGATACAAAGGACAATATTGTACAAAATCTCAGAATATATAGCTTTTTACACAAACATGCGGCACACAAGAAATAATGGCAACAAAATTCAAATCGAAGGAAACACTACTGAAATGTTTATCATGATAGAATTTTGGAATATAAGACTAAATTGTAACTATGCCTTGATATCAACCTGACTACACAGTTTTGTCTCATAGGACCCTTGAGTTAATGTAGCGATCGCTTGCAAAACTTGACCTTGCAACCCTGTCATGAGTAATACTGTATTTACTCACATAATTACCTCATCGCATATTTTATCCCCTCAGTTTTGGGGGATATAAAATAGAATTTAAATTTTACATCACATAATTTCCCCACCCGTACTTTAACCCAGCATTAATATGGCTTAAAGTTGGAAAACTGTCATTTTTCATCCCTTGATCATGCAACCGAGTGCTGAATAACTATTCAATTCAAAAAATAACATCATGAGTCCTGTCGGTTCCCCTACGGCCAGTCAGGGATTTACCTGCGTAGCAAAAGTTATGGCCCCTTAAGTACTCTCAGTATGATAGTGACCTGTGAATGCATTAGATTTATAGAGGTATTTTACAGTGAGAGAATAACCCTAGAATTTAAAGAAACTATCACATATAATGGACATGAACAACAAGGGTGAAAACAATAGTTACACTAAGGAGTTTAAATTACGCATCATTTCCTTTGTGGAAAAGAATGGAGTGAGAGGTGCAGGCAGAGAGAGCATTTGCAATGGAACCTAAGTTGATATTGGAGATATTGGAGAAACCAAAGAGAGAAACTGATGGGTGCAAAGAAAACAACATGGTCTTTTCGTGGTTTGAAATCTGTAAAGTATCCACAGGACTTCAGTATGTTATGGACATGAGGAACGATGGCATTGCAGCAACACACGAAATTATGCAGATGAAAGCAAGAGAAGTTGCAAGGAAAGATGGTATCAGTAATAAAAAATTTAAAGCTAGCAGGGGTTGGTTTGTTCGTTTTATGAGGAGAAATGGTCTAAGCCTATGAAGAAGAACATCACTGTGTCAATGACTTCCACAAGACTATAATGATAAGGTTATCGAGTTCCATCGATTCATTATAAGACAACGACAGGAACATCGGTATTTGCTTTTGCAGATAGGAAATTCTGATCAAAGTTGTTTTTGATATGCCACATAACACCACAATAAAGGGGTATCAAGTGTACCGTTGAACACAACGGGAGCAGAAAAACTAAGATGTACATTGAAGTTAGTGATCATGACAGATGGCAGAAAGCTTCCACCTTATGCCATCTTCAAACAGAAGACTTCCTAAAGGTAAATTTCCACAAGGAATTCACATTTAAGTGCAAGAAAAGGGATGGATGTCGGCAGACCTTATGAAAGACTGTTTGGAAATTGTATGGGGTCAACATCTTGAGCGTTATTGCAACTAAAGTTGATGCTTGTTCTGGACATTTTTCGGTTGCATTTTGTTGAAGCAATGAGACAAAAGATGCGAGTTCTGAAAACAGATCCTGCAATTGTTCCTGGTGGGCTTCCTCGTTCAAGTATCATCCCCTTAGATTCTATGTAGAATGGATGGCTTCACACACACTCGGACACCATCAAGACAAATTCAAAAGCCCTTTATCAAAACGACGTTCATGTGGATTGTCCGAACATGGGCTCTGATTTCGTGCCCAATGATAGAAAGTTTTAAAAAACTGGTATAAGTAATGCACTAGACAGATCAGAGGATGACTTGACCTGGGCCACTGAATCAGACACGGAAGTTGATGATGACGACAATTGCATAGTACCATCAACATCGTCAGATGAATTTAATTGAATTGGGATCTTGTTGTCAGAAGAATGCAGTTATGAAGAATGAGAAAGGTAAATTATTTACATTTAAGTACTTGTTTTTCTATAGTTTTTTCCTAGCAGGTAGCAGAAGATGTGATTTAACTTGAAATGGTTATTTCATAATATTATGCTGACACCATGATTATCGCCCAAGCTGAAAATTATTGCATATTTTCCCCCTTCGTAATTTTCAGGGCAACATATTGACAAAAAAGGAAAAATTATACGAGTAAATATGGTAATTATAATATTCTTTCACTTATTTATTTGTTGTGTATGTATGTAATGTTTTAATCACATCCTGTGCATTGAATCACCCAGCCATTTAGCAAATTCTTAATGAATCTTAACAATCATCTCAAATTTTTTCAAATTCTTTTTCCTTGCATATATCCTTGTTCTGGAGGTGAAAAATTTGGGGAAAAAGTATGGCTAATATGCGAGTAATTATGGTTTATTTTCAAAATTATTAAGCTAATAGTTTCTTTTCAACCATTGATCAACTTACTTTATGTTGCATTTTAACCACTAGTGAGTCTTATGTTGTTATCCAAGCAATTCTGTTTTTATGAGTAAAATATTTTTAAAACTGGTAAATGGCCTTATTTTAAGGGTTACGTCTTAAACACCTGAGCGTCTTATACAATCTAAAATACAGTGTTTTTGTGTTTGGCCAGCATTAAGAATTAAGGTAGTGAAGTTCAATGTTCAATTATTTTACATAAACTGTGATTGTAGAAATCTGTTAATAACTGTTTTCTGTGAACTAAATTCGATGCTGACATTAGCAACCATGCTTATTCGCAGTGATAAAAATATTTTATTTATTTACAGTTAAGATTTTTCAGGAGATGGTTGATTGTTGATTTACATGATGCAGATGCATTAGAATTATTATATTGCACAATGAACTGCCTGAAATTTCGCCCACTGTGATAGTTTTGGTGAACAAATCTCTTAACTCTTTCAGAAATTCTCCTCAAATGACTAAAGTGACTTTCCCATAACTGACTAATATGTAAATGGCTTGAATTGCGTACATTTTAGCACGGAAATGAACAGCTTGCAAAATTGACATTCTTCGTTTTGTTTGTCAAGAAAACGACTATCAGAGGCTGTGAGAGCAAACTGCACTTATGTTAGTAAAAACCGATGTTTCATCTTGCGTAATATATTATCGATTTACATCGAGAATTCATTCATCTTCCAATTCACACATCATTAGTCTTATTTTTCTTTGTAAACTCTGTTTTCTGTTAACTATAAGCTATACTCACATTAGCCACTGCGTTTACATGCATCTATTTTAACCGATTACTTGATGCAGATGCATGAAATTGTATGTGCAGTATTTACTCGTGTAACACGCGCCCCCTATTTTTGGGCCGGTTCGGAGGGAAAAAAGTTAATTTGAGCCGAATAAGTTTTTTTTTAAACTCAACAATTCCCACTCCCCAAAACAAGTTCCGCTCAAGTTAAGCATCTTCTCCCTCCTATGTGACGAAATTTATTGAATGATCTCTTTATGCTGATACTAGCAGAAATCTCCTTGATAGTCCTCTTTTGTTAACCACTTTACTGTTTTTGTTGTCATATTACGCAATTCGTCCACACTCCACCTTTTTGATACAGTATTACGCGCCAATGCGAAGCTTCGCGTATGATTTTTCATCTATGAACGGGAACTTCCCTACGCAGATGGGGAGTCTTTTCGCATAGCGTCTCGTTAGTAAATATTGGAAGGTTAGGAACAAACAAGTCCAAACACTCGAGATGGAGACTTCTGCCTTCCTTCCTACAATGAAATCTTTCATTTGCAGCCAAATTTCATCACTCAGAATTCCTTGAAGTGGAATAGGGGAAATTTGGTGACTTTTACGCTCTTCTGACGCATTCAATTAGCGGTGACGACACTGACCCAATCTTTGTACCTATCGTTATACATTTAAAATTTATATACAAACAACAATGTCCCAATACGATGAAATTTAGAAATAGAATAATAGATGCGGCATGTGTGCTGGCTTAAGATATATTTGTTTACCGACATGACATTTTGAGAAAAGGTGCATGGGGTACACAAATACAGTGGAATCCTGATTTAAGGTTCTCCCATTTAAGGTTTACCCTCATGTAAGGCGGTTTTTTTGCGGCCCTGACCAAAGCTCCATATAAATAATGTATTATATCACCCAATTTAGTGTTTCTCGAATTTATGATTTGTCTGCAATTAAGGGACAAAATTCTGGTCCCTTGCGAGGCATCGCCTTGATTTCAGGTGACTGTGACTCGAGAATATTTCATTTGGTGGAGATGTAATATATTAATTCAATCTAACCATCAATGGCACAACACGTTCTGGCATTGTTACTACATTAAATAAACTCAAAAGAATTAATATTTAGTCGTACTGTTTTGTCAATCCACCGTAACTGTCCTAATCTGTTACGTACTTCATGAAAGTTGCGATGACGTCATCACGTGAGCACGGATTTTTTTATGTTTCAGTTCACAGGCGCTCACTCACTAACGTGATGCGTTAGCTAGTTGGGCCACCCGCGTTTACCACAGCCATATTTACCTTGTTAACCCGAAAGGAAGACAATCCCCCAAAAAAAGGGAGGTCTTATTCACAACAATGTTATTATTACGTCGAGGCAGCGATGTTATTAAAACTTTGGATGTATGTTCTTACTCGTCAGTCACTGTAGCATTTCCTTACATCACGCAATCAAATTTGCCGGCCCACTTCGCATAAAGGGCCTAAATGGAACAAATGAGTCTAAAAGGACGTTGGAACTGTTAGCATTGTCATTTTATGCACAGTCAGCCGATAACAGGCATCGAAACGACTGCCAATGCTCACCACACTGCTTCACTGAGGGATAATTATTTGAAACTCATAAATACAGTAAAACTCCGTTATAATGTGCCTCACTATACCGCGGATTTGGATATACCGCAGGTCTAGTCAATTCCCCCAAAATGATTCCATTTATTTTCTTCGTAAACATCCTTGTTTCAAATTTTACCGCGATTTATTTTCTTCATAAACAATTGGTTCAAATTTTACCGTGATGCTAAACTCCTGTCGCTGTCTGTAAGAATGATGAAGAAATTGTAGCTGAAGTCCAGAACCGCGGAAGAGCAGAAAAATTATCAGAAGATGACAGCGAGAATGAAGTGATGCGTGAGGTTGAGACCCCTTAAATAAGCGAAGTATTGGATAACATCAGTGAAGTAATGAATTGGATGGAGAGACAGAGTGATTGTGAATTTCTTCATCTTTTACATTTGCGAAACATGAAGACGTATGTGATGAAGAAACGCGCCAAAAGAAAATATCGGACTATTTAAAAAACACAGATTAAAGTAAGGTATGCATTTAAATCAAAATACAATATCAGTTTTTATAGTATTGTGGTGAGCGACAAGGCAGCAAACTGGCCGATTTAACGAGACCATCAGTGAGAGAAGTGTCAATGCCTCCTGAAGCCTCGAGAAAAACAACGCGAAGAAGGCTCCAGAAGGTTCGAGGGCTGGCGCAGAGCGATATAAAAAGGGATCGTCGAGGAGAGTTGAGTCAGTTCGGACATCGACAAAGCGGCGCAACGAGTGGAGAGAGGAAGAAGGGAGAAAAGCATTGAGAAGAGCTGCTGAAATATGGTGTATCAACTAAATAGAAAGAAAGAGAATAAACCAAGATTTATAGAGGCTACCTTTTTCGTCATTTCCGTTGATCCTTTCACTACCCACGAACGCGTAACATTTTGGTGTCAGAAGAGGGATCGGCGGTATGGACGGCACCGGTAGGTCATTAGCGGAATTAAGTGTTAAGGAGCTGAGAAGTGAGCTGGCCAATCGATCCCTACATCAGGGTGGCATCAAAAGTGACTTGACGGATTGCCTGGCAAAAGCATTGAAAGATGAAGGCAAGGATCCTGAGACCTATTTGTTCATCGATGAAGCGGCAGCAGGCGGTTCGGCGGCCCTAGTAGAAACCGAAAACAGGGATGACCAAGAGTCGTCTAAAGTAATGACTCTGTTGCAGCAACTGACTACGATGATGCACGAACAAAAGACTGAGTTCCGCGACCAAAAAGCTGCCACCGAGGAACTAAGAACCGACATCGTACGGGCCGTAAAATACATAGAAACTGAAATAGGTGGAAAGTTTAGAAGAGTGGATGAAGAGTTACGGAGGGTGGAAAATGACTTTGCGGGCCAACTTCAGAAAGTGGATGAAAGATTGGGAAACGTGGAAAGGAACGCGCTACGGATTGACCGGCTTGAACAGCAACTAGACCACGTAAGGACGGGGTTGTGTCATTCGTATGCAGGCGCTAATAACCTCGAAGATGGGCCATCGAGGGGCAAGTTCGAGGTACCTGCCTTCGACGGAACAATACCGTGGGCGATTAATAGGACCCAGTTTGATGCCGCAGCTCAAGACAATCGTTGGACTGAGAAGAGAAAGCCACTGCCCTTGTTCTATCACTGCGTGGGAGAGCATCTGAAATCCTTCAAACCATTCCAGTTGACCAGCGCAGGAGAGTTGCAGCAAGCCGTTCGTATGAGCGGGAGGAGAAGGAGTAATGAAGCACTGGTATTTGCCCTTACCAACGATGGAGCTAAACGGGCTTCCAGAAGTGTAACCAAAGTTAGAGAAGTTTCCGTTGCTGAACACGATGGTGTTCCGGGAAATGAAGCAACCGAGGTGGTTAGGCAGATTAGGGAAGTCATCCGAGAAGCCAGAAAGGTTCTGCCTCAATCAGAAGCGGTGGTTCCGGTGACTGCATGGGGGAAAGACCGAAGGATGCTAGTGATAGCAGAGCGGGCTAAGTCGAGCAGCGTTCCTTCCAGATTGGTAGTAGGAAAGACTTGACTGAACTTTGGAAATGAGTACATGGCGGTACGTGTAGCTAACTTATCAGATGTCACGTTGAACATACAGGCAGGGTTCCAATTGGCTGAAGGGCACCCTGTTGCAACAGTCTACTCGGGAAACGGTATGGGGACGAGCCAAAGCTCTGAGGAGGTGTTTCCATTAGAGTTAGACACCCTTTATAGAGACACATCTCAGGAACTCTCACAGGCGGAACGCCAGGATCTTAAGAATCTCCTCAGAGAATTTCGGGATGTCTTCACCAGGACATTTGGAGATTTGGGACGTACGAATCTTATTTGATATAGGATTGATGTAGGACAGGCGCAATCGATCAAAGAAAGCCCTCAATGAGTTCCTTTGGCTAAGTAAGGTGAAGTAGACTCACTCATTCAAGACATGGTCAGCTAAGGAGTAATCGAACCTCCCTCTGGGCCATGAGCATCCCCTATAGTCCTTGTTAAAAAGAAAAATGTAACATCCCGTTTTTGCATGGATTACTGCGTCCTCAATGCTGTCACGAAGAAAGGCTCTTTTCCTCTACCTCGCATTGAGGACACCTTAGATGCCCTGTCAGGATCAATGTGGTTTTCAATGCTGAATCTCCAGATGGGTTATTGGCAGGTGGAGCTCGCCGAGGAATGGACTTTGGTCTATGCAACACCCCTGCCACTTTTGAACGACTAATGGGGAGAGTGCTTAAAGGGTTGACCTGGTCTCAATGTCTCTTATATCTAGATGACATTATCATCCTTGGAAGAAATTTCGAGGAAGGATTTGAAAACCTCAGGAATGTTCTACTTCGGCTACGTGGCGCGAACCTACTTCTTAGTCCTAAGAAATGTCAACTTTTTAAAAAGAAGGTAGCTTACTTGGGCCATGTGGTATCTGGTCAAGGAGTAGGGTTGGATCCAGAGAAGCTTAGGGTAGTGTGAGACTGGGGGTCCCGAGGAACAAAACAGAAATAAGGAGTTTCTTAGGCTTTTGTTCTAACTATCGGAGGTACATCAAAGGGTTCTCTGAAGTCATGAAGCCCTTGCACCACTTGACAGAGGAGAAGCAATCCTTTATATGGGACCAGGAATGCCAGAAGTCATTCGATAAACTCAAGATCAGTCTAACAATGGCACCAGTCTTGGCATACCCACGAGACGAAGAGGATTTCATCTTCGATACTGATGCCAGTCAGACAGGAATACTCGTAGGTGCCACGTTGTCACAAATGCAGGAGGGAGAAGAAAGAGCCATAGCTTTCTTCAGTAAGATGCTAAGCCGGAGTGCAATTATTGCACCACATGTTTGGAACTCCTGGCGGTAGTGAAGGCGGTGCAGCACTTCCACCATTACCTGTATGGAAGATCATTCACCATAAGGACAGATCACGCAGCGCTCAAATGGCTGCTGAGGCTGAAGAATACTGAAGGCCAAGTCTCGAGATGGATTGAATGTCTTCAGAATTACAGTTTCTCAATAATAATTAGGAAGGGAAGAGCTCACGGAAATGCTGATGCACTTTCTCACCGTCTCTGCATAGCGGAATGTCGCCGAATAGAGGACAAGAGCAAGTGCGTAAGAGTCGAATGGCTGCAGCTCAGTGCACCAGAAATATGGGACACTAATGCAAACGAAAGGATCAAGAACAGGATATGGAGGTAGGGCTAATACTGAAATGGAAAACTGATTGTAAGCATCTACTTTTGGCGGATATATCCGACACTAGCGAAGAGGTAAAAAGTTATGGGCACAATAGGACTCCCTGGTAGTTAAAAACGGAATACTCAAGCGGCGCTGGGAATCAGCAGATGGAAAGTCGTGCCATATGCAGTTGGTGCTCCCGAAGTCTAAGGTTGCGGAAGTACTTCAGGAAATCCACGGCGGAGTGTCTGGTGGTCATCTCGGAGTTAACAAGACCTTAGCGAAGATTAGGGACCAATTTTACTGGCTTCACTGCAAAGATGTGGAGAGATGGTGCAGAAAATGCGACAGCTGTTCCACCACAAAAGGACCAGGGAGAAGAGCAAGGGGGAAACTAAAAATCTATAACGTCGGAGTCCCTTTCGAACGAGTTGCATTGGATATTGCCAGACCATTCCCACGGACGAAATCCGGGAACAAATATGTGATGGTAGTCATGGACTACTTCACTAAATGGCCTGAGGCTTATCCGCTACCAAACCAGGAAGCGTCCACTGTGGCAGAAGCATTAGCAACAAACTGGGTTAGTAGATTTGGCATTCCTAACGAGCTTCACACAGACCAAGGGTGGAATTTTGAATCGGGAATTTTTCAGGAAATGTTCTCCTCCTCTCTCCCCCCTCTCTCCCCTCACTCTCCTCCTCTCCCCCCCTCTGTACACCGTGAACAGTATTTTCATCTTGAAGTACGTACCATACATACAGTATTTATTTTATTAAAAAATAAATAAAAATGTGTACCAAGGGATTCCGATTGCGCCATATCGAAATTGCGCTAAACAAACATGCGCTAAACGAGGCATGATTGTAGTTCACCACAAAAGACACACTGAGGTTTTTCTTCTCCAATTTTGTTTACATTTACCACAAAACCAAGATCTTTATACGACTCAACATATTTTCGAGGTTTTTTCTGTTGATATTTTAGCTTTTGGTTCTGCCGAACTCTGGTTATTGACTTATAATTGTTTTTTTCAAACTGCCAGTATTCAACCAATGCTCCATAATTTAATTTTTACAACCCTAAGAAACTATATAATTATATTTAACCATGAAATCATTTTATTTTGTCCTAATTATTAACAAAATTACTCGATAGATATTTGTTGAAAATAATTTTTTCATATAAAAACTATTTAAATAATTCCAAAACTTGAAAAAATATCAATTATAAAATATAATAAATGTATAAAAATATCGCATTGTACCTTGCACACCTATTTTTTTCAAAATGTTGTTTAAAATGAGCTGTGTGCCTTATATGAAGACTTCTGAGCAGGATATATTACAAGTAACGATAATAAATTCATTTAAACATATACATACATGCTTTTATCATACCTAATTTACAAGAATAAAAACTGAATAATCTCCTCTCTTTGCCAAAAGTGGAAACCTCTCTTTTGATCTGGGCACTGGAACTTTAAATTTGTTTTTAAACTAGGTAGTTACACTTTAAATATGACCACATAAGATAAATTGTAGTTTATAAAGCGTGAAACGTTCACAAAACCGCACGCACTACAATATGATAAACTCTTAGCATTGGAGAATCCCCGTGCAGGCAAAGAGATACGTTTACCATTGAGATAAACATGAGAAAATGTATGCTACGTTACATTTCAAGCTGTAAAGTGATCGTAAACATATTAATACTGATACAAAATTTGATCACAAAGTGACCACCTTCTTTTGATGACTTCTGTTTTATAATTAAATTATGCATCGCTTGTTTCATGAAGAATTTCTATACTGAATTAGGAAATTTGTTTTCACTTATTCAAAAAGCTTTACAAAGTATCGTGATGTCTATACGATCCAACAAATGTTTACCCATGGCTGATAAGGCTTTATTGCTTTTATCTTTAGAGCTGCGAACCACTTTTGGTTCGCAAACCCCCGGTTGAAAAACGCTGCTCTAGGGCATCTCTGGACTACTGAGATATATCATTATTATTGATCAAAACTTGGATTACTTTATACTGACTTTACTTTTTCAGTATTTGTAATATTTAAATGGCAAATTTTGCAATTTTTAACACTATGTACATCAGAGACAATAGTATATCAGTAAATAGCCAAATAAAAGTAAATGTAACTATAGCACAAAAAATAATAATAAAAAAATATTTTTAAATCCTTTAATTAAATAAAAGTTACGTATTCAGTTGGCCTTCAACGTTTACCACAAAGAGCTACTAACGATAAATTATCTATAGAAAATTTATTTATAAAAAAGAATTTATATTTTATTATGTTTTTAAAATGAATTTTCTTACTTAATTATACATACAGGCAGACCTCGTCTTTCACAGGAGTTACATTCCTGAAAACACTGTGAAAAACAAAATTGCGAAAGAAGTAATTAACCCTCTCCCTACTGTCTTTAAATTTACGAAAATCTCACTCCATGCTTTGCCGGCCAAAACTGGCCGCCTACGCTTATCCCTTTCTGTATTATGCCGGCCACTCTGCATTTGTGTGTTAC
The DNA here is from genome assembly GCA_036926305.1 of Uropetala carovei. Taxonomy (NCBI): domain Eukaryota; kingdom Metazoa; phylum Arthropoda; class Insecta; order Odonata; family Petaluridae; genus Uropetala; species Uropetala carovei. The sequence continues at coordinate 4,041,352 of JAXCHB010000188.1, forward strand.
ATGTTATATTTTCAGCCTTAAATACCCTTCCTTTAAGTTGAGAGTATTTATGCCTAACTTATACATAAAACATGGTATTTGTAAACAATATCCTTTAAAATATCGTACGTCACACGCAAACATTGCTGCATTAGAAGAGAATGCACACCAATCACTTAATTTTCCGGTGCGTGTTCGTGGTGTACATATAACTTTCAGCATCGCGAGAACTATGAAATGTATTGATATTAAATCTTATTCAAAAAACATTTAAACATTACTAAACATTTCATTCACTGAATGTACCCCTCGAAACCAATTAGGTGAAAAGTTTGTTACATGTCAACTTTTCCATATCTTGACTGGAAATTTTTAACTAAATGTTCTAATTCTGATTTTTTTAAAATGGCTCGTTAATAATAGGACTGTTTTAGTTATGCATTCATCATTCTTAGTCATTACAGAAGTCACATAGAAAAAATTGTTATATTTTGCATATTAGATGCAGAGATATGACGTTGTATATCCTTCTCAACTACACCTTTCCAGCATGAAGCAGTCAGAAAGTGCCCGAGCCTAAACACATGGCACGAGGCCTCCCAAAGCCTCCGTAGATAACAAGATTTTTTCTTTCTTTTCTGGGGTGCTATGAGTGACTGCTTTGTGTTGGGTCTTTTTCTTCTCACTGTATACACTTCTTTTGCCTCACGTATTCATTTCCTTCTATAACCACCCTGAAAAAAAAAATTTCTAATCGCAGTCTGTTATTCCAACCGATGAACGAAGCAACGAAACAATATATATGAGCCATCTAAAAGGTTCTCATCATCTCGGACATATGAGATTTATTCGGTGATTGAGATGGTATGCCGTTTGTAAGCAGATCTTCACTTCACATGCCAATATGCTGTGTTCTGGAAAAAATATCTTTCTTCTGACGACTGCACTTGGCTGGGGACACGGCTGATTGTGAGATGATTGAGGATGCTATCGTGAAATGGCGTTATTTCGTCAAATGAAGCAATGAAACGATATACATATGCCAGCTAAAGGGCCTTCATCTGCTCATAATATGATATCTCTTCTGTGATTTATGTGGCATACCGTTTGTAAGCAAATCTTCTCCTCACGCACCAATATGCGGAGTGCTGGGAAGATATTCTTTTTCGACCACAGCCCTCATTTGTGACCATGGCCGAGTTGATTCTATTACAGAAGAATTGAATAAAGAAATTTGTTCCAGTGATTCTGATAGTTTGAGTCATTTGGATTTTAGAAGCAGAAATACCGTAATTTCGTGGCAAAAATGAAAAGTCAAATGCAAAATTTAATGTTTAAATTACAGAACATGCATAAATAGGAAGGCTAAAGCTTCCTCTTTCAAAATATATAAAGGTTATTTAGATTTAAGAAAGTCCCTTTCGTCAAAACATAATGAAGATTAATGCTGATGCCGGACGTAATAGTACATAAGATGGCAATGAGTGGTTAATAAAATGATATATAATAAATGCATTGTTTAATTTAAATAATATTAATGCAGCTGGTCATAAGTTATCTTAAGTTGAATGAAATGATGTCTATAGTTTGTGTCCTGGGGATACAGGGCATTTAAATTTGAGTTTTAAAGGACAATTCACTTTCGGCCAGCTTAGTAGGGAGAGGTTTAAGGCAATGGCAAATACAGGGTTTGGTTACCATCCCAGCAAGAACGGATCATTTATCGTCCGCAGAAAATAAGAGAAAGAACGTTAATGAAAGAGAGACTTAAACAAGATAAAAGAACATGAAAAACTATCAGAAAATAAAATCTTATTTAAGTTTTGTCCATATGTGCGAAGTGTGTGACGCACATGGGCGGCCAAACAACGGGGGTGGCCAATTTATTGTCAGACACATACAGTATTTTTAACAATAATGTGGATTGTATTATAATATGCCGTATACAGTATCGGACACTTTATTCGGCATCCCAAAATCCGGCAGGACCTGAAATTCGGCAAAAACCTTGTGTTTACCAATTTGAAATTCGTAGATACCGGAAATTTTCACGATCTCGAAAAAGCGACGATAATTGCGCTGCTGTTTTATCGTTGTTTTGTTCGAGTATACTGTGTTTCACGAATTTAAAATCTTTGTTGTCCTCTTTTTATAAAACTGTCAAAAATATCAGTGGAAAAACCCGTGATTATCGTAAATGCAAAGAGGAAGCACTTAACACTTAGTATTAAGAAGAAAGTGAAATTGCTACAGCGTTTAGAGAAAGGTGCTTCGGTGAAGACATTGTGCAGTGAGTTTGGTGTTAGTTCATCGAGTCTTTGTGACTTGAAGAAGCAAAAGAGTCAATGCAATTTTATGCAGAATGTGATGTTCCGAAAATTAACGAACAACAGAAAAACACTCCATCAGTCAAAGACAATCGACATGGATAAAGTGTTACTAAACAAATGTGGCAGCTGATCATAAAGCCGCAGAGGGATACTTGAAAGAATCTTCTTCAATGATATCGAAAGAGGGTTTAACAACAGAGCAGGTGTACAATGCAGACGCGTCGGCATTGTTTTTGTGATATAATCCCAGAAAAATCGGTACAAACTTTCTCATATACGAATGCGTCGTTTAGTTATCTTTAGAAAAATATGAACTATGTAGAATTATTATAAACATCATCTTAAATAACTATACGAAATTTCATGAAAATCGAATGAACTGTTTTTTTAGAAAATCCAATTGTTGTTAAAATTTCCCTGGAATAAACTAGCCTTATATTCATTTTTTGAGAAATATGAAGTATGTAGTATTATTGCAGAGGTAAACTCAAGTAATGGTATGAAATTTTATCAAAATCGTTCAAGCCATTTTTTAGAAAATCACATTATTGTTAAAGTTTCCAAGAATAAACTTGCCTTATATTCATTTTTTGAGAAATATGAAATATTTGGTATTATTGAAGACGTAAACTCAAGTAACTGTACAAAATTTGATCAAAATTTTTGAGAAAACCAAATTGTTGGTAAAAATCCGTAGAATAAACTTCCCTTAATTATTGAGCAATGGCAACCATTTCTTCTTACAAAGGGAAGGCACTACTGACCCCCAACCGATTTGGCTGAAACTTCATAGAGATAATGTCCATGACGTCCGATTAACGAAAATATGTACATATCAGGGCCAATACCCAGCCGTTTTTATTTTATTAATAAAAATAAGTTATTATTTCCCTAGTCACTGCTTAACTACCGTACACGGTAAAGGATCTCGTAAATAGCAGTGTTGGCAGAGCGTCTAGAACGCTTGGCTGTAAATCTGAAGATCTGATGTTCGAGTACTAGTTCCAAAATTTTTTTTCATTTTTTCCCACATTTTCACTTTCATCATTTAAAGTATTTATTACCTAATTTTAATTTAAGTTTAGATATCCATTTATTTCTAAATAAAATTCCTAATCACAATGGTAGTATATATAACTATAAGCTAACTGTATTTCCTCATATCCGTGCATTTCGTGGACTTCATCGGGCCCCACCAGATCGTAATCTTCATGGAAGTTCATCTCGCCAAGCATATCCACAACACGTGTATAAATTTCTTGGGCCGTTACAACACTACGGCCACATTCACTTTCGGAAACTTCTTTATCCGACATCAATCCATTTTTTCAGAGTAATGCAGTAATGCATGACGGTGTTCAATACATCTTTCGCTGTTTCGTCGTCCAAAGGAGGAGACGTAAAAGATTAACATTTTTGCTTGTTACTGGATTCCCCGCTGAAGATGTTGAAGCAGTATATTCCATTTTTGAATCAGCAAAAACTGTAGTATGTTAAAAATACACTTCGAAACACACTAGTTAAAATGCTCACAATACTCTGATGAAAGAAGTAACACTGATCTTGTAGCACTTGAGATCACTCCTCTCCGATCCTTTTCCAAATGCTTTCAAAGCATTTTTCGACAATGTCATGATTGTGAAACAATACGTGCAAGGCAATAAGTTTCTTTTCATTGTTTAATCATGGGGAGGACAATAATAAATCGCTTTACAATGAAAAATTTATTGACAAGGAAAACCAACCGCTATGTACGCTACAAATAATTCTTCAAAACTGCACATCAATATATTAAAAACTATTTAAAAATAAAAATATATAGCGTTATTAATAAATAAGCATTTAAAATGAGGAAAGTGAATATGAGGGGAAAATGAAAAAAAATTTTGGAAGAAGGACTCGAACAACAGATATTGTCATTTACAGCCAAGCACACTACCCGCTACACCAGCGCCACTTCTTGCAAGGTTCGTTGCTGTGTATGGTACTTAAGCAGTGATGCGGCAAATATTAACTTATTTTTATTAATAAAATAAAAACAGAGGAGTATTGGCCCTGATATTCATATATTTTCGTTAATTGGACGTCGTGAACATTATCTCTATGAAGTTTCAGCCAAATCAGTTGGGGGTCAGTAGTGCCTTCCCCTTGTTAGCTTCTACTCTGTATGATAAAATGCCTAAGTACAAGATTTCATTCATTTTCGCTCTACCATTTAGGCTCTAAAGCCAATTGCAGACGGCATTGCAAAAACCACTATTTCGGACTCAGGTACAGCAAAAACGTATATTTTCATCAAAATCTTGAAGTTGAATTTTTTCGCTATAACAATACTTTCTTAATATACTTCGTATATGAGAAAGTAAAAAACGTAACGGCAGTTGAGTCAGTACCAACGGGATTCAGACTCCAAGGAACGGCTTACGATATTGGGGTGTTCAAATACAGCAGGAACTCATAAGTGTAATTTGCTCATTATTGGCAAGAGCCAGAATCCTACACCTTTCAAGGAGATCAGGGTATTTCCAGTTGTTTATAAGGCTAACAAGCGTTCTTGGATGACAGCAAATTTTCCTTGATTGGTTCGAGAACCATTCTGTCTCAGAAGCCATGACTGACTGTTAGTCTGTAGGTCTTCCTGTGGATTGCAAAATCATATTACTTCTTGATAATTATGCTGCAGACTCTGATGCTGAATTTCTCAATAAAGACAATGTTTTTGGTATTTATTTACCTCCTAACTGTACATCACTTATCCAACCAATAGACCAAGGCATCCTTCAGGCATTGAAAACTAGATACAAGGCTGATTTCATGCAAAAAATCCTTATATCGTGTAACAAAGGAATGAGAGTGACCCAATTCCAAAAAGAATTTTATATAATAATAGCCGTCATCCGTTGGTTGGTTGATCACGCTCTGCAAACGCTAATAACTCGAGAAATAATCTTCAGATTTACAGCCAAGCGTTCTAGACGCTCTGCCAACACTGCTATTTACGAGATCCTTTACCGTGTACGGTAGTTAAGCAGTGACTAGGGAAATAATAACTTATTTTTATTAATAAAATAAAAACGGCTGGGTATTGGCCCTGATATGTATATATTTTTGTTAATCGGACGTCATGGACATTATCTCTACGAAGTTTCAGCCAAATCGGTTGGGGATCAGTAATGCCTTCCCCTTGTAAGGTCAGTTTTTGAAGCACAAATGAGTCATTTAGCCTATGTTACATGAAGATTGACGTAATTAAGTGATCTTAAAAATGTGAGATACCTTCCAAAATTTGTCGGTCCCTCGTACGTCGGTAGTTATAATCACCTAAAACAACAACATTGTAGCCTCCAATTTTTATAAGTACATACTTTATTCCTTCACTAATTTTTAGGCATGTTTCCAGTGTGAGTGCCTATTATTGTCAGTCTGTCTGTCTGTCCGTCCGCATGTTCGTTCTCATCTTCTACTGAATGGATTTTCATGAAATTTTATATTAAGGACTTACAATCAGATATAATAAGAAAATCACAAAAATGAATCACGTACGTCAATCAGGGGTACCACTTTACTGGTGACAAAAAATTAAATTTTTGTTATATCTTGTAAAGTATTGCTAATATCAAAATATCTTTCAAACAAAAGTTGTAGAACTGGTAATGAAGAGTATTTCCTTTCCTGTACATTTTTTATCATTTGAGTAGCCGTTATCGATAAAATCAAACAAAATGTCTTAATTCGAGTTGAACTTAGAAAATTTTTGCTTGGTGACTTCTTCATTGTGCTAACATAAACAATCTCACAAACAAACATTTAATTTCTTTACATGTGCATGTAATATTATTAAATAGGAAGCAAATGGATTATTTATGATGAAGAAAAGAACTTTAAAATGCGATTTCCCTTACGTACAGGTATACGAGGTGTGATTGAAAAGTTCATACAGTAGCGCAATAATTAGGAAGGGGGGGCAATTACATGCTATTCGAACTTGTCCTCTTCAAAGTAGTCCCCCTGAGACTGCACACACCGACTCAGCGATCTTTCCACTTTGGAAACATTCTTGGAAATTTTCTTTCTTCAGTGTTCGTAGGACGTTTTCCGAATTTTTCTATATGACTTTGATAGTATCAAATCGTTTTTCTTTTAGCTGCAGCTTTAGTTTTGGGAAAAGGTAGAAGTCGCAGGGGGCTAAATCCGGCAAATAGGGGGGTTGTGGGAGTACAGGAATTTGAAATTTCACCAGAAACTTGGTTACAGAGAGCGCGCAGTGGGCCGGTGCGTTGTGGACACACGTCGCATTTCCAATTCTTCAGTAAAAATCGTTTGAACTGTGTAAAGGTAAATTTAGTTCACTAGCATCTCCCTGATTGTCAATCGACGATGGACGACCAGAACGAGGATCGTCTTCGATCGATTCTCAGCCAACTTTAAATTTGGCATACCACTTAAAAATCGCTCTCTCGCCAAGAGAATTGTCCCTGAAAGCCAATTTCAGCAGTTCAACTGTCTCTCCGTAGCCGATTTGCCTGTTTTGACACGTTCAACATGGTGGACGTCAATTGACGTCCTCAGCCGTTCTATTGGGTGGCGGCAGACGTCAATTGACGTCCAAGGTCGCTTCCTTTTCCAAGGGACGTTTGAGACTCTACACTATCTCCCGCCGTCATTTCTTTCAGCACAGTCATTGCTTAGCATCCGATCTTGGTACACATCTTTGTCGTTTCAAAATAGCGCTGTTAAGAATTTTTCCATGGTTTTTTGAATATTTCGATTTTTTTTGTGGCTGTGTGTTTAAATGAGAGAAGTACATACATTTTTGAGTAATCGAAGGCTTTTTTCTATAGTAGTAGGTTATATATTTATTCCAGTTAGATGAAGGTTTTGCGTGAATGTTTCGACCGTATTTTTTTCAATAGGTAATTTACATTATAATCAATTGAGTGTGAACGAGTGGTTTTATTTTACGACCTGCAGAGGAACAATAGAAAGCGATTACGTAAAAGTTGAAAAGGTAAATAAGATGTCTATATGTTATAACTATTATAGGAGGTGCCAAAGGTTTAGAGCGTTCACCTCTCTCCTAAACCTTCAGTCCCTTGGGAGTCTCGGAAGCACACAAGCATTCTGGCCATTTGGCCCTATACATTGTATGTACAATAAAAATAAAGGTTGTGTGTGGGAGTGCAAAAAGAACTGAGGTGTTTCATTTCTCTTGGTCAACCCCGCGACCAACCCATGCTATATTTGTAAATGGGTAAATAAATAATTCATTCATAAATTACTTCGTTCAATTCATTCAATAATTAGTATTCACTCTTACTCTATTCTGTCGTTGAATGTATGGCAAACCGGGTGTAGTAAATAAATTTTTATATAGCATCTGAAATATATAAAAGCATTTCTTTTCCTAAAAACAAGGAATTTTTTGAAAAATTTCCTATTCTATTATTATTACTTTTTTTTAATGATGCCTTCCCCGCAAAGCCAATTTTTTTAGGCTTGTCTGCAGGTAGGGGAAAAACCTCAAGACCAATCACAACATCCATGCCCGAAGCGGGATTCGAACCTGCGACCTCTGGATTAGAAGGCAGGCACATTACCTACCAGTCTAAAAAATAATTGAAACTTACGACTATGACCTATAGAATTCGTAAATATTCATAGGTAAGAAAAAGTTATGTTACGCAAAACAACTAAAAGAGTAATATATGGTGACGGCCAAGCAGGAAAAGATAAGCCACTGCGCGTCTTCACGCTAATTGGACCACTGGTGGTGGCGGACGTCAATTGACGTCTAAGTTAATTATTACGTTTACGAATATTTATCTTATTAATAAATTGAAAAATAACGCAAAAGGCCATTATATAGACTGTTTCCATTATGATACGAAAAAAAAATTTTCAGCCACCGGTAAAAAATTTTATTTTTATTGCCGCGTTGAACGTGTTAAGGCAAAATTTGATGCAAACTCTTTGTTCCAATTTTTCGTCCACGAGTTAAAATCCGGTGAAGCGACGAAACGTGCTCACTCAATCGGTTACTACTCGGCACTGAAACAACAGAGGGAGAAGTGACGAACGGCGTTGTGTTCAGGACAGAACAAGCATTCCATCCCCCCACCACCAATCTAACTTCATGCAGTAACCAGTGGCGGCGCTACTGTACGAACTTTTCAGTCACACCTTGTATAATTTCTTTCTAATATTCCATTGCACAAAATGCGCCCATTTATGATACATTGTACACTTTCCTAACTTGTTTCGATGATGTTTTTACAAGTCATTTTCATATCCAAATTAGAATAAAAAGATTTGTCTAGTCTTTAATAAGTTATATTTATGTTTAACTTTACCTGAGTACAATGTTATGAGTCATTTAATAAAAATATATTATCTGGCCTTTGGGACTGGAACATAACCCAAATGTTTAACATTGCTCTTATGGGAAGATGTGCTTCGACTTACGACGCTTCAACTTATGACGGGACTTCCAGGAACCAATTGTGTCGTAAGTGCAAGGACTGCCTGTACTTAGGAAGAGCAACAGGAAGTGGTGATATGTATTTGAGAGTAAACTCAATTTGTTTCATATTCCACTCTACCACGTTTCTTGACATTGATAATAGAACCAACGTCGTCTACTAAGCTGTATGAACTACTCATCATGACTGTGAATGGCTGTTTAACTCTGAACTCCATTGAAGCACAGTGTATTGGTTTCATCCTTAGTTTTCCTCTGAAAATATCTGTTCTCATCAAAATGTTATAAAGAAAGGTAACCAATATCTTGCAGTCAGACTGCAAGTTAGGTGGGCCTACTGGCATGCAAGTAAAAAGTTATAACCCACATAAATTATAATTGAGTTCTAAATATCATATTCTAATTGCTCTCAATAATGTAATACAGCTCAAACAAAAAGTTTTCAGAATATTATCCTGAATTTTGTATTTTTTGCAATAATTCATTAATGTGAAATTATGAAACAGTTATAACCCAAAACAGCAGACAAATGCCATGTGGCAAAAATAAACTTACCTGTGTACCCTCTTCTGATGAAGTTATTTCACCAACTGCAGCAGCATTAAAATCTGGATCCCTTACACTGTCACCATCATTAAATACATCATCTGTATCACTTAACATATCATCAACTTTCTTTTAGCAGAATACCAACTACACACTGCATCATCTGCCATCTTGGAAATGTGGGATATGATTGTTTATGCAATGCTGTGTGGCTTGTTACTGTTCATAATTGCTACATTCCTGCCATCTCTTGACAGAATCACAAAATTTTAGCACAAACTTAGAGAGGATGTAGCTGTTTACACAAAGAAACTAAAAATTTCTAATTATTCCATTATTAACCCACAAGGTCTTTATATACAGATGTTTTTTTCTTGAACAAGAGCTGCAACCTATAAAACCGAAAAATTTGAGCATGCCTGAATGAATGCACGTGGAAAGAGGAACTACATGAGGAAGGGTTTTGGGAAATCCCGTATCCTCCTGGAACTTTCTTGCTTCGGGACTGCAAGGAGAGGGGGGGAGCAAGAAGGCTCGAGTTGGGGAAAACAGGATATTGTAAATATAAGACAATTGGAAAAGACCGACACAATGGTACATGGCCCCCTGTAAAATACTTTGGACCCACTCAGCCTAGTGATATTACTGAATCACTCTGGCCTGCCGCCATCGTATGTGCGTAGCTGAAATAGCTTTATAACACAGAAAAGCAACAGCTCTTAGCTGAGGCGGCAATGACTCAGGCAACCTCTGACCATGAAAGGTATCACCCCACCAGGACTTTGCCCGATGTCCCGGTGGCCCAATCCGCTCCTGGTGGGCCCCCTTGTCCTCTGGGCCCCACGCACTTGCATGTTTTGCATACCAGTTAATCCGGCCCTGGTCATGCATAAGCATTTATTGGTTGTTAACAGTGTTACAACCAATGATATAACTACTATATATACTATGTATAATGCGCATTTTGAAGACCAAATTTTCGGGTCATAAAGTAGGGGTGCGTGTTATACACACTTTTGTGCACTTAAAATCGGAAATTAAAGTGAACCTGACACCAGTGGCATAATGAGGGTTTCTGGCGCCCGGGGCAAAGGGGGGGGGGCAAATCGCACCTCGACCCGATATTTTTGCGCCCCCTCTATTTGGCGCCCAGGGCACGTGCCCTACCCTAGTTATGCCACTGCCTGACTCACACCAGATTCTTGCTTTTGGGGTGAATTAAGAGGAAAACCACAATAATTATCGATAATCCAGGTTATACATATATTAATTGTATGTATAGAACACCTAATTATTTCTATACAGGTGACGCTCAATTTACGCCATAGATACGTTCTGAGGATTATGACGTAAATTGAAATTGGCGTAAATCAAAAGTAATTTTCTAGCAGCGATGTTGTAACTGTATAAATCATTTCTGAAAACCCAAAAAGTAGACCAAAATATTGATATTACCTTATTTTATGCGAGAGTATTTTATGCGGCCCGCGAAGGCGTGATGTAAACGCAACTACAGGTGTGGCTGCCATGTAATTGATTGATTTAATCACAAACACAGAGCTCAAATTTGCACTTAACAATATAAAATTGTGCCGAAACGCAAACTAAGGAAGAACAAACAACAGCACGGAGCAAGGCCGAATAGCTAAGACCAGTGGAGTCAGTGGTTGAAGAAATACTAAAACAGATCACTCAAAACTCCTAAACTCAACGTGATGATGAAATCATCTCAGTGGTGTGCTTTAATTTGCTGTTAGCTGCAGTCACAAAGGGAAGACATACATCCTACGTGATGTTTTCATTTCACGATCGTAAGGTTATAAGTTTATACTGCTGAAAACGATAAATCCTTAGCGTCTCATCGTTTGATGAGTAAACGTCTGAGAGTGTCTTTGTAGGTCCCAGCTATTTCGATGGATGAATAAGCGAGGGAATGGATGAATGAATGGGGGTTTGGTTATAATTGGTTATGGACGAATAAGCGAAAAGAAGGAAAAATCAGGGGGGGGGGATGAATAGGGAGGGACGCTTGTACATTTAATAATGTAAGTAATTTTCAAACCCATAGAATGGCATGTATGAACTTAATCTTAACTGTCGCGTTTCCTGTTTCCAGATTTGTTTGTTAAATTTTCATGTTATACTTTTTATTAAACAGTTTTAGAATGAGATAGGAATGAGAGAACCATAATCCACTATAAATCAAAACTTGATGTATTTTATAGATTCCTTTTTGTCTGATTTAAAAGAATTGGTAGCAGTGGCATTGTGGTTTTCTACGCGGCATCAGTTAGTATGAAGTTGCTGCCATCTCAACTCAATTGGTTTCATTATTGATGATGTCTGTCTAAGACGTAATGTGGAGCTTATTAAACATAATACTTGTGGACTAGTCCAAGCAATTTAAAATTGGTATCTGGCAATAATTTAATGCTTTAACGTATTTATTTACAGTCAGGGCCACCCATACAGAGGTGCAGGGCCCAGAGCAAAATGACCTATGTGGGGCCCCATTATCATTAACCGTCAAATTAAATTTAGATTTTCCTTGCTATAATATAGAAGCGCAGAGCCTCTGAAATCATGGGGTCTGGGATGGTTGCCCAGATTCGCCATGCCCTATGGACAGCCCTGTTTATGGTACTCTAGTTAATACTTAACATGATATAATACTAAAATTTTGTTCTTATACCCCACAAAAATCAAGGGTGTGCACTATACACGAGGTGTAAGAAAACGGGATTTTTTAGCAAAAAGTACAGGTGTGCATTATAGATGAGGGCACGTTATACACGAGTATATTGTAAATGAAAAAGGGTTATATACGTTTATTCATTACTGTAGATTTTATATGGAAGATAACAAATGACTGCAATATATAAATGTATTTTGGCCACAAAGTGGCAATTCTCACTAATAATCTAATTAGACTTTATCTACTGAGTATTTATATTTTACTGCCTAGGACAGCTGTAACTATTGCATTTTATGTAGACATTTTTGTCTTTTGTAATTATCTTCATAATCAATTTGGTTTTAGCCATTAGATGAGTATAATATTACATTTTTATTATCACTGTAGGAGATTATTGAATAGGTTAAGAAAATGTTCAACTACTCAAATAATACATTTTTTCTACATGGTTGTAAACAATTTTATTTGCAGTGGCAGTACATATAAAGACAACCTGGATCCAGACCAAACTACAGCTTCTTTAGCATCTGTAGCTCAGACTAGGTCTCAGCCGGTAAGAGTCATGTTTTTATTTATTTTTATTCAAATACCTTACAATTCCTTTTGCTTTAATTTTATTATATTTTTATTGTCATATTACCATTGGAATGAGTCTATCATTTTAAGGCAGTAAAATCCAGAATCTGTTGGTTGCGAAATTGCCAGTTTTGAGATTTTACTGGATTTCTGAAATGTATGCCAACAGAATATGGTAGATTATAATGCATACATGCACTTCTTATGTAGGAGATAGAATTTTATTGAAGTTTAATAATGTTGAATATAGAAATATGAAATACTGAATAACAAATAAATAATAAAGTAGAATAATCATTAATTGTAGTTATCAAATTTTACTTTTCTAAAATGACCAGCACAGAGCAGATTTGTATATGAAATTTGGCATATGTTGATTGGCAGATGATTTGGCTTGTGTGGAGGAGATGGGAGCCAATTATATTGTATACAATATGGCTAGATACATAAGCAGTGGTGGACTTTGAATTTTCCTGCCCTAAGCCAAATTATTTTCCTGCCCTCTTTACGGCACTATTTTTCCTAAAAGAATCACTCGTGTATTTGGTTTCTCTGTCCATACATTCATCTACATGTCCTAATAGTGTATTACATCAACACTATTATGACAATATCTATATACAGTGGGTCCCTGTTATTCACAGAGGTTACGTACCAAAAATAGTTGCGAATGCCGAAACAGTGAATACCAGGGAATTTCCCCCATATAAATACATCATATAATGGGGGGGTTACATTCCGATTCACCACTAAAATCACTCATGTGACAAAAAAAGGGGAATTTTCTTTCATAAGATTTCATGTAATAATAAAGATTACGTTTAAGTCATTGCCACTGTACCCTATGACATCCAAACTAAGAAAAGAAGTCTGTTTACAGACATTCTGGTTGTGAAAGGGTTAATATACTGGGCAATACATACACTGAACATTGCCTAATCTTACAAAGGGAAGGCATTACTGACCCCCAACCGATTTGGCTGAAACTTCATAGAGATAATGTCCATGATGTCCGATTAACGAAAATGTATACATATCAGGGCCAGTACCCAGCCGTTTTTATTTTATTAATAAAAATAAGTTAATATTTCCTGAGCCAATGCTTAAGTACCATACATGGCAACAAACCTTGTAAGAAGCGGCGCTGGCGTAGCGGTTAGCACGCTTGGCTGTAAATCTCAAGATCTGTTGTTCAGAGTCTTCGTTCCAAAACTTTTTTCATTTTTTCCCACATTTTCACTTTCCTCATTTAAAATGCTTATTTCTTAATACTGCTCTATATTTTTATTGTTTAATAGTCTATATTTTTAATATATTGATGAGCAGTTTTGAAGAATTATTTGTAGCGTACATACTGGTTGGTTTTCCTCGTCAAGAAATTTTTCATTGTAAAGCGATTTATTAGTTTGTCCTCCCCATGAATAAACAGTGAAAAGAAACTTATTGTCATGCACATATTGTTTCACAGTCATTGTCGAAAAATACTTTGAAAGCATTTGGAAAAGGGTCAGAGAGGAGCGATTTCAAGTGCTACAAGATCAGTACTGCTTCTTTCATCAGAGCATTGTGAGTATTTTAACTGGTGTGTTTCGAAGTGTATTTTTAACATGCTGCAGGTTTTGGTTTCAAAAATGGAATATACTGTTGTAACATCTTCAGCGGGAAATCCTGTAACGAGCAAAAATGTTACATCTTTTACGTCTCCTCCTTTGGATGACGAAACAGTGAAATATGTGTTGAACACCGCCATGCATTACTGCATGAAGCTCCTCCGAAAAAATGGATTGATGTCGGATAAAGAAGCTCCCGATAGTGAAGGTGGCCGTAGTGTTGTAATGGCCCAAGAAATTTATACACATGTCATGGATATGCTTGGCGAGATGAACTTCCATGAAGATTACTATCTGGTGGGGCCCGATGAAGTCGACGAAATGCACGGATATGAGGAAATCGAGTTAGCTTATAGTTATATATACTACCATTGTGATTAGGAATTTTATATAGAAATAAATGGATATTTAAACTTAAAGCACTATTAGGAAATTAGGTAATAAATACTTTAAATGATGCATGTGAAAATATGGGAAAAAATGAAAAAAAGTTTCGGAACGAGGACTCTGAACAACAGATCTCGAGATTTACAGCCAAGTGTGCTAACCGCTACGCCAGCGCCGCTTCTTACAAGGTTTGTTGCTGTGTATGATACTTAAGCATTGGCTCAGGAAATATTAACTTATTTTTATTAATAAAATAAAAATGGCTGGGTATTGGCCCTGATATGTATATATTTTTGTTAATCGGACGTCATGGACGTTATCTCTGCGAAGTTTCAGCCAAATCGGTTGGGGGTCAGTAGTGCCTTCCCCTTGTTAATATAAATGAAAATAATTAAAAATGACATAAATATGAATGGAAAACACACACATAACTCATATGCTCACACACAAATAATACACTCGCACACAGATATTGCAGGATAAGACTCGGATTTGATATTCACAGAACAATTCCAAAGCAAAGCACATGATGCTGGTGTGTAATAACACAGATGGTAGTAACAGAAATCCACCATCTTTTCTGGAGCATATCACTTTCTCATTAGAAAAACCTTGCTTAGGTTTGGGAGATCATGAGGATTGAGATAAAAGGGGTTCTTGCAGCTTCTGTTCATTTCAGCTAGGTTCTCAAATTTCTCTATCCACTTGAGAATGTGAGCATTCACACCAAATCATTTGCTTTGAGGGTCGTGCCGAGAGCATGAACAAAATATCGCAAGAGGTCTAGTGATTCAAGGATAAGGCGATTCTTTTATTTGCATCATGTGCGATTTTAATATCACATTGACTATTAAATAAGTAAGAAGGAGTAACCTGTTTGGGGCATTATATGTATTCTGTGAGCGAGAAATGGGTAACAAAAACATGATGTGATGGCGTGTGTGTGAACCTTGACATATTATACAGGAGGATACTAATTTATGAGGCACTTCCAGATGTGCTAGAAACTTGGAATATGGTACAGAAAAAATCGAAAATCACAACAATTTATTTTCTTGGGCGTTAAAAAATCCTAAAATTTAAATATTTCATGAAATTGGTACTTCTAAATGCGATACAATGCTAAAAATTTTTCTAATGGTAGAATTTTGCGAAATAACAAAAACGGGATTATATAAATTTGAAAATGTTTAATTATTTGGCCATTCAAAAGTCATAAATGTTAAAAATATTGACAAATGTTTATGTACTTTTGGTAGAGATATGGAGCTGAAAATTTACAGAAAATTAGAGAATGGTGTTCCAGTGGGAAATAACATTGAAAATTACCAAAAGTTTATTATTGTGGCTGTTAAAAACTCATAAAGTTTAAACAAATATATATATATATGTATATGTATGTATGTATGTGTGTGTGTATATATATATATATATATAAATAAATGCTTAAGGAAAAGGAAAGGTAATAATAAGGTAGCAACAAGGTGTTGGAGGAAGCCCAGTGGACACTTACCTAGATTGAAGAGCCGCTGGGGGTGCTAAGGACACACGAAAAACACAAAAGAATAAAAACGACACAAAAATGGAGCTTTCGGGCTGACGCCCTTCTTCATATATATATATGTTTCTCCGTCGCTGAAGAAGGGCGTCAGCCCGAAAGCTCCATTTTTGTGTCGTTTTTGTTCTTTTGTGTTTTTCCTGTGTCCTCAGCACCCCCAGTGGCTCTTCAATCTAGGTAAGTGTCCACTGGGCTTCCTCCAACACCTTGTTGCTACCTTATTTTATATATATATATATATATATATATATATATATATATATATATATATATATATATATATATATATATATATATATATATATATATATATATATATATATATATATATATATATATATATGTATGTATGTATGTATCTATATATACATACACACACACACACACATATATATATATGATTGCAAATTGTAGTTGAGACAGATAGGATGGAGCTAGTGGACACCTACTTGGTGTTGTGGACGTCCATGGCGATAGAGGAAGGCTGTTTTTTGGAGCTTTCGGGCATCCGCCCTTCTTCGGCACAAGAGTAATACTAAAACTAAAACTAAGTGTCTCACTGTGGGGAGAGGATGGGGTTCGTGGGAAGTAGGATGGGTATTTGAGGTGGGGGTGTCAGCGAAGGTTTAGACTGGGAAAGGAAAGAGAGCGGAGGATTTCTATATGAGCCAGCTCCCATTGGCGGAGTTGTGGGGCGGGAGAGTCTTTTGGGAGAGCCCGGATTGTTTTGACTGTAATACATCTATTGAAGTGTAGGGAGTGGCTTACAGCATGATCGGCCACTGGAAGGCGGCGCTTATGAGTGACGCTGACCCGATGACCGTTCATGCATATGTTGAGGGTGAGGTGGTAAGGCCCACGTAAAACGCTGGGCATTGTGTGCAGTTTAATAAATAGATTTCTGGAGGTGCAGGTTCCGTGGGACGTAATCGGGTAGGTGATGTCTGTTATTGGGCTGGTGAACGTGGAGGAAGTCTCTATGATGGGGCAAGTGAGGCACCGTGGTCTTTAGCATGGGAAAGACCCTGCGAGGTGTGGTGTTGGAACTATAGGGAGTTCTTTGCGCCACAACAAGTCGCTTAGATTCCTAGGTCGACGGAATGATATGATGGGTGGCTTGGGGAAGAGTGTAAGGGTGATGGGTGAGGATGTGAGAATGGGGTGGGCGGCGACAAGGATGTTTTTCAGGGCTTCGTGTAGCCCTGGGTGGAAGGTTGTTGTGAGAGTCAAGGGGTGTCACTTAGAGTATGTGAGTTTGGGTTCAGTGTTTTTCCGGAGGCGGGGGAAGGAGAAATGGCACGGTGTATTTCGTGTTGAATTAATTCTGGAGGATAGCCTCGGTTGAGGAATACCTCCTGAATTTTTGTGCGATATTCGGATAGCGAAGTGCTATCCGAACATATCCGATATCCTCGGCAGGCGAGGGAATAAGGGAGAGATTTTTTGGTGTGGTGTGGGAGGTATTGTTGGTGGTTTGTCTTTTTGATATGCACCGAGGAGCTGATGCATCCATTTGTAAAACATAAATTTACGTCGAGGAACGTAGATTCTGTCGTGGAGGAGTGGTGGGTGAAGGAGAGGTTGGGGTGGGTGGAGAGTGTATTTAGGAAGCAATCAAGAGACTCCACCCCATCGGTCCGCAGTAAGAAGATGTCATCTATGAAGCGGAGCCAGATGAGAGGCTTTTGGAGGGAGGATTGGAGGAGTTGGGACTCCCATTCTCCCAAGTAGCAGTAAGGGTAAGAAGGCGCCATCCGTGTGCCCATTGCAGTTCCTTTGGTTTGTAGGTAATGGCGCCCTCCAAAGGCGAAATTATTTTTGGTGAGAACCATCTCTGCCAGCGTAGTGAGGAAAGCAGTAGATGGTTTCTTCTCCTCTGACCTCTTGTCAAGAGAGGTTCGAAGAGTGGCAAGTCCTTCTGGGTGGGGAATGTTTGTGTAGAGGGAACACACATCTATGGTGACCATGATGGTGTTTGGGGGGAGGGAAGTGATTTTAGGCGATGGAGGAAGTGGTTTGCGTCCTTGACGTAGGAAGGTAGCTGTTGGACAAGGGGCTTGAGGTGAAGGTCGACGAAGGCGGAGATTCGCTCAGTTGGTGAGTCGAAACTCGCAACTATTGGTCGACCTGGATTTCCGGTTTTGTGAATTTGGGAAGGAGATAGAAGTTAGGTGTGCTGGGGTTGGGGGGCACAAGTCAGGTGATAAAATCCTTCGATAGCCCTTCTCGTGGCCCCTCTGTGTGGAGGAAAGTAGAAATGTCGGAGGCGTGGAGGTCAGTGGGATTAGAGTCAAGGGAGCGGTAATATGTATGGTCCGAAAGTTGGCGGAGGGCTTCTTGGTTGTAGTCCTCCCTATCGAGGATGACCAAGGTGGAACCCTTGTCTGCGGGTAAAATTATAATATTATTATTGGACCTGAGTTGGGCCATGGCGTGTCTTTCATCTCTGAAAAGGTTGTCTTGGTGGTCAAGAGATTTTGGGAAGTCCGGATGGGAGATGGCATTGGAAATGTAAGAGATGTATTGTTGTAAGGGGTGGTGGAGGGAGAGTGTAGGGGGTATGTGTTGGGATGGCAGTATGAAGTGAGAAAGGCGCTCGGCCTGGTTGATGGGTGTGGATGGGTTCGGAGAGGATGGTGTAGGGGTGTTGAATTTTAACTCTAGTCGGAGGCAGCGGGCGTAGGACTGCGTGTCCGCTAGGAGGCAGAAGTGGTCGAACTTCAGAGTGGGGGAGAAAGAGAGTCCCAGGGAGAGTAATTTACGTTCTGGGGGACTGAGGTCATGCGTTGAAAGATTAACTATGTCCTCTAGGTCTGGATTGTTTCGAGAGTGGGTAAGGCGTTTTTGAGCGAGGTTTTAGTTTAGGATCACTGCACCACAGTTTGGGTTTTGCTATGCATAGAGGGGGAGGGGTGGGAAGTGGGAAGTCCAAAAATATTGGCTAAGCTGGGCTTCTGTCCGAGCAGAGGTGGTGGAGGGCATGGTGTGTATGTGTGTGTGTATATATATATATCTATAATATATAGATGCTTCTTACACATGATATATATATCATATATATATATATATATATATATATGTGTGTGTATATCTATAATATATAGATGCTTCTTACACATGATATATATATATATACTAGTTAATATGTGCTTGCATTCTGCAAGCATTTTCAAATTTTAGCCTTTTTGCAAATTCAAATTATTCCCAATCGATGTTGTACATAATCATATAACCATGTCAAATTTGGAGTTTGTATCTCATTAAGAAGTGCCTTATAATTATCACACTCGTATGGGGCCGAAAAGGGGCAAAACCACCCATTACAAATTGTAATTTTTTCAATTTTACATTTTTATCTTAGTTTGCCATGAAAATTCTATAATTGCGCCAAATTTCAAGTCTCTAGATCCTATGCAGCTGCCTCGCATTTTTTGTTCTCGCATGGGGCCGAAAAGGGGCAAAACCGCCCCTTAAAAATGAGAATTTTATAATTTTATCTTAGGTTGCAATGAAATTTGTATAACCGTGCCAAATTTCAAGTCTCGGGGTCCTATGCAGCTGCATCGCCTTTTTTGTTCTCGAATAGGGCAATAATGGGGCAAAACAGCCCCAAAAATGAGGATTATATCAATATCGGATTTCCTTCATTAGGTGTAATTTAACATTAACAGCATTAAAATATAAGCCTCTGATTCCCATTAAAAGCTTATCCATATTAAAGGATAGAGCTTGTTACCAAGGAATCCTATTGTTAGACCAAGAAAAATTAGCAATTTTTTGCGATAAAAACTATAAAATTACGCTAATTCTACTCGGATTTGAATTCTGTCTTCAAAAATAAGAAACTACAATTTATATCCTATCCGACAGTTTAAGTCTCGAGTTCGTATCTGTATGGGAAGTAATTTTTAAATGCAAATATAAAGACCTCTACACCAATTTACATGTTTTCTTATGGGCAAAAAATGGGGCAAAAAGGGGCCAAAATAGCCCTTCAGAATAGGAATTTCGAAAGTTTCAGATTTTTTCCTTCGGTTGTGACCAAGAACCTATAATCCTACCAAATATCAAGTTTCTGGCACATCTGGTAGTGCCTCATAATTTTGTATCCTCATATATATATATATATATATATATATATATCATGTGTAAGAAGCATCTATATATTATAGATATCATGTGTAAGAAGCATCTATATATTATAGATATATATATATCATATATATAGGAGGATACAAAATTATGAGGCACTTCCAGATGTGCCAGAAACTTGAAATTTGGTAGGATTATAGGTTTTTGGTCACAACCGAAGGAAAAAATCCGAAACTGTCGAAATTACTATTTTGAAGGGCTATTTTGGCCGCTTTTTGCCCCATTTTTTGCCCATAAGAAAACATATAAATTGGTGTAGAGGTTTTTATATTTGCATTTTAAAATTATTTCCCGTCAAGATACAAACTCGAGACTTAAACTGTCGGATAGGATATAAATTGTAGTTTCTTATTTTTGGAGACGGAATGCAAATCAGAGTAGAATTAGCGTAATTTTATAGTTTTTATCACAAAAAATTGCTAATTTTCCTGGTCTAACAATAGGTTTCCTTGGTAACAAGCTCTATCCTTTCATATGGGTAAGCTTTTAATGGGAATCAGAGGCTTATATTTTAATGCTGTTAATGTTTAACTACACCTAATGAAGGAAATCCGTTATTGATATAATCCTCATTTTTGGGGCTGCTTTGCCCCATTATTGCCCCATTCGAGAACAAAAAAGGCGATGCAACTGCATAGGACCCAGAGACTTGAAATTTGGCACGGTTATAGAAATTTAATTGCAACCTTAGATGAAATTATAAAATTACAAAAATTCTCATTTTTAAAGGGCGGTTTTGCCCCTTTTCAGCCCCATGCGAGAACAAAAAATGCGAGGCAGCTGCATAGGACCTAGAGACTTGAAATTTGGCACGATTATAGAATTTTCAAGGCAAACTAAGATAAAATTGCAAAATTACAAAAATTTCTATTTTTAATGTGTGGTTTTGCCCTTTTTGGCCCCATACGAGTGTGATAATTATAAGGCACTTCTTAATGAGATACAAACTTGAAATTTGACAGAATTATGGGTTTTTAGTTACAACAGATGGAAAAAATCTGAGAGTGTAATAATTCTTAATTTTAGGGGCTGGTTTGGTCTATTATTGCTCCATAGGTGGATAAAATTATAAGGCACTTCTAAATGAGCAACAAACTCCAAATTTGATATGGTTATATGATTATGTAAAACATCGCTTGGGAATAATTTGAATTTGTAAAAATGTTAAAATTTGAAAATGCTTGCAGAATGCAAGCACATATTAACTAGTATATATATATATATATATACTAGTTAATGTGTGCTTGCATTCTGCAAGCATTAGGAGAGGAAAAATAATTTTGAAACTGAAAAGTTTGGACCTCTTTATCGATTTCCTTATTGAAAAATTTTTAGGTAAAAACAACCCCTCAATTTATAATTATAAATCATTTATAGGTTTTTAGCAGATGTTACATTTATCCGAAATTTTATTGATGTAGCACCCCTAGAAGTGCATTTATATATATTTAATTGTTTAAAATTTTTGAATTTTTAACAGCCACAATAATAAACTTTAACAAAATTATAATGTTAATTTTCACCGGAACATTACTCCCTAACTTTCTTTAAATTTTCAGCTTCCTTGCTCTTCAGAAAGTACATAAACATTAGTCAATTTGTTTAACATGTAAGAGATTATTACGGTCGAACAAATAAAAATTTACAAATTTCTATAATCCCGTTTCCATTATATGGCAAATTCTACCAATGGAAAAAATTTCAGCATCATAGATCATTTAGAATTACCTAAACCATGAAAAATTAGTAAATAGTTTATAATTTTCAATGGTCAAGAAAATACATATTGTTGCAATTTTTCCTCCAATTATTTTTTTAGATTCACCTATGTATTAAATTTCAGCTCTCCAACTATTGTAGTTTGGGCTGGACATTTGTATCCTCCTATATCCTTCTATATCCTAACTAAGACCCGTCAATATATAATGAATAAGCTTTTTTAAATGTTAGGATTTTTACAATTTCAAATTATTCCCTTTCGTTTTTCAAAAAAAATCATATAAGCGTTTCAAATTTGAAGATTGTTGCTCATTTAGAAGTGCCTTATAATTTTATTCCTCGTATGGGGCAATAATAGGTCAAAACAGCCATAAAGTTACGAATTTTTACAAATCCGAATTATTCCTAATCGATTATCTCCAAAACCATATAATCGTGTCAAATTTCAAGTTTGTATCTCATTAAGAAGTGCCTTATAATGTTCACACTCGTATTGGGTTGAAAAGGGGCAAAACCACACTTAAAAAATTGAATTTTTGCTATTTTTTTATTATATCTTCGGTTGCAATTAAATTTTTTTAATGGTGCCATATTTCAAGTCTTTAGTTCATATGGAGCTGCCTCTACATTTTTGTTCTCGTATGGAGAAATACTTGGGCAAAAGTGCTCCAAAAATGAGGAATATTACAATAGTTTAACGCATAGTTTAACAGTAAAGGCATTAAAATATAAGCCTCTGATTCCCATTAAAAGCTTACGCATATGAAAGCATAAAGACTGTTGCCTAGGAAACCTATTGTTAGACCCAGAAAAATTGCCACTTTTTTCCGGTAAAAACTATAAATTTACGCTAATTCTACTCGGATTTTAATTCTGTCTTCAAAAATAAGAAACTACAATTTATATCCTATCCGACAGTTTAAGTCTCGCATTCATATCTTGACGGGAAGTAATTTTAAAATGCAAATATAAAAACCTCTGCACCAATTTACATGCTTTCTTATGGGCAAAAAATGGGGCAAAAAGGGGCCAAAATAGCCCTTCAGAATAGGAATTTCGAAAGTTTCGGATTTTTTCCTTCGGTTGTGACCAAAAACCTATAATCCTACCAAATTTCAAGGTTCTAGCACATCTGGAAGTGCCTCATAATTTTGTATCCTCCTATATATATGATATATATATATATCATGTGTAAGAAGCGTCTATATATTATAGATATATCATGTGTAAGAAGCATCTATATATTATAGATATATCATGTGTAAGAAGCGTCTATATATTATAGATATATATATCATGTGTAAGAAGCATCTATATATTATAGATATATATATATCATGTGTAAGAAGCGTCTTTATATTATAGATATATATATCATGTGTAAGAAGCATCTATATATTATAGATACGATATAGGATACTAGTGAACGTGTGCTTGCATTCTGCAAGCATTTTCTCTCACCTGAAAGTAAAAATAACAGCCTAAAAATTACTTTCAATGCATAAGCACGCATCTCGGCTCCGAATTATGTGTTTTTGTGTTTCGAAAATATTGGGGTAAAAACAACCCCTAAAATTTATAATTATAATACATTTATAGGTTTTTATCATTTGCTATGAATACCTCATATTTATGCGAAATTTCCTTCATGCAGCACCTCTAAGAGTCCATTTACATGAATTTCATTGTTTAAAATTTTTAATTTTTAACTGCCTCAACAATAAGTATTTCTAGAATTTTCAATGTTATTTATTACCGGAACATTATTTCCTAACTAAATTTTAAGCATCCTGGACCAAGAGAAAGTACATGAACATTAGTCAATTTGTTAAACATTTGAGAATTTGTTACGGCCGAAGGAAAAAATTTTTTCAAATTTCTATATTCCCGTTTTCATTATTTTGCGAATTCTACAGGTAGAAAAAATTTCAGCTTGATAGCACATTTAGAAATACCTAAAAATGAAATGTTAGTAAAATTGTTTATCATTTTTACCGGCCAAGAAAATAGACATTGTCGTAATTTTCCAATTATTCCTCCGATTATTTTTCTCGGTTCACCTATGTATTAAATTCCAGCTCTCCAGCTGTTGTAGTTTGGGCCAGACATTAGTATCCTCCTATATATCATTCTATAAGCACTCTTCTTACAGAGGAGGATATACGATACTAGTTAATGTGTGCTTGCATTCTGCAAGCATTTATCTCATCTTATTATAAAGATTAAGAGCAGACAACTAAATTTTAAACGCAAAAGTGTCCTGCACCAGTTTCAATTCTTTTCTTATGGGAAATAATCTCAAATATAAGGCTGTCTGGAGTCGAACCGATGACACCTATGCAGGAGCTCTAAAATAATATGGATATATGCTCATGACATCTACAAACCCTGAAAATATCTGCTCTTTATTCCTCATAGTTTCGTCTATATGAAGGAATTTATTTTCTCAATGCTTTCTTATTGTAGAAATACCCGGTGGTCTGGAGTCGAACCCAGGACACTTGCGATGAAAGTGATAACGGTTCCCATTAGATCTTGTGGATATATAACATCCCTCCAAGTTTCAATTCTCTGTCATATCCGAAAGTGCTCTAAATTAATTTTCAAAAATGCCGCAATGCTTTTCTTATGGGAAAAAACGCAAATTTCGGAATTTCTGCAGTCGAACCCAGGGCATTTAGGTGGGAGTTCTCAATTTTTCTGGCGGTTTCTCCATTCCATCTACAACCTCTGAAAATGTCAGCTCTCCATCTATTGTAGTTTTGGCCAGACATTAGTATCCTCCTATATCCTCCTCTGTAAGAAGAGTGCTTATAGAATGATAGGATACAAGTAAATATGTGCTTGCATTCTGCAAGCATTTTCTACCGCCCTAAAGTAAAAATAAAAGCGGAAAAATAATTTTCAATGCTTAAAGTTGCATCTCCGCTCCGAATTACTTGTTTTACTGTTTTGAAAATATTGTGGTAAAAACAACCCCTAAAATTTATAATTATAAAATATTTATAGGTTTTTATCATTTGTTATGAATACCTCACATTTATACGAAATTTCATCGATGTAGCACCTCTAGAAGTGCATTTATATGAATTTCATTGTTTAAATTTTTTTAATTTTGACAGCCACAGCAATAAATATTTCTAAAATTTTCAATGTTATTTACCACCGGGACATTATTTCCTAACTCTGTTAAAATTTTCAGCTTCCTGGATCTACAGAAAGTGCATAAACATTAGTCAGTTTGTTAAACATTTGAGAATTTTTTACGGCCGAACGAATAAAAAATTTCAAATTTCTATATTCCCGTTTTCATTATTTGGCGAATTCTACAGGTAGAAAAAATTTCAGCTCGATAGCGCATTTGAAATACCCAAACCACGAAATGTTAGTGAAATTGTTTATAATTTTGTCGGCCGAAATAATACACATTGTTACAATTTTGCAATTATTCCTCCGATTATTTTTCTTTGTTCACCTCGGTATTAAATTCCAGCTCTCCAGCTATTGTAGTTTGGGCCAGACATTATATGATTTGGTATGTAATTGATTGGAAGTAAATCTAAATTGTAATAATGCTGATATTTAAAAATGCTTGCAGAATGCAAGCACATATTACTAGTGTGTGTGTATATATGCACCGTGTCATTCTGCTCTCTCCGTTCGGCAATTTTTGACCAGTAAAAACATAACTGTCGTACCACACCCGCCATATTCACCTGTTTTGGCACCCAATGACTTCTGGCTGTTCCCAAATTTGAAAGAGTCGATGAAAGGAAGGCGTTTTGACACACTTGAAGACATTATGTTCAACACGACGGCCCGTCTGAAGACGTTCACAAAAAATGACTTTCAGAAATATATATACTGTATATACTCGTGTATAGTACGAGTTTTTACGACCAAATTTTTATTGCAATAATTGGGGATCGTACTATACACGAGTAATGCCTTTGAGGATTTAAAATTCATGTATCTTCACGGGCATTTTCGGTGAAGTTATGCCACCCGCACGCATTCTAATGGTGGGCTAACCTTAACAGTGAGGTCCTTTATCGTTGTTATGTTGCTTCGTGAAGAGTAGAATCTTTTTCATATATACAGCTTCAAATTCACAAATACTTGATATAAGTGAAGATTTACGGACACTTCATTTCTTGAATTTTATGTATGTACATCTTTGTTTTCGTCTTTTTACAAGGGATGGATTGGAACGAGTTGGACTAAAAGTATCGTAGACGGCGTAACTTTATGGAATTTCGACATCTTGGAAAAAAGAAATTACTTTGTAATATTCGACAGTCTTTATTGTTTCTTCAATCACACACCGACCGGTTTCCACTACAAAGTCATTCTAAAGGTGTTACGTCGGTTAGTAAGACCATTAAAATGATTTTATAGTGGAAACCGGTCGGTGTGTGATTGAAGAAACAATAAAGACTGTGGAATATTACAAAGTAATTTCTTTTTATCTGTTATCCCTACCTATTAATTAGATGAGCGAGTGGAACCATTACGTACGCGGAACGTAATCCAGACGTACTAGAATTGAAACGATTTTATTTCATCTTGTGCAATCATGATTCATATCACTTTTTATTAAATGTTTTAGGAGTAAGATATTTATCCAAATTTTAGTGTACTCGCAGGAAATACTATTTACGACATTTACGGTCTATTCTATGGTGGTGTGGAAAATCAAGGTTGTTCGATATATCTCGCTCGTAACCATCGAGCTATCGAAACGAAATATATCGACCATGGTGGAAAGCTGGGGTCGTACTATAAACGAGATATATGAAAAAATCAGGTTTGTTCACCAAAAAATCAGGGGTCGTACTATACATGGAGTCGGCATATACACGAGTATATACGGTATGTGTGTGTGTGTGTGTGTGTATTTATTTATTTATATAAACCTGACTACACCACTTAACTTTTTATTCCAGTTAAAATGATACCTTCCTCTTGTTTCTATATGTGGTAGTTGTTTATCTATAAAAAAAACATACATACAGTCATGCCTCGTTTAGCACAAAGGATACGTTCTGAACGGCCTTTGCACTAACCAAATTTGTGCAAAACACACCAATTATACCATGTACTTAGTAGTGATCAGTTCCCGAAATTGCAAGATTCACTAATGTTACTTTTTGTATTTATTTAATATTAATTATCATTAAAAATCAATATTAATACAATTTTTAATCTAGTAGTAGTAATTAGGTATTTAGGTACGTCAACAGCTAAGGTTATTTTGCACCGTCAAATTCTCTTAGAGTAAATCAACATACATCACAACATCCATGCTCGAAGTGGGATTCGAACCTGTGACCTTTGGGTTAGAATAGGTGTACTGCCTACCAGTCTAACCCGGCCAGCCAATTTTAAATCTTTTGCAGCGATGCTCAAATTTAAGCATAGATCGCTAGGTTCTGCATGTTATCATTGCTTAGCACTGCAGCACTCAAATCTATGCATAAATTACTTATTGTATGTACCATATCTGCCCGAATAGAAGCCGACCCTGGATTTAAGCTGACCCACAAAAATTTCCACATTTTTTTTGGTAAAAACGTAAATTTCATAGATTTTATGCTGAAGTGTGCTGGGCATTCATGCACATCTTAGAATACATTATTCGAGATCGAAGAAATGTGTGGGAAATGGTTTAGTTGTTGACATTTTGAAATATTACTCCAATTAATAATTTTGCGTTGCTGAATAATGTTCCACATTCTGTGGCAATAATTTTATTCATCTTCATTTTCACAAAAGGTCAAATATAGTAACAGCGATTTCGCCAAGATATTTTTTCATCCAAGTCTGTTTCCAATGAAATTCGCATTTACATTGCCTTAAGAAATTGCATTTTTATAATTATACACGTTCCATGTAAAGTTTTACCAAAATTCAGACAGTTGAGCGTTCAAATCCGTCAACGCATTTTGCGTTATGGTCTATTTATGCAAGCGATCTCCCCAAGATATTCTTTCATCCAAGTCTATTTCCAATGAAATTAGCATATACATTGCCTTAAAAAACTGCATTTTTATAATTATACACGTTCCATGTAAAGTTTTACCGAAATTCAAACAGTTGAGGGTTCAAAGCCGTCAACGCATTTTGCATATTTGTCAATTTATTCAAGCGATCTCGCCAAGATGTTTTTATATATATTCATCATAGGTCAAATATTTACTTTACAAAAAATATAGTACAATCATTTGAACGCGAAGGCAATGAGAGACATCAGATTTAACCATAACCCAAATTTTCCTCGGACTCGCATTTAAGCCGAGGGGTGATTTTTTCATGATAAATTTTGACAAAAAACATCGGCCTGTATTCGGGCAGATACGGTATGTGTGGGGGTATTCACCATTTTGAATAATTGCTTGAAATTCGTCAGGAAACTTTATAGTTGCATCTCTATCAATGCTGTCGGATTTACCTGTAAAATGAATGCTAAGTATATTTGTGTGGCGTTTAAAATTTTGTAACCAACCGGAACTGGCATGAAATGTTTCTGAAGAATCTCCATCCACTTCTTGCTATACACATTCAGACAGGGAAAATACTTTACTGCGATTGATTGTTTGACTAAGGGGCAAGTGTTCATTAGAACGCTTAGAATCAGTCCACAACACTAGCGGTTTCTCCATATTTTCAAGCATATTACTAAAAATGAGTGATCATGTGAGTATCTTCGCAGTTACTGCACTGGCTGCTTCAATGGAACTTTTTATTTTGTCTTTATTGAACAAAATTATACGAATTGTGGAAGTTGTGAAGTTAAACTTACGTGCAATATTGCTCTGACGCTCACCTTGTTCTAAACACTGCATCACTTTAAGTTTTTCCTCAAGATTTATTCTTTTCCTTGATAATTTAGGACTATTTTCTACACTTTGACTGCCTTTACTCAATTTTCTCCTTTATGCCTTTATTTACTGAAATTACTTCCCCCTATTTACTGTTAAGATGTTATTTTGCCATAGATATTAACAGAACACCGCAAATACCGTATTCACCTGAATCTAAGACGACCTTTTTTTCCAAATTTTCAGCTGTAAATATCAAGAGTCGTCTTACATTCGGATACGAAGTATATTTAAGCATTTAATCAGTGGTTTTTACAACAAATGGTATATTAGAGTAAACAATTCACAACAGCAAATTCAAGTACGTACATAAAGACGTGAAATAAACAAATAGTAATAACAATAAGAAAAACATGACGGGAATAATAATTATTTAGACTAATAATCATCATCGACGATCATAACACAGACGTACTTTCACCTTGCACGTAATGCCAACCGCAATATTAAAACAAATGAGAGCGGAAATCATTGGGATTCCCCTTTCAAACGACGCACCGCGATTCACTAAGTGTGACAGTAACTTTGAGTTGTGCATTCTTGATTTAAATGCACAACCCTTAAGTTAAAATGACAGATCATGTTGAAGTACGTGGCACGAGTGCAAAGGGAAAGTTAACAAAGGAATTAGACGGAGCTAAGATACAAATTTTAAGCTGATCGTGATAAATTACGCCGAAAAAACTAATAACTGTGATGCGAGTAGAAAGTTCGGTGTATCTGAGGCAAATGTGCGTGGATGGAAACTCTCAAAACAGGAACTAGAAAATGCCAAAGCCACAAGGAAGTCGCTCAGTGGTCCAAAATTAGGCCGATTTCATGGCATTGAAGAAGAAGTAGTCAAGTTTGTGCGCACCATGAGGAAGAACGGTATGCCTGTTTCGACTGAAAGTATTATACTTAAAGCTAATGAAATTACTAGAGGACTTAATATATCATTGCAAGAATTCAAGGCCAGCAGAAGTTGGTGCGTGAGAATGATGCGACGAAATAATTTTTCTTTACGGCGACGAAATAATTTTTCTTTACGGCGACGAACTTCGCTGTGTCAGAAATTGTCAAAGACTATGTTGAAAAACTTCTCGCTTACCAGAAATACGTAATTGGACTTAGAAAAACCAATAATTACCTTTTGAGCCAAATAGGAAATGCCGATGAAACTCCGGTTTTCTTCTACATGCCATCTAATTATACTGTGAACGAAAAAGGTGCGAAGTCCGTCCTAATTAAAACTACAGGCAACGAAAAAATGCGAGTCACGGTAATGTTGGCGGTTTTAGCAGATGGGACTAAATTACCATCATATGTGATTCTAAAGCGGAAAACAATGCCTAAGAAACATTTGCCAAGTGGAATAATAGGTGTCAAGAAAAGGGGTGTATGACTAAAGAACTAATGAGAGATTGGTTACATGTGGTGTGGAATAGACGGCCAGGAGCTTTACGGAAACAAAGAGGATGCATTCAAGGACACTTATCTCCTGAAATTAAAAACAATGAGTGCGATGAATATTGATCTTATTGTAATACCTGGAGGAATGACATCGCAACTTCAAGTTTTAGATGTTGCTGTCAATAAGTGTTTTAAAAATAATTTAAAGGTTTTGTATTCTGAGTGGTTACAGAGTGGAACTCACACTTTAACACCAAAAGGAAATCTTAAGAAACCTGAAGTTGCAATGCTCTGCCAATGGGCATCGTGGCAACAAATAAATGCAAAAGTAATAGTGAAAGGATTTAAGAAATGCTGCTTATCTAATGCCATGGATGGGAGTGAGGATGATGTTTTGTGGGAGACTGATGATGAAGTTGAGAGTGATAAAGATAGTGAGCAGAGGAAAATAGTGAAGGTTGCATAGACAGTGATGATACTAACACAATAAAATGATTTTATGCAGCACTTGGATTGAAATGTTTTTTTGTTGTCCTGAAATGAGTGTATTCTTTCAATGTATTTACTTTATTTTTAATGTTATCTTAAAATGAATGCTACAATTTAATTTGTTTGAAAACCTGAATGGTTCTATTTGTGATGTGATCTTATGATTTTAAAATGTTAAAAGACAATGACATTCAAGAAAAGTATAAGAGAAAATAAATATTTCACAAGATTTATAATTTTTGTAGTCATGAAGGTCAATTTGAGCTTTTTTCTCTTTTGGAATCATCAAAATGGGGGGTCGTCTTAGATTCAGGGTCGTCTTGGATTCGGGTGAATACGGTATGTCATTGGAACTGATTATGTGAAAACAGCTTTACTTTATTTTTTTAAGCAAGCAAAAACCAGCAAAAATGCACACCGTGAACAGTATTTTAATTTTGCAGTACGTACCATTAGGGTGGTCCTTATTTTTTGAACTCTGAATTTGTTTCGGCACACCCCCTAAATTTGTTCCATTTGGTTAGAAAATAAATTGTGTTAAATATTTTTACAATCGGATAATGGGAAAACGTGCCGCATCGCACTTGAACTTTATATATTTCATCATTTTTTGTGGTATTTGGGTCATTCCTAGCGAAAACGGAGCAATTCCAATTTTGGATTCTAACGGATTGTTTTGATATTATTACCAACACATTATTAGACATTTTTTGTGATGTGTCTCGAATATTCATATCATCTGCCAAGTAGTTGCCAAGATCTGGCCCGGAAAGTGAGTGTGTGACATGCAAGTCACAGCATGCCGCAGCACAACTGCTCAAATCTGTCAAATTCGCTGCCTCTTATCTCGTAAAACATTTCGCCAGTTGTTTCAAAAAACACAACTTATTATCTTTTTTGGCAGTTCTTTAAGGTTATTTACTTAAATATACCTCATGACTTCCATATTTTGAATAAAAATGAGTACGACAAGACTGATAGTGAAATTAGCCATGTGGCAATGAATAAATTTTGTAACCATTTGTGGTACCTTGCACCAGAAAGTGCAGCTGTAGCGTTTTTTGACGACAAGGTATCAGTAGACACTAAGAAACGAATGGTATTAGCCTTACAATCAAGTGTCAACGAGAATTCAGACGACTCAACCAAAAGATTTTCTGTACACCCGAAAGATATAAAACACTTCGTAGATAAGGGACTTGAACATTTCATTTTTAATGAATCTAGAAAATTTTTCAAAAGGTTCAATATTTCAGTGACATTTCTCTCTAAGGATCCCCATATGTGGAAAAATGATCACACCTATAGAGAGGGACTGGAGATTGCGAAACAACTGAAAGTCGTCAGCGACGCTGCAGAAAGAGGAGTTAAGATAATGGAGGACTTTAATAAATTATTTACTAAAAGTGAATCTCAAAAACAGTTCATTTTGAAAGTCGTCGCAGACTACCGGTGTAAATTTCCAGACTGCAACAGAGCAACGTTGTCAGAAGAATTTTGAGAAACTCGTTATAATTTGAATATACTGTTAAATTAAACTTCTCTGAAAGGTACTTTACTATTTTAATGATCGTAAGACCTTGAGAAAAATTATTTTAATTCATTGAAGTAACAATGTTTTCCCACAAATTTAAAAAGAACAGTTTTTAAATAAATAGAAATATAAAAAATTACACATTATTTATACCTTTCAAATTCACTTTATTAATTTAACAGGAGTTTCAAACTCTTTCTATTTCAAATATGAAAACTGTTGGCTTCGTAATATAACAGTGAAACGAAAAAATCTGAATATTTCTCAAGTTTCGCATATTTTTATTCAAAATATGGAAGTCATGAGGTATATTTAAGTAAATAACCTTAAAGAACTGCCAAAAAAGATAATAAGTTGTGTTTTTTGAAACAACTGGCGAAATATTTTACGAGATAAGAGGCAGCGAATTTGACAGATTTGAGCAGTTGCGCTGCGGCATGCTGCGACTTGCATGTCACACACTCACTTTCTGGGCCAGATCTTGGCAACTACTGGGCAGATGATATGAATATTCGAGACACATCACAAAAAATGTCTAATAATGTGTTGGTAATAATATCAAAACAATCCGTTAGAATCCAAAATTGGAATTGCTCCGTTTTCACTAGGAATGACCCAAATACCACAAAAAATGATGAAATATATAAAGTTCAAGTGCGATGCGGCACGTTTTCCCGTTATCCGATAGTAAAAATATTTAACACAATTTATTTTCTAACCAAATGGAACAAATTTAAGGGGCGTCCCGGGAGAAATTTTAAAAAAACTTTTTTGCCTATAACTAAGGACCACCCTAACATACCATACATACAGTATGTTTTTATTAAAAAATAAATAAAAATGTATACCACGGGATTCCAATTGCACTAAATCGAAATTGCGCTAAACGGGGCATGACTGTACTTACATAGAAACACTTTTCTTTATAGATATCTACTAGCAGAACTGCCCGTTGAATTTCAACGTATTTATTGAATCTAAAACTTTGACCGTTTAACATGTAAACATCATAAGAATATGATAGTACACCCTTCCCTCTCCAGCTGCGGGTTTATTAATCACGGCCATTGACTATACGTGGTCTACATATTGAGTCCCACCCTTCCCAACCGCGGACATTTTCCTTGCGTGTCCATGGTTCAGACCAAGAAAACTTTTAAATACCGCGCATCTTATGACTATGTTGTCATCTTAACTCATTCACAAAGACTTTGTTGTTGTTTTAACTTGCTCGCTATTATGTTGTTGCCGTACTGACACGATTACGTCTCCTTTTCGCGCGCCACAAGTCACTGCATTCAACACGATAATCCCACGCATCGTATGACTTTGTTGTCATCTGCACTCACTCACAAAGGCTATGTTGTTGTTCTAACTTGCTTGCTATTGCTTTGTTGCCGTAATGTACGATTACGCTTTTCGCCCGCCACAAGTCTTTACATTCCACACGATCAGTTGTGTATTATTCACATCAGCATACGCATGCTTTTCGCGCACCGAAAGTCCACACGACGTGTTTAGTTGTGTATTATTCATATCAGCATACTAAATAAATTAAACATTTAATATTTTTCTGAATTTGTGCATAATAATATTTGTTTAAATGCAAAAAAAACGCCGGATAAGATTAGAAGACCGTAGTAAATTGTATAAAATGATGTGATGTACGTCGTAGTATGCACGTAATTTCTCCGTTACCTACGGGGCATTTGTAATCCTTCAGTCGGTAATTGTTTTACTCAATAGTTTGGCTTATGCATAGTGTGATACGTTTGAAGAAATTCTTAAAAAAAGAATTCATTCTGGGGTAGAATATGTAGTTCCGAACAGCAGAATGCGGCAGAAAGCTATTTCTCGCATTTAGTGGCACATAGATGGCGGTAATTGTTTTTCGTCACACATTTTTCATCTACGGGAGTTTCGACTATGCCAAACCAGAGAGCTCGTAAGGAAAAAACAGCATGTTATTGTATTCGTAATATTTATATAATGTATTTAAGTGAGAAATAAGCGAGTAATGTAAGTGATCAATAATATATATGGTATAGTAATACGAACCGTGAAACCTAACCCCCAATTTCCAATATACTTAAGTATTTACCAACCTCAGTTTTACCAACCGCGGTACTTTTCAGGAATGTAACCCTCACAGTTGGCAAGGGAAGGGTGTACACAGTTTTAACCGTCGAATAAAGTAAGAATGAAGAAAACCTGTTCATAATTCCCTATTTAGATGTATGAAAGAAGAAAATCTTGCACTCTGAAAAATCAAAAATTACAGGTAAACTTATGGGAAAGTAATTATTGAATTATGCCACCCCTCCCCTCGCCCAAATTTTTTATCGCCATATAGTCTATGTTATAAAATTATTTACGTATGCGACGTTTTGTGACGATATCTTCAAAGGTTTGATAATCACAATTTGTGTAAAATCTACGTCTAATTATTTAAGTTACTTACGTAGTTTTAAAAACTGTTTGCTTTGGAGAACTCTATGCCACACTTTGTGTTTATTTCTTCGCAATTTTTATCACCATAAAGCCTATATTATCTGCAGGGTGAAATTATATATCTATGGGAAGTTTCGTGATGATTTCTTCAAAATGAAAACCAGCAAGACCACAATAATCAACAAAAAGAAATGAACAAAGGAACTTATGAAATGATTTAATTTAACGAAAGACATGAAAGTAAATAGATAACGTTTAAGAATCACAGTGAATATTACCCTCAGACCATTAGCTCGATTTTCTCATTCGCAACTTCTGTTACAAGAAAATTGTTTACATCAACAATACTTTGGAAACAATGAAATGATTTATCCAATCACAATATGTGAAAAATCTACATCTAATTATTTAATTTACTTACGTAGTTTTAAAATCATCTTGCTTTGGAGAACTCTACGCCACACGAAAATATCATTAAAAACTATTTATTAGTAATATTTCAATTATAATCAACAAATATAGGTTTCCATGTAAACAAAAATCGCACACAGAAATTGAAAAACGATATTACGTTAAAAATTTTCCAATATAAATGCATTGGACTCTCAATTTCGGCGACAATGAGAGTTGTCATGGTAGCTTATAATGGGTATTGTAATAAAACTGATAAAATCATGTATTTTATTGATTCTAAATGCATTTATGCTAATTCGATCAGGATTTGGATTCTGTCTTCAATAAAAATAAACTTTGTTCTTTTCTTCATAGAACCATTCAAGTCTCAAGTTCGTACCATGTTTCGAAGTAATATTATAATTCAAATGAAAATCTCGTTATTCAAGTTAAAATGATACCTTTCTCTTGTTTCTACATGCTGTAGTTACTGCATTATACAATTACATACAAACACTTTATAGATATATTGATAGATACGTAGATAGATCAACTATAGATATAAAGTTTGTATGTCCACTTAAAACTCGAGAATGGCTACAAATACAGCCACCGAATTCTGTATGAAGGAAGTTTATACTTTGCGTCAGGTTTTCTTCAAGGTTTGGTGAACCAGTATTAGTCAGTGCTGCCAATATAGGAGATTAATATTTCCCATAATCATTATGCACACACAAACTATAAGACCAAGAACAAGCAAATTTGGTACAGTTCTTACTTTCATCTTAACTTAGTGAATAAGGTTTGGTCAACCTGGATTAGTCAGTGCTGCCAATTGGGATTGACATTTAACACGTAAAAATTGATTGTTTGACGTGCAAGATTTTATTGTTTTTTCAAATTTAAATTACTTAAAATGAATATACGAACTCGAGTTAGAAACACGTATTAATCTGAAAGAATCAACTTTATATTTTTTAAAGACAGAATTCGCATCAACATCGATTTCATGTAAAATGTAGTATTTAATCATGAGAAAATGTATTTTTGTAGGTTTGTAACATGGTAAATCCTAAATTACATGGCATACTATAGAGCGTTCCATCTTTAAGTTTCAGTATTGGGTATATGGCGCATGGTGTTGCCACGTCTCACTACCCTAATGCTAGCAAAAGTCTGGCAGATTAAAATTTCCTTTATGTAACTTATTAAGTAAATGTTATTGTTACAGTTTTTGCCGTAATACATTATTTTCTAAATCGAAACAAAAATACTGCGTAGTAAAATTTCTGTCGCTACGTACCGCAAGTGTTTTGCACACGTGGCTGCTACAGAAACCCAAACACTCCGACGGTCCCAAAACCCTCATAAAAGTGAAAGCTGAAAGGAGCTTAAAAGAATAGAATCCCTTTGAAGTGCCCTTGTTTTCCCTATGCGCACAGATTTATTTATTTTTTGTGCTAGCGTTCGATTGTCTTAAGCCAGTCTGAGGTACTCCTTTATCTTGTGATGTAAAGTTACCTATCCTTGCGAAAATGTCAAAATAGTAGAAAAATTAAAAAATATATTTTTGATGTTTTATAATTGGAAAAATCACTCATGATAAAAATGTGATAATTTATGAATAAATGATTGATTAAAGAAAAGATTTAAATTTCATAAATTTACAAATGCCGTAAGTTAGGTAATATTGTAAAATATTCATTACCAACTTCACAGAACATCATATCATAACAAACATCAAGAAAAAGTGAAATTCAAATTATTTGAAAGAAAGGAATAATTCCCCACAAGCTGAAAGATAAGAAAAATTAATTCTCCAGTTAAGGTGTTAAATGTCCTTCGACCTGTGGGATTAGTTTGATTTAAATGTCTTACGCGCTTGAGGTGTTAATTATGTTAAATAACGTTTCCTTAACAGCAGCAAGATATATTATGCCGTAAACCGTCTAAAAATTAAAAATATATTTTTCTCAAACAGAAATTTCATTTGAAAGGCTATTGAAATCATAAATAAAAATTTAAATAGTACATACTTGTATTTTTAAAAATGCATAGTTTTCTTTGTAAATAATAAATTAGCATTGTAGTTGCCATTTACTTTTTTATGCATAACTCGATAAATATTTTGTTTGGAGAAAGATGTATAGAATAAAAGTTATCGGGCGTTTTAAAATATCCTAAGCTAATTTGCGAAAAAAACACACAAACAATGTAAATTGGTATTTAACAAAATGGTAGCATAGTTAATTGGAGAAATGCGAGTTCGGAGGTACACTGTGTTCACATCTTATTTTTGGATTTACTTCCTCGCATATACAAAGGTTATATGTAATGTGATCAGAGGAAAATAGTTAACACGTTTGTACGAGAATAATTGCTCACAAAATCCCTAAGTAAAAACAAGAACTGGATTATTATACACAATAAGTTGCAATTGAGAAAATTTTTACCTGCCAGACATTGCAAATTGGAATATTTTATTCATATAAGAAATACTTTGTTATTGCACTAACCTTAATCACTTTCTCATGTGTCTAACGGTGCAACTCCTTCCACAAATGTCTGACATCCTGAAGGACCAGGTTTGGCCAACTCCGTGGAGGGAGATGAAGGCTGTGAAGTTGATGACGATGATGATGATGATGTAAGCTGGATTATCAAATTATCGACATCGTCTTGAAGTAGATCGGATGTCCACATTTCGTGTTCTATTTTTTTATATGCTCAATATAATTGGACCAGTTATTTGGTGTTATTCGCTCATATCCTTTCTTAATTAATAATAGAACATTCTTCTTGTTGAAACTGGTATTATTTTGTCTTATAAAGTTTTTAAGTTGGGCCCAGACCATTTCAATTGGATTTAGTTCGCAATGGTAAGGTGGTAATCTCAGAACCTCAAAGCCAGCTTCTCTAGCCATTTCATCGATCTTATACTTTTCATATTTTTCTTTATTTTGAATGACTAAATGCAGAAGTTCTCGCTTCAATAAGTCCTCTTCCACTCCTATGCCATGGCCAGTTAACCAGTTTTTTATGTCATTCTTGCGCCAAGAGGTGGTGGGGATTGCTTCGATTCTTCTTGAATGGTATTTTGCGTTATCAATCACTATTACCGAATTTTTGGGGCAGTTAGGTATAAGTTGCTCTGAAAACCATTTCTCATATGTATCACCATCCACTTCCTCATGAACATCAGTAGTGTTTTTGTGACATAAAAAAGTAAGTTCAGCACCCGATATAAACCCATTCTCATTTCCAGCGTGTACTAAAGCATACCCTGGACCTCGAGCTGTTGGAGCCTTCAACCCTGTACTTAAGCCCTCCAGAAAAGCCTGCCGAATACTTTTTATGGTGGAGTCTTTCCATTCTCTAAATACAGAATGACCTACGTTAACCCAGGACTCATCGGTATAAATTATATCTCTATTCTCTGTTCTATATTTTTTATTTTTCTTAAATATTCATGGCGCCATCTAATGATGTCATCACGTT
Organism: Uropetala carovei; assembly: GCA_036926305.1. Classification (NCBI taxonomy): domain Eukaryota; kingdom Metazoa; phylum Arthropoda; class Insecta; order Odonata; family Petaluridae; genus Uropetala; species Uropetala carovei. Next base: position 4,080,020 of record JAXCHB010000188.1, read on the forward strand.
CCAGAAAGATACTTTTATTTCCTCGCCTCTCATACACAAATCCAACATCGTGGAGAAGTCGGTTGAGAGTGGTCCTGGTTATTTTCGGTAGATCCTCTTCATTCATTACCTTTAGAATTGAATTTACAGTGGGAGGCAAATTTTTTTTAGAAACGTGTGAACATTTTTTCTTAATGCCGAGACATAGAAATCGTCATATGTATGACTTCTTGAATCTTTCCTCGGCCGTTCCAATTTTCTATTTTTCGAGAGTGTTTTCAGCTTTACTTCATTTGCTTCTTTTTTAATCTTATAAATTGTCCTCTGAGACACACCACATGGCTTGCTCGTCCTACTAACTGCAGATGACAGACTTTCATTAGACTCATTGAGGCAGCTACTAAGAACATTTAATATTGTTTGTTTTTTCTTACTCCTGATTCTTTCACCTTGTTTTCTTTTCCTCGTTGAGACTTCCATCTTCTCACAAAAACCACCACAATACACAGTATTTTTAACAAGGGGACACTATAAACATAAAACCTTCAAACATAACGTATCTCTACACACACTTAAACCGTATTACACACTTCAGTTTGAAAACGTTTTGAAGAATTGTTAAAGCAACTAATTTTTGTTACACAATAAAACTGGCAAAATTTGTAAGTACTTTCCCACAAACTTTTGAGCAGATAAAACTACAAAAGCAAAAGATAGTCCAACAGCTGAGTCGTAACTGCCGGAAGAGCAGAAGAGAGGGCGAGGGTGACGAGACCGCAATAAAACTTTTGCATTGTTCACCCTCCCCTTGGCGACCCAACCCCTTATCTGGGTGCACCAAAAATAACTTCAAACATTTACCTACAACTTCTCGCTTAGACCATGAAAGTATCTTTATAAATAAAAACGTTTCCCGCAGACACACCTTTTCAAGTCAGGCTGGAACATGCAAAAGGAACTTTTATAATTAAATGCAGAAAACAAATATTTAAAATCAATTTATTAAACTTTCAGTAGCACCATTACGATCCTTAAAAATTCCTGAACCTAATGCAAAAAACTGCATTACATTATTTTAAAACAGAACGTATATATCATCGATTGAAACAAATGTGACCGTAAAATGTCCATTTCAGGTCAAATATTGTTTATTGCATTTTGTATAGAATATAATTTTTAGTTTTCATTTAAAAGTATATCATCAGATTCTGCGTTAAAAATAGCGCAATTAGAAATTTTGAATTTTTATTTTAATGCAACTTTAAATTACTAGTGAGATTTGGCAATCCCAGTGTCGCAGAGGAGGAGGGGGCGATTGGTTTTTTAAGTCAGCAGGAGAGGGGAGAAACGATGCCATTTGAGACCGTACTGAAACTTTAAGATGGAACGCTCTATAGTAGAACAATATATTATTGAAAAGTACATTCATTTTCTAAAAATCATATTTGGTTTAAAAAACAAAAAATAGTGCATAAATATACAGTAAATTATTTCCTCAATTTGTAACGTTGATATAATTTTCAGTTGATAGTTGATAATCTATTTGAAAATTCATACAATAGACACCCATATATCCTATATTTTAAAGCATTATATATGTACTCCCCCCACCCACTCACCACTGACATAATTGACTTATTTTTGATTCTGCTTAAACTATTTTAAATTCCTATTCGATAGTCACTTTATTTCTTATTTTTGATGCATATTTTTCAACCACTTTCCTTTCTCCTGACGCAAAATGGAGAAATTACATATTCCAGAGAAGAAAGTTGGCAAGAATTTTCCTAGGATGAAACGCCCTCTTCAACTCCCTTTCGGCATAACGTCCGTTCAGCATAACATCCGTCGGCATAATGTCCTTTGGCATACTGTCTGGGCACTGATTTCATGTAGAAGAAAACAAAACAGAGATGCTATTTAACATTTTTATTCACATTTAAGAACAAAATATAGTAGAAGACAAGCAGTTTATACTTAACTAATAAATGATAAACAATGTAGTTTCATAAAAACAATGGTTTTTCCAAAATGACCATCCCCTTACAGCATAGGCAACGTACAATATTTTCATCATAAAATTTATGCGCCACACAAACATTTTTAACTAACAGAAATACAACATTTTTAAATACATTTTTATCTTTAGGAATTAGGGTACTGACTTCTATACCTAAGTACTGTGTGGTACTTTTCAAAGCAAGCAGGGCTGATATTCAGCTGCTATGCACCGGTACGGCTGTACCGGTTGTTAAAATATTGAAATACCTCCGTACCAGTTGGTAAATAGTATAATAGTAACTACAATAAGCGGTAAAATTAATTAATAATATAAATTCTAATATAAACTCGTTAGTTCAAGCTAATTGTTGTAGGATGTCGCGACGACCATTGATAAATGAGCCTCCTGTCGTAGCGACATCTGAGAAACATTCGCAACACTATCTGCCAGTTCGGCCCGTGTCACTTTTTGTGTACTGACGGTGTGCAGCATGGCTGCGTTGCACATTCTTTAGGAAGTACTCTGTGCTTTAGGGGACTCACCAGGTTATCATTAACCTCAAATTACGTAGTTGCTACTGCTTCTAAATAGTTTAGTTTTTACTTGGGTTTTATTGTTAGTGCATTTTAATTCTTGTGTAAGTAGTAAGTGTGCAGTGTTTTGATATTTATAAATTCAAGAATTTATAATAAAATATTAAAAACGAACACCCAGAATGAAGGGACAACAAAGTTTGCAGAAGTTTTTTTTTAACGTTCCTTCTAAATATCATAAACATGAATCTTCTGAATCTGCAGGAGAACAAAGAAGAAACGATATTAATAATGAACCATAACCTGGAACGTCTTCTGATACTGTGCAAGAATCAGAACAGCCTGGAACGTGTTTTGATACTGTGCAAGAATCAGTACAAAACCAAAACAAATAATTTGTATTTCTGGAATGAAAAACAACTTGATTATTTCAGCAAAAAATTTGAGTGGCTTATTATTGCTAGTGACATAAATGTTGGATGCAAATGGTGCTCAAAAGTTGTATCTTTAAACGTTGAAAGTGCTAAACACTTACATATTTCACCAGAATGGCAATCATGTTCTATTAAAGCTCATGGTTCAAATAAAGAAAATTTGCAATCATCAATGAGGAAAAAATTAAAAGAACGTCATGAATCAGTTTCACACAATAAAGCATTTGAAATAATAAAGACTTCCGAAAAAAGTATTTTATCAAAGAGTGTCGATACAGCTAACGAAAAACATTTAGAAAGTACCATCAGAATTTTTAACACTATCTATTTTATAATTAAAAATAATCGAGCATTTTCAGTCATGAAATATTTAATAGAACTTCAAAAAAAGAATAATATCAATATGGGCGTATCAATGCAATCTAGATTTATGGTCCCGCTTGTTGCAAAACATATATCTACTGAAATGAGAAAACAACTTTTTGGAAAACTTATAAATCAAGGCAGTAAAATTTCAATCATTATCGACGAAGCTTCAACTGTTTCACATAAAAGTGTTTTAATCATCCTATATATAATTTCTGAAGTGTCCGTTCGTCCCCCCCTCTATCTCGAAAACCGTTTGCCGTAGAGATTTGCAGTAAACTGCGTTTTGTTTCTACAGGCCAGGAGGTTCCTAGAAAACTATTCTCAATTTCCTAAAGTCCCGGGTTCGATTCCAGGAGATAATTATATGTTCCCATAAGTTTTCACGGGATTTTCGAGTTTTCAGAGTGCAAGATTTTTTTCCTTCATTCGTTAAAATACGTAAATATTGACCGATTTTCTCCGTTTTTGATTTATTCGATGGCTAAAACTCTAAATTATCTTATCCTTGCAATGTTTATACCCTACGCGGTCAAAATTTTCAGAAATACACAATTGTTTTCGAAATTTTGCCGATTTTTTGTTCTCCTTCGGGACGTTGCCAAGTCGACCTTAATTGTTGCCTCTGATTCAGTTACCATTGATTAAATGTTCATTTTGACGTAAAAATGGAATCCTTAAGTTAGTAAGATCATGGGTACTAAAAAGTTTTGAGCCTCTGTTTATTGAATGGAATTTCAAGGCAACATTGTCTGTTTATGTTGATTGGGATTTAACTAAGATAGTTGCAATGTATCTTGCTGATACTTTTATTACATATGAGTCACAGACAGGTTTTTATGACATTGTTGCCTCAGTTCATTTCCAAGCATGGCAGAGTTGACAAGACATGATTTTCATGCAATCATTCTGTATAATTTTAAAAGGGGATTAAATATACAAGACTGCATCGCTGAAATGGCTGGTGCTTTCGGTGACTTGTCTCCTTTCAGTGCAACCATTCAGCGCCATTATCTGAACTTTAGGAGGGGAGATTTTGACCTGGATGATGATCCTCGTTCAGGACGTTCTCCATCTGCCATAACTGAAGAAAAGATTGACGCTCTCAGGAAGTTAGTGTTAGAAGACCGGCATATCACATATTCCGTGATTGAGCAATCCTTGGGCATTCATGCAGCATCAGTGCATTCCATTCTGCATGATCATCTGGGTCTGAGGAAGGTTTGCGCAGTTTGGGTACCCCATCGACTTTCTGATGAGCAAAAGTCAGCACGGGTGAAATGGTGCTGCAACACACTGAAACTCTTCAAAAATGGCAAAGGAAAGAATGTTTACGACGTGGTGACTGGTGACGAGACGTGGCTGTATCATTATGATGTGCCAACTAAAGAACAGTCGAGGCAGTGGGTATTTGAGGAAGAGTCTACCCCAGTTGAGGTGCGTCGGCAGCGTGCCACGGGAAAAAGAATGTATGCCGTGTTCTTCACAAACCGAGGTTTGGTGGCAGCAGTAAGGCTCGAAGAACGTGCCACAGTCACCTCTCAGTGGTACACCTCCGTTTGCCTCCCTAAAGTTTTTGAGGGTCTAAGAGCATTGAGACCATCCTCACATCTCCGCCATTGGTGTCTGCACCATGACAATGCTTCCGTCCATCGGTCAACTGTCACAGCAGAATTTTTGAAAATCTCTGGCATAATACTTCTTGAACACCCTCCATACAGTCCAGATTTAGCCCCATGTGACTTTGGATTGTTCCCGAAATTAAAATTAGCATTAAAAGGACAGCGTTTTACCACGGATGAAAAGATGGAAGGGGTGATGCTACAAACCATTGAAGACCTTGGCCCGGACTTGTGGCAGCAAATTTTTAATGACTGGTTTTGTCGAATGAAGAAGTGCATTGACTGTGGTGGAGAGTATTTTGAAAAAATAAATGCTTAAATACCAGATGCTCAAAACTTTTTTAGTACCCTAAATTTTTGCTTTAATTAAAGTTTTATTGTTATAAATGTATATCATTAAGAATAACTACTATTATTGTAAAATGTTGTGTTACAATTAAGATGTCTAATATACTTCAAAGTAAATAATTTAGATTAAGAACTGTTATCAAAAAATGTTGTGACAAAAATTTTTGTCATTAATAGAATTAAATATAAAAAAATGGAGATTTAGAACAATTATTACTACCATAATTACTTACTTCTCAGACTTCTTAATGTTTTTAATATATTAATTGAGCAATAACCACACATACATTGTATGCATTCAGTGGTTTTGGTTCGGAAAGACTCAGTTTGACTCCCGGTCTTAGCAGTTCTATTCTTCTGTTTCCTCATTTCACATCACTACAGTTTATGCCTGTCGCGTAAGAATCTTCCGATCACTAATCATTTCAATTTAATTACTGTACCGCATCAATTTACTCTCTACCATAACTTATAAAATACAGATTTCGGATTACCTACGGATAACATTTCTTTTAATATGCGCACACTGCCTTTCCCTCAGTGAGATTCTAATACGCAAACCTTACATTGGGAGTCAAATATCTAAGTATCCTATACTGTGTAAATCCACTGCTAGAGTAAAATATGAATTATTAACATCAACTTATTTTACTAACTTATTAATTTTTTATGAATCAATTTAAAATTAAACACGCAAATTTTGCGCTGGCTCAGCTAGTTTACTTAAAATGCGAAATTCAAGACTTTGAAGATAGTTTAATGGTTTTTGTTGATCTCGTGGAGCTGGAAGGAACAACATCTGAAATAATTTATCAAACTTTATTGTCGGTGCTCGAGAAAAATGGTTTCAATGAGAAATATTTACATGAAAACCTTATTGGATTTTGTACAGACGGTGCCAGTGTAATGCTAGGGAGAAAGTCTGGAGTTTCAGCATTAATTTTAGAAAATTTTCCGGATGTTTTAATTTGGCACTGTCTAAGTCACCGTATTCAACTATCTCTGGATGATGCAATAAAAGGTATAAATTAAGCAAATCACTTTAAATCTTTTCTCGATAAACTTTAAATTTATTACCATACATAAAATAAACCTCAGAGAGAATTAAATAATATCTGAAGAGCTGGGAATTGAAATAATGAAAATTGAAAAAATATTTGGACCTAGATGGGCATCCTGTAGTGCTAGAGCTGCAAAAGCAGTTTGGAAATCGTATCAAGCCTTGTATATTCACTTTAATAGAAATTGTGAAATGGGAGTAGTTAAACATTTGGAAAATGAAAAATTCTTTAGAGATATGGCTTTAATAAACGACATTCTAACAGAGATGTCAATACTTTCTTTAACTTTACAAGAAAGAAATGTTTCAGTTATTAAAGCTGACAGATTAATTCGACGAATGATAAAAGTGATTGTACATATAAAACTAAATAAAGGAAACTATGAAAGAGAAGCGGAAGATATTATAGAAACGAAGAAATATGATATACCATTTGAAACAAAACAAAATAAAGTATCAATTCCAAGAGAAAAACTATTAGATTGTCTAAAAAATTATATGAAAATGCATTTGTTGTTTGATGACAAAAGTGAAAAATATAATGAACTTTTAAGTTCTTTCAATTTATTGAATCCTGAAACTTGGCCAAATGACGTTTGCGAAGCTCCGTGGATTGAAGGTGAACAAAAATTAATAAAATTAAGCCAACTAATTAAATATGACATTCTAATAAATGATTTTCGTGACTTAGTCGATAATAGAGATATTGAATATATAAAAGCCTCAGACAGTATTATAAGGGCTAGAAAAATTTTGAATGTAATTGTTGTTAGTTCAGCAGAAGTTGAGAGAGGGTTCAGCACCATGAACAATATCGTTGATGTTAAGAGAAATTCTCTACTTATTGAGACTACAAGTCACCTAATGACTATCAATTTAATGGGGAAGTTGTTGGAAGAGTTTGATGCAGTTCCCTATGTCAAATCATGGCTCAGACAGGGGCATCATTTAGCTAGTGACAACCACATCAAACGAAAGATCACACCAACAATTTCTAAAAATCAACAAATGATTTGGAAATTATTAGAATGATTTGATGAACGATTTGCACTACAACTTATATCACTTGGTAAGCAGTTTTATAATACTGTATCTGCCCGAAAGAAGGCGATGTTTTCTGTCAAATTCTATCCTGAAAAAATCACCCCTCGGCTTAAATGCGAGTCCTAGGAAAATTTGGGTTATGGTTAAATCTCGAAGTCTCTCATTGCCTTCGCATGCAAATGATAGTACTATATTTTTCATAAAGTAAATATTTGACCTACAATGAATATATATAAAAATATCTTGGCGAGATCGCTTGTGTAAATTGACGATTACGCAAAATGCATGGACGGCTTTGAATGCTCAACTGTTTGAATTTCAGTAAAACTTAAATGAATTTCCTCGGGCTCTTGCAAAAATTATCAAAGGGAAATACTGTGCCTGCTAGGTCTTCTTTAAATTATTATTTTTAAGTTATATGATAGGTTTTTGTTTTAATATACAGGCAGTCCTCGACATCCATACATTCAACATCCGTACAATTCGCTCTTTCGTACATTATAAATTCTCACCCCTAAACTGCTTTTTGTACTCCGAATTCAGACATTCGTACATCAGCTAACGAACAAACATTTCGTGCTATCGCATAATGGCACTGTCTGTCAGCCAAGCCAACCATGAGTGAGAAACGGAAAACTGAAAGTGCTAATGCAAGTGACAAGAAACGTAGGACTCATAAACTGAACACGATTGAGACAAAGATGGAAATAATTAGGCGTGCTGAAAGCAGCATATCTTTAGCTTCAATTGGACGCTCATTGGACTTAAGCCAATCGAGTGTGTGTTCAATTGTGAAGGAGAAGAACAAATATAATAATACAATACGTACTGTGGCGTTCTGAATAAACGTCACATTTTTTTAAAGAGCAAGGAACCGATCTACACTGGCTTCGATGACGTTGGCGATATCCCATTAGCAGACCGCAAAACAATTTGAGACATAATGATTGTGCAGTTGTTTGGCTTTCTCGCGAATGACAAGTGAACTCAGCGAGATTTTATTGCGGGTGTGGGTCTCTATTCACAGGTTTAAAGCCTTCTGTGTTTTCTCTACATACGGATTCCTAGTACAAAAGACACTATTGTACTCGTTGAAGTACCACTTGCAACACTAGCTCTAATCGCTTCTTCACTTTCCTTTTCGATTTTATTGTGGACTTGATCACACCAAGTAATTTACCAACTGACGAAGCAGATTCATTATGCACAAGTCTACCTAAAACTTCAATTTTCTTCTCCAAACTCATCACTTTTTTCACTCTTTTTACTAACTTTTCGTTCATTTCAATCATCACTCTCTTTGGGGCCATGATTAAGCAATATTACAAAAAACTATGAAAATAGCAAAATGCTTCAATTGGAAAAACTTGCATTTTTGGTCATAATACATTTACACCCCTAAACCGCCTTCCGTATGCCGAATTCTTTCGCGCATCAGCGAAATGACGAACGAATATTTCGAGTGCTGCTGGTTGCCAGCTGCCAGGCCACCATTTTCCGCTGCGTCAGCATCTTTGTCTGTACAGCAGTGTTTATTTGTGCAATTATTTAAATATTTTATTGCATTTTCCCCTATCTCTCTATATTATAAAATCGACGATTGTGTCTAAAAGGCCCCTGCTCAAAAAACTATACATTTGTACCATAATTAGAGATTTTATACTATTTTTTGGCTCTCTGGGGATGGAACCCCCCCTATAACATGTAAATCTATGTTTGACATCCGTACATTCGACTTTCGTACACGTTTTCAGGAATGCATTATGTACGGATGTCGAGGACTGCCTGTATTGTATGCATGTTTAAATTAGTGTTAGTTAGTTAGTAAATGCAATGTTCCAATACTCCAACAAGATTTTGAGTGAAAAAAATGTGCTTTTCTATTATGGGAATCCATCTCCATTTATAACATTAGTTTCATTGGAAAATGACTATCCACTTAACATATAGGTTTTCAAGAATGTAACCCGTGTGTTAAGCAGATGCTCCCTGTATATCATTCTGGAACGGATGGATCTTGCCTTTTATATGTATGATGATCTCAAAAATATACCGTATATTCCGGCATATAAGTCAACCCCTGCTTTTTTGGATGAAAATGCATGATTAGGCATATGTTCACCGTATAAGTCGACCCCCACTTTTTAACTTAAAAATACATCTCATTAAACCGTTTTCAGACAAAATCAAAGTCATATACAATCCAAGTTTTAACAAATCAAAAATAAACAATAATAAAAATATATAAATATTGTTTAAGAGTTCGTCCTATTCTTCTTGAGCATTCCATGTGACATGTTTTAATTTCAACCATTAAGAAACTTAGTTTTGGAGAGCTTGAAATACTAAATAAAGTTTCCTATAGTTCGATTGATGTCAGCTGCTAATGGTACTATCGAAATGAACGATACCTAGTGATCGCAATTGCAAAAAAAAATGGCAAAATTCAATAAAATATCGCAAATGTGTATCCCGCGTACCTTTTTTCCTGAAATGTTGGTCATACATGAAGATTTTTGACCAAGTTTTACAAATTATGAGTTTAGATAGTAAATTTACTGCAGTACGCTTGCGTCTACGTTTATACTTGCAAAAGACGAAATATTCTACGAAGTTTACATGTATCTACACGACCAAGAAACGTTTAAGGTTTAAATGCGCTGTTTATACTGCCGTTGGTGCATCTTCCACATTGATATGATGTAATATTTTTATAATATTAAAGCTGTACCTTTTAATTGAGTTTTAAGTTTATTATTGTTACTCAAAAAAAGCAGTTCTGTCATTAAAAATTTACTATCAATTTCTACCCACCCTTTTGCCGGAATAAGTTGGCATCTGGTATCTCTATTCGCTATATTCATTGTGAGCCACTCATGCTCCTTTAATCGGGAGAGAACCATAGTTCCTTCTAATTCTTTTCATCCATGGGCAGAGTGAATATTGCTATGCGCGCCTACATGACGATAGTGCACGGGGTTGATACGGTCCTGTTCCAATATATTTGAAAATACACACAATCGTGCATGCTTGAAAAATTTAGTGCACGGCACTTCAAAAACTGCTGCGTGGCCGTGCAGTTGAGCAGCTTAGAGGCAACCATGGAGAGAACACACCTACAGGGAATCCCCACATTTTTTTCATTTTTTTCTAATTTTCCGCCGCCTTAGACAATAACTTATTAAAGTATGAATTTATTTTTTTCTCCTCGAACTGGCCCAAAAATAGGGATGCACGTGGTACACGAGGACGCGGTTTACATAAATACAGTATTAAAATTAATTATTATAAATCTTCTAAAATACCATATTTACTCATATAACCCGCGCCCTCGTGTACCCCGCACACTCCTATTATAGGGCCGGTTCGGAGAGAAAAAATTAATTTGAGGCAGAATAATTTTTTTTAAGTCACCGATTCCCGCTCCCTGAAACAAGTTCCGCTCAAGTTAAGCATTTTCTCCCTTCTACGTGACACAATTTATCTCTTTATGACGTTACTAGCAGAAATCTCCTCACCGATAGTCCTCTTTTGTTAACCCCTTTACTGTTTTTGTTGTAATATTACACAACTTCGTCCCCACTTCATTGTTTTTGATGTAATATTACGAACAAATGCGGAGATTCATGAAATATTTGTTCATGTATGAACGGGGACTTCCCTACACAGATGGGAAGTTTTTTTGTATATCGTCTCATGAGTAAATATTGGAAGGTTAGGAACAAACGAGTCCAAACACTTGAGATGTGGATTTCAGTCTTCCTTTCGAACGATGAAATCTTTCATTCGCAACAAAACTTCACCGCTCCGAATTCCTTAAAGTTGGATGAGAGAAAAGGACCAAACTTGAACCTACCTATTCTCAAGCTGGCAAACCCTCGGTAGTCATTGAACTATAGTTATCAGTTAGTTGACGTATTCTTTCTGCCTACTTTTGCGAGTTTTTTCTGCAGAGCGGACGTAACTTACACGTTTGCTTGGTCGCATAAATGTGTGTATACTTCGTAAAATTGGACGACTTTGACGAATATAAACATAGACACAAGCATATTGCAGAGATTTTACTATCGATACTCATAATTTATATAACCTGTTCAGAAATCTTCATGTAAGATGCGCACCCCCTTTCTTTCGCCGGTGTTTCGGAAAAAATGGTGCACGGGGTACACGAGTAATTACGGTAAATGCCATAAAATGTAAATACTAGAACAGATCATTCAAAATAGCGATCACCTCCAACGAAAGATCAATGGTCTTCTTAAATATCGATGTTATTCATCTTTAATTTTAGGTTCACATTTTTATGTTTGGCATATAAGTCGACCCTAAGTTTTAGGAAAATTTTTCCAGACTTCAAAGGTCGACTTATACACCAGGATATATGGTAATTTAAATTAAATATTTCTTCCCATATATGCACACTAGGGTGGACCTTATTTTTCAACCATGTAATTTTTTTCACGACGCCCCCTAAAGTTGTTCCACTTGGTGAAAAAAATTTATGCAAAATTTGAGATCGATCAGATAACGGGAAGACGTGCCACATCTAACTTGAATTATTAAAATGGGATACAACTGGGGCTGCCACCTTTTGAGGATTCCAAAACCAGAGATATGATTAAAAAACAATTATATTAAGTATTTACATGAAAAAAATGTTCATGCGACAATGTGTGGTTCTTCAATGATGTTACAACAATGTATAACCTTGCATCACATATCTGTTCTCGGTGGCTTGTGACATCCAACGTGGACTCCATGTTGATCAAATTTCCTTGTCAGTATATCTTGAGCATTTACAGAGGTCACTGTGAAATTTCAGGAGTGAAAAGTATCTGAAACAAAAATGGAAATGAGAAGCATAGATAAGCTGTTTCTGCTTGAACATGACGAGTGTCAAATTATTGGTGCTAATTTCCATCCAACGGACAAGTTTTGAGTTTTATTTTGTAATCTACTTAAAGTAAAGCTTGATCTGCGTTCTGGTGCACATTTAGCTGTGAAGGAAACTGAAAGACTTTGGGAGAAGGCGCGAATCCCAACAAGGAAAAGCCATTGAAGTATTAAAAAGTTGGAATCATTACATCAAGAGTGGAGGACACTGCAAAGAATATACAAACACCGAACTCAACTGCAAGAAAAACGAGAGCAAGATTTTCTTGAAAAGTTGGACAATCTCTTCGATATCGTACATGCCGTTGCTTTGAAAATGATTAATAATGAAGAAGATAAGTTATTTTTGCTAAATCAGAGAAAAAAATGGCGACCTGGCTCAATGATTGGAGGAAACCGAGTTCTATTAAAAAAAGAGATGAGACAAGCTGTTCGAAAGGAACAAGAAGAGTCGAGACGAGAGCAATCTGCAATAGCTGTTGAAGGTACATTTTTTTCATACATTATACATTTCACTTCTATTAGCATAAAATATTTCTTAATACTAATACTAATCATGAATATTAATCAACAGCTCAAGAAGAAGTAGCACAAATGCAGTCGTCGTCATCCGAAGAAGAAGAGCAGTCCATCGATGCAGAAGAAAATATTGAAATGGAGAATCCCGTCGAAGGTCTTGTAGATGTATCTGGCCCGAGTGGCCGGCCTAACCTGAAAAAGAGACGAGCTGGAAAAGAGGTAATTACGCCAAAACTCATTGTGACCCTTGACAAATGCAAAATAAGTGACCACGATGCAGTTCGAATTATAGCAGCAACTGCTCAAGCTCTTGACCATGACTTAGACGATTTGTTAATAAATCAAACATCTATTTGTCGATGTCGCAAACGTTGATGAGCAGAACGTGCTGCAAAATTGCGTACAGCATTCAAGGAATTCGAACTCCATAAAGTTACTGTCCATTGGGATGGAAAGATGCTACCTGCTTTAATGAACAAAGAGCAGGTTAACAGATTGCCAGTTATAATAACATGCAAAGGAATGGAGCAACTTATCGGAATTCCTGCTATTTCATCTGGCAGTGGAAAAGACCAAGCCTTCACGGTGCATGAATTGTTAGAGGAATGGGAACTCTCTGATAAAGTACAAGTACTTTGTTGCGATACCACAGCTTCAAATACAGGACGTTTCCAAGGCGCTTGTGTTATTTTAGAGCAAAAAATCAGAAGAGACCTATTGTATCTGCCCTGCAGACAGCATATTTACAAAATTATTTTGCGGAGTGTTTTCGATGAGAAAATTTCTAAATCTTTGGTCCCAAATATTTCTAATTTCAAGAAATTTCAACAATCCTGGCCGCAAATAAATAAGTCGAATTTCAAATCCGGAAGTAAAGACGAATATGTTCGGGAAACATTGCAGGATGTAACAGAACTGCTTCAATTTGCACTACGAAATTTGCAAGAGGAGCAGCAGCCTAGAGAAGATTATCGAGAATTCCTCGAACTCGTCGTTATTTTTCTTGGTGGAACTCCTCCTCGAGGAATATCTATTCGAGCTCCAGGAGCTTTCCTCCACGCCAGAGGGATGGCCAAGGCAATCTGCTGCCTGAAAATGTTTCTTTTTCGAGAAGTTTTCAGATTGACGGCCGAAGAAGAAAATGGGATTCGCGACGTATGCATTTTCCTCTCGTGTTTTTACCTTCAAGCTTGGATTCATGCTCCGATTGCTGCAGAAGCTCCTCGCCAAGATTTGCAGTTTTTGCAATCATTGTATGCATATGGCGAAATCGATGAAAAGATAGGTCGTATTGCATTACAAAAATTTTGTAAGCATCTGTGGTATCTGACACCAGAAACGGCAGCGTTGGCATTTTTTGACAACAAAATTTCAGCTGACACTAATTGACAGATGGTGGAAGCCTTAAAATTTTCAGACAACTTGACGAATCCAAGAAAAAACTGACAATTCTTCCTAAGGATATCAACAAGTATATGGACCAAGGAATAGAGAATTTCATTTCTAAGGATTCATGAAAATTCTTCGAAAGATTTTCTATTTCCACAAATTTCGTTGACAAGGATACTTCGACATGGGAAAATGACGAAAATTTTAAGGCAGGATTGGAAATCATCAAAGAACTGAAAGTAGTCAGTGATACAGCCGAACAATGGGTTAAGCCCATGCAAGATTTTAATCAAATCTTAACGAAAAACGAAGAGGAAAAACAATTTATCCTTCAAATCGTTTCGGACTATCGAACTCAGTATTCTGATTTTAAAAAATCTATGCTAGTGAAGGATCTGTAAAATGCTTTTAAATTAATTTATGAGAAAGTAGTACTGTTATGACAAGCATTCTTAATTAAAAACAACATTCAACCTTCATTAAAAATTTTTTGTTCTTATTTTTACGTTTTTAAAGAAATTTTATTTTTTTCTAACTTTAAAAGGGTTGTGGCACATCTTCCCGTTATCCGATCGATCTCAGATTTTGTACAAATTATTTTTTTACCAAGTGGAACAACTTTAGGGGTCGTCGTGAAAAAATAACAGCAAAAACATTTTCTCCATATAGCTAAGGTCCACCCTAATGCACACACACATGGGTTTGTGTTTATAATCCTCTAAGAATTTTAATTGTTATTCTGCAACTAAATTGATTACTCATTCAAATCAACTGACTGCTTATTTTTCTTATTCCTTTGTGGATATAATTTTTTATAGTATTTTTTCTTAAGTTATTAAAATTTATGCATGTACACTGAAAATTGTTCATTATATTTTTGTAACATCTGTCTATATGCATTTGATAAATACCCAATTGTCCCATGATACCTTACCCTGTGCCCATAAAGGTCTCAAGAGAGAGTGACTTTCGTGAAATGGAGGCATGGTTGGAGGATAGGGTAAGTTGGTTGAACAATATTTATGTAATTATTGCATTTAACCACTTCTAACCTCAACTCATACTTTTCAACCTCAACTCATACTTTTCAACCTCATTTTCTTAGAAAACTTTTTACTCTATTTATTATGGTAGACTTTTGAGCATATTTTGCATTTTCATTATTAGACTTTTTTAATGACTGCACCACTGCTTTAATATTTTAAATTTTCTTCATTAGGAATTTTTAGTAGTAATTCAATGGTGATTTTCAATTACAATAAGACCTCGATAACCGTTGTTAATTGGTTCCTGGAAACCTCAACGATTAGCAAAACGACTATAGTCAAAACCAATTTTCCCATAGAAACAATGTCATAGGTCAATAATTCATTCAAAAAGACCTTACCCACATCATATGAAACTGAATTTTTAGATCTCAATTTACTTGAAATTTTAGACTGCATTATTTTCATTCATTCACTTCTAGTTTTACTTTAAGGGATGTCACATTTCAGACCCTTTTAGCAGCATTGTCACTAGCACTAGCACTGCGTTTTTCGGTTATTGTTATTACTTCGGGTTTAATAAGCTAATACCATATTTACTCGTGTAAACAGCACCCTCATGTATCATGTGCATCCCTATTTTTGTGCCAATTCAAAGGGAAAAAAAAAATTATGCCAGATTAAAAAAATGTCTACCTCTTCACCGATTCCTTTTCCCTGAACAAGGTCCACCCAAGTTAAGCGTATAGATACGCATATGCAGGGACAAATTCACGAGGCAGCACCGGCTTGTTGGGACAGCCCGGTTTCCCAGTGGCCAAATCAGCTCCAGCGCCTATACTTCGTAGAATTTGGCGAATGTCAGTTAATAAACTTAAAACTCATTTAAAAAGTACAATTTTAATTTTATAAAACATATCTTTCTCCAGTCCCTGATGCACGATTCTGATACACCGTATTTTCACCCTGCTGCACGATTTCCTATTACCTCTGCCTCCCTTATAATTTGCAATTTTACACTAACGGTAAAAGATTGCAATCTCTTCCCTAGATTCATTCTGAGGGTAATGATTAATTCACTTAAATATGCAGACTTTAAATCTGTCTGAGCTTTATCCTTCAAGGATATGATTCTTGCCACTGCGGAAAAATCCTGCACATTTCCATTGTAATTTAATGTGCGTTTAAAAGTAGCTGGTATTAACAATGTTACGGCAGAGTATGTGAGATTGTAACCGGTGTTCCCATTACTTAAAAAGACATTGTGATTAATTTATATCACCCCTACAATATTGTGACTGTTACACTCTTGCAACACGTTCAATCCGCGGTGGCGACTCTGACCCAATCTTTGTGCCTATCATTATAGACTTAAAATTTATATACAAAGAACAACAATGTCTCAATGTGAAGAAATTTAGAAATAGAATAATAGATGCAGCAAGGGTGCTGTCTTAAGATATATTTGTTTACCGACACAAAATTTTGGGAAATAGGTTTGCAAGGTACACAAATAAATGAATCCTCGTGTAAGACGCGCACCCCCATTTTTTCACAGGTGTTTTGGGAAAAAAGGTGCGCGGGTTACACAAGTAAATACGGTAATATTTAAGGAATATGTGAAGGGGGTTATGTTAACTGTGACAAATGAGTTGACAGTAATACTGCGGCAAACCGCAAAGGAACATTTTGCTGTTTGATTCCTAGATTTGAAGGCAAGGTTCTAAATAGTATTAGTCTTTGTTTAACCCTCTTTCAATTTAGACGAAATTCTTTTCACTCTAGCACCATCGACTAAATGTTCACTGAGAACAGCCGCAGCACACCATTTCGATAAGTGAGGCAGTGTAATAAGTTAACACGTCTATAGTACATGTATGGTATGCTGCCTAAGGCAATAGTATGTCTGGATGCAGTACTGGTGGGCAGCAGTCTTTTTCTTTTTTTACAGTGCAATCATCATTTTATTCGTTTGTCTACTCCATTCAAATGGCGATGGAATTTTTTCTTTATTTTTACCACTTGGCACCAAACAACAGTTGATCAAAACATTGATTATTGATGGCAATGGTTATCGAGGTCCTACTGTAGTAGACTATTATGAATATACAAAGGCAAAATTGTTAAGTAAGGTTTGTTAATCTTCTTGTATGTTATGTTAATGTTTCTAAACTTCCTTGTTTATTTGTTTCAGTTTCTATTGATCATAATTTTTCATGAGTCTCTGTTGGTGCTGTGCATGTTGTTTTACGTTGGGCTCTCTTCTCATACTCATACCTCTATAAGTGTTAAAATGATAAACTATTTTAGATTTAGTTCAAAGTTAACATCACTAATTTTCTTATTCCTATGTTTTACTTTTTTAAACTACAGAATTTGCAAATTTAATGGTACCCAAGAAAAATATTACCTGAAATTTAAATAAATATATTTTTTAACTTATGAAATGCACTTTTTTCCATAAAAATTTGCCTTAAACAGACTTGCTTTAATTAGGCTGTAGGTACAAGGTCATTAGGAGAGCACCATTTTTAGAAATAGCAGCCATTGCTTCTTTTAGATTGCAAAGCACAAAGTCTTTTTTCTAGTGCAAATGAATTATTTGCAGAACTCGCAAAAATAATATGATGAAAGAAAGAACTTGTAAGCCAATTCCATACTTGTTTTAGAAAACTAATATTATGTATTTAACTCTTTAGGATACTGGAAATCCCTTTGGCTAAACTATAACAAAATAAAAGTTATAATATTTTTATTGAAATGCTTCCTGTAGTACTTGTTCATTCATATTTATACACTGCAAGTCACCAAAGTTATGTGGCAGGGGGGGAGAACTAATTAAAAATTGGCAAAACCAGTATTTTCTATAGAAGTGATAACTAATTGTGTTTATTAAAGTATGGGATATGTCAGTGGTATAGTGGTTAGCAGTGTTTATCTCTCAAACTTTTCAGCTCATCGACCCCCTAGAACCCATAAAATCAAGTCATCGTCCCCCTGGGTCATAACCACTATGATCACAAGGAAAATAAATTATATCAGATGTAAAGAAATAAATAACACAAAAATTTGCTATGAAATAATAAAAACTGAATTTGCAATTAAAATCAAGGTTATTTGTTTTACTGTACATGTTTTGTTTTATAATAACTTACTAATAACAATAAATTGCAAGGAAATTTTGTTATATATATGAAAGTATCAAACTACAATGTTTTAATTAGTATAAAAAATATCATACATTTCAGGGCGATTATCGCCATTTATTCAGGTATAGAAAAGTTAATGAAATGGGTGGGCTTGATGTGCTTTAACCTGCATATGAATATTTGTCTCTAGGTTAGTTAGTTTTAGTCTCAGGTCACCACTTTCTTCAACATTGAGCTTGTTTCTTTATTTTCTCAGAAGAGCATTAACATGACTGAAACAGCTTCCACCATGTATGTATAGGCGACTCCTGAGTTTTGTTTGTTTGAGTTTCGATTAATTCGAGATTTCGATCCAGCCAATCGATAATTTACGCGGAATAAATTTCGCTGAGTAATTGGTTCCAACACTTTTGACCAACCACCACGTGAGGTTTAGTTTTGGTGTAGACGTAGTTATATCTGCTCTAATTGTTTGAATTTGTGCTGATTTCACTCTTTTTTCTGTTAATCTTTTATTTAAATTTATTTATTATTTTGATTTATTTATAAATTTATCACTTGACATGGCATCAAAAAGGAAATGTAATAGTGATAATGTAAGGGAATCAAATAAAAGAGTGCATAAGATTCATAATTATGAATTGAAATTAGAAATTTTAAAGCGTGTTGAGAAAGGTGAAAGCGAAGCTGAAATCGCACGATCGTTGGGAATGTGTCGTTCAACTATTAGCACTTATGTGAAACAGGAGAAAATTCTAGAAGATGTGATAAATTCACGTAATTTGATAACAACAATAAACAGTCCTAGGCACGGTGTTGTGATTCCTAAAATGGAAAAACTTTTAAGACTTTAGGTAGATGATCAGTGTCAGAAACACATACTGAAAGTCATACTGAAATCGTACAATCGTTGGGAATGTGTCAACTATTAGCACTTATGTGAAACAGAAGGAAAAAATTCTAGAACGTGATAAATTCAGGTAATTTGATAACAACAATAAACAGTTCCCCACCCAATAGCTCCTCTTCTTCCAACTAAAATCTTCCAACTTCTCAATTAATAAACCAAGTCCAGTAAGCGCAGTTGAAAAAGATTTAAGGTATGAAAATATTTTAAATTTTATTGTTTCTTAATTCTTAAGTTATTTTGTACTTTTTTAATAACTTTTATATTAATTTCGCTGCGATAAATAGTTGTATGTATAGATAGATGTATGCAGGCATGTTATCCAGCTCACGTGAGTCATTTGTAACAAACGACTCACGCGATCCGGACCGGGCTGTCTGTACAGCATATTGCATAAAGCCATCTTTGATGTTCGAAACAAAAATTTATTTTTTCCTTTTTAGTGCAAAAAATAAGTTATATATTTAAAATATTTATTATATAATTTATTCATAATTCAATATTGCTGTATTAACATATTAGTACAGTGAAACCTCTATTTTGCACTTTTGAAGGGACTGCCTAAAAAAAGTTTAAAATTGAGGAAAGTGTAAAATTGAAGAAAATAATAAAATCAGGAAAATGAAAGTGATGTAATACAAAGAAAAATGTGGTTGCTTTACATCATAACTTTGGCAAGCCATCTACAATAATATATGCATGAAAAAAATAAACAGGTATACCTCCCATCTTGTAGTAACAAAAAAATGTTTCTCTTGTGTCTAAATTTATTTTAATAATAAAACTGATATATCTCTGTTCTTTTATATCCAACTGCAAAAAATATACTATTTTATTTCTTTAACCAGTCTAATATGGTTTTTTCCCTTTTTTTCTTGACCTCTCAATCTATAAAGTTCATTTTCAACTTTGTTGCACAGAACAATACAATCGTCTTCAGCTTCAAACTTGCAAATATACTTTTTTGCTACTTCCAATCCTTTCAGTGCATCTAGGAAGGTGGTTTTTTCCTCTACAACATCGTCGTCCTCTTCCTGTTCAACTGGCATAGTCAACTGTTCATCTAACACCTGGTCAATGCTTTGGACAGCACAAACATTTAGATCACAGTCACACAGTACATAGTCCTCAAACTCCATTCCATTAGGTTGTAAACTACACCAATCCTCCTCTTCATTTTCTGTTAATTTCACATAATTGTCGTCACAGACACTGGTGAGATCAATGCAAAAACCACACTTCACAAAGCAGTTCTTAATTGCAGTGGATGATACCAACCGCCAGGCCTCTGCTATGAAGTGCATTGCATGCAACATATTCAGCTTAATCTTTGTAGCATCCTGGAGCAGTCCACCATCTATCATGGCTACAGCCTTCCGAACCAATAGCTTTCTATAATAGCACTTAAAAGCATGAATAATACCCTCATCTAAAGGTTGCAGCTGGTTAGTACAGTTGGCAGGGAGAAATATAATCTTTATGTTTCTGAGAAACATTTTCTTTGGGTGAGCAGCACACTGATCAATGAAAAGCGAAATTTTGCGGTTTTTACCACCCATTTTCCTGTCTAGCTGTACGAGGTAATCTTCAGATATTTTTGTTATCACCCAAGAATTTGCATGGGCTTCATATTTTGTAGGCAGGGTTTTAGCATTCTTAAAACAGTGTGGGTTTCTATATTTCCCAATTACAAGAGGCGGAAGTTTATCACTGCCATCTGCATTGCATGCAAGGAGTACTGTAATTCATTCTTTAGATTTCTTACCACAATGGCAAGAATCCCCTCAATAAGCAAGAGTTTTACTCGGTTGTAGATTGAAAAAAAGATGTCTCATCAGCATTATATATGTCACAGAGGTCATAACCTTGAATTTCATGCAGTAATTTATTTTTCCGGTCTTCGACAGTTGCTGCATCGACACTCCTGCTCTCACCTGATAGTTTTTTGTGGGAAATATTATATCTTCTTTTAAATCTTTCGATCCAACCACTAGAAGCAGAAAATCTGTCTAGTCCTAGACGAGCAGCGATGTGCAAGGCCTTCTCTCTGAAGTGGGTGCCATCTACAGCTGCGTTACTAGCACATACTTGCTTGAACCATGTAACTAGAGCTGACTCCAGTTCCTCCAGTGGTGAAGTTTTTAAAGATTTCCTCTGCTTGGAGAAAGGTCCACACTGGGCATGACATCTTTCAATTTCTTTGCGGTTTTTTACAATCGTGTTCAGTGTTGACACAGAAAGTCCCAGTTGCATTGCCAGTTTGACTCTTGTTCCAATATGCGCATCAAATTGGGCTAAGATTCTGATTTTATCACTTATCGTAAATACTTTCCATTTTCCTTTATTATCCATATTTCAGAGCAACAAAATTAAATAATAAATGGATTGCCAAATTTAAAAAGAACGCTAAACTTTGCATAGATGTCAACTTTCTGGTAATACGACTCGGCTCACCGCAAAATAAACAAATGACTGCAGTTCTCAAAGCGCACCTGTGATATTGCAAGTTTGTATGTTAGATAAATGTATACATAGTCACATGAGGTTACCAAACTTTCATGACATTTTTGACATATTTAAATAAAGGGACTGTTTACGTGATACTCTATTTATTTAGAAAGCACGGCCGATTATCAGTGGTCGTGTGATCATAGCATTTCCTTTTTATTCTAGTTCGGAAGCTATAAATAAGTTCTCAAATCATAATACAGTCACTTAACCCTTCAAGCGTGCAGGACGTTTACTTAAATCTCGTGTTTGAGGTCAGAAGAGGTTTTTAAAAATTTGCGAAAATTCGCGATTTCGATTTCTGAAAATTGAAAAATTTGTAACTTTTTCATTTTTATTGGATTTGTATAAAATTTTTTGAATATTTTAGTAGATCATAACATTTATAAACAACTTCTTTTACATTATCTTACAGTAAGCACAGTCTTTACAGGAGAGAAGAGAAATACGTAAAAATAGTGTAAATTTAGAGAAAACGTAAATAGGAGGAAACGTAAAATCGGATAAAATTTTACATTGTTCTTATGAGAATTTGGCCGGGATCAGATAAAAAGTGCATAGAATTGAGGAAAATGTAAAATCGAAGAATGCAAAATTGAGGTTCCACTGTAATGTTATTTTATCTTTATAGAACGTGAGGGGAGACTTTTTCCCGAGATGCGGGAACATATCCCCCGATTATAACATGCAAGTATATGGAAAAACGGCGTTCGACATTCGAATATTCAAGATTCGAACACATTTTCAGGAACGCATCCTCAACGAAACTCAGGAGTCGCCTGTACAGTAAACTCCCAGTTATCCGGCACTCATACAACTGAAATTGACAAACAACTGGAATCTCCTGTCTCTTGATTTTTTGTTTACATCTAATTCGGAATGTTACTGCTAAAATAGGCGCTTTCGACAATTTTTTGTTTACATTTAATTCAGAATGTTACCGCTAAAATTTGCGTTTTCAGCAATACACAATTGTGGATGTTTCTTGAACTCAATGTTTCTGTTAAATAAAATATTTTGCACACCCTTTTTAAATGCCTCCTAAAACTCCAATATGCACTAAAGGTAATACAGTAAAACCTCTCATTAACGAAATTCAAGGGACCCAGTTTTTCGTCTATTCATTATTCAGAAGTTCGTTGATCGGAAGTTATGGGTGTTGCATAACTTCAGCGGCGGATTGCCTGTTAGATTACACGGAAACAGCGAGGTTATCCAAATGAAGGCAAATGCCATCTCCGACAATTTTTTGGGTTTTAACAATCGTGTTAAGTGTCAAAATCAGCAATCCGAGTTGTTTGGACAGTGATATCCACGCACCAACCTGGTGGTCAAATTTTTTCAAAATTGAATCTTTATCCTGCATGGATAAGGCTTTCCTGTTTCTCTGTGACATCCTACAAGAAGTAAGGGTACCTTCAACAATAATTATTAACGAAAATGAACAAAACAGTGTTTCTAAATCAATGGTCCACTGAATGCCGCCGGTCCACGAGTTATCATTCCGAAAAATTCTGGTCTGCAAAATTCCATTTTTCTCATAACAGTTGAGTATCGGCAGCATTGATTTATGATTGTTTCTCCGAAATCAGGAAGAAAATAAGTTTTAAGAGTTGACATGCTAATTTATTGAAGAGAATAATAAATAATAAAAATTTTTAATGCATTTGTCTCATTTACACGGTGACTGTAAAACACGACAGCCTTTATCGCGATAGCTAATATCAGGAAACTGTCATCATGTAAACAGTACGACAGTGACTGTCAGGTAGTTTCATCAAGAAGCCAGAAAATGGCAGCACATCCAGGCATTAAATCAAGGCAAAACGTAAATAGCGTTATTTTATCGCAGTGGCAGTTTCGACCAACGTGTTCACTATCGTCTTTTCAATGCAGTTAACATAAACTATAGGTTGTTTGCAGTGAAATGCCAGTAAAACAAAAAAAAAGGTTGAGTGAAATGCGTGTGAAATACTGGAGCACCGATTTTCATTCGCCTCTAATGATACGTCCTTTCCAAGAATAGAATAATGCAAATTCAGACCTCGAGAGTTTGGGGGTAAATTTTGACAGAAATTTTGCATCGCTCTGCTATTTCTTCCCTTCTCTTCCTCTTTGAAGGAAAAAAGATCCAGAGCGAAAGGGTAAAAATCATCGCGCATTCATTGTGTTCCAATAATATATAGATCTTGATCTGAAGGTGCCCCCAACTAGTTGGCGCCCGGATGCCATGCAACCCAGGTTGGTGTGGCCCTGCCCCCATCCACTTTTGGAAAAACGTAAAAGCTTTGATAGGTGTAGGGACTTGCATTGGACTTCAAGAAAATTTAGGCAGCCTTCCTTCGGTGCCCTTGGTGTAAGGCTCTCAGGCGTCCCGGAAAACCGGGATTATCCCGGTTTTTAGCCCTACATCCCGGTGTCCCAAGAGGGTCTTTCGGGACATCTATTTGTCCCGGATTTACGAATTTCAATAATTTATTACTTAATTTGACTAAATTAAGAAAATTATTTATATTTACAAACAAAAAATTAATATAATTTGTGAATGCCATTCCGTGAGGTATCGGGTACCTTTCCGAGCGGAGCCGATCCGAACCGATCTGAGCAGTTCGCGCCGTGCTTTAGCATACTGGTCACTGGCTGATGGGAGTGGAAATTACTTGTCATAACCCGCATGGGAGCGTAGCCATAGTTAAGAGAGACGTAGCCTGCTTTGTTGGTCATGTGTTTGTCATGTTATTATTTTCGTTGTGTATTGTTTAATGTTTGTGTACGTTTACTGGTTTACTTAGCTAAGTTATGGTTATTAATTTTGGTTGGCTATCTATATAATAAAAAGCAATTCTCTGTCTATAATGCTAACTTAAACGCTAATAACTCGAGAAGTAATGAAGATAGAAACTCAAAATTTGGCAGAGATGCTTGATTAACACTTTTTCAGGTGATGACGAATTTAAATCGCAAAAACATTCCTTGGTTCAACTCCAATGGAGGCATTTCCATTTCCCATTACTTAACATGTAAAACGCGATTTTTCGAAGTGCAGGCTTTTATTCATTTGGAAATTAAAATTAGAAGGAATTAACCTATGACCTTCGGATTTGAACCATTTGAAGAAAAAATTATAAAGTTTCTTATTCTGTTCATCTTTTTTTGCCCATAGTTTGAAGTATCCTATGTTAAACGTTTAATTTACATATTTTATCGAAATCTAGCCATTTTAAGGGAATTTTGCCATGGTGACTAATTTTATTATTAGACCTCAAAATCTTATTGTTAAATCAATCCTTATGGGTGTAAGCGTGCTTTGAATGTTTTTAATACGAGATAGGGAGGGAGAGAGAGGGATTGTAACGGAGGGAGAGAGAGGGAAGGAGGTAAGGTTAACTAAAGATATCCTGTCATATTGACGGACAATTACGCTATATGAGTATAAACGTGCTTTGAATGCTTTTAATACGAGAGGGGGGGAGGTAGAGGGGGGGAGATGGAAGTAGAGGGGGAGGGAGAGAGAGGGTGTAAGATGGGGAGGGGAATAGAGGGGGTGTGAGAGGGGGGTGGGAAGAGGGAGGGAAAAAGAGGCAACTATTTTAAGTTTAACTAAAGATAACCCGTCAACAACAGAATATTCACTAGAAATGTTGTGTATGGCAAAATATTTCGTATGTAAAAGAGTGATATTATATATTTTAAATGAAAATAATCTAACTATCTTTAATTCATCCGTTGATATTTCAATGGGCATTACACTAGTTATTATTATATTACAGTTAAAAATATTTATTTCAGAATAATCCATCAAATTTAAAAATGTCAAAGAAAAGCACCTGCAAATTTTTCGATAAATATACCGAAGAATATACCGTTATTAAGAGGGGCAGAAAGGAAACTGAAGGGTATTGCGTCCCCTGTAAAAGTTATATGAGTGTGGCGCATGGTGGTATTTCGGATATTAAAGAACATGTCAAAACAACAAAACATGTGAATGCTGTTGCATCCTGAATTTCGTGCGAAAAGATTACTGCATTTTTACTTTCTCCATACATAGTAATGGGAAAGTACTGTGATCACGAAAAAAAATACACGTTTTGAGGTCTCTAACACGTTTAGACTATTTTCGGATTGATGTCTGTGTGTGTGTGCGTGCAGTGGCGCCCTTTGACCCAGGCAAGCGGGGCCTCTGCCCCGGGCCCCGTGCTTTGGCGGTTCGCACATGTCACAAACAAAAAATACATGTATTAAATAAGAGATAAAATGAAATATGCAGAATCAAATAAAATAATTATATGAACGATATTCACAACCAAGCGTATATTACTGTATCTTGTATGAAACACAGGAATGAAACGCATAACGTCTGAATACACCTAATTATTACAGTTTATTGCACAAAATAAGCAACCTATGTAAACATAAGGAGTACTTTCCTGAAGAACGGATTAGGTGGCACAGTCCTGGATTTCAATAGTTTGTCCCGCATGGTGAGGAGTCCCGGAAAATGTTTCTCATTCGTACAATTTGTTCCGCTTGCCCCGAATTTTCACAAATAATCACACTTGAAAAATGAGCGAATCGCTAAGCCCTCTTACACTTATCGCCCTCGCTCCATGTTAGCCGTCATGCATAGGTTCAAATTACAATGTACAGTAATCCCTCGCCAACCGCGGTTTTGAGTATATGCGTTTTGTGAAATGTATACAGTTTTACCAAATGTGGTATGAGGTCTCGAGTATGCACGGTTTGAGGTGCATATTTTTATTTTTTCCGAAATTGTTTTTCTTAAGTCTGACTTATGTAATCTTGACGTATTTTAACTGACAATAAGAGCACAAGTAATTTAGTAGTTTTGCAATCTTACTACATGTATGTACATAGTTTTTCACGTCATCAGACATGGCAGAGCCAGAGAAGTATTGGTGCTTAGTTTTCATTTTCGGTTCGTCTCTGCCTACTGACCTCACATTTGATCCCTACTCTGAATTTCTGATTGATTATACTTATTCAGAGACTTTTTATATACAAACGCTATCTATAATGATGGCATCTTCCATTTCAGTATGCCATTATGTATAAAGGCGCCTGGTCGAGGTGATGCTCAAGCTAACCAAGATATCGTCGTACTAAATGAAGACGCGAACTAGAATGATAGTCTACTTTTTTGGGAATAAGTAAATCTTGTTCTATCACCTTGTTCTTAAATTTTTTCATATTGTTTTGTCAACCTTACAATCGGTTTTAGTAATTTTATCGCGGATTAAACAGAAAATAAAGTTTACTTTGTTTTTATACACGTATTGAATGCCATTTTTATTGTCATTCCCCTAACCCCGATTTTCTATGGAACTTTGGTCTTGCCAACCGCGGTTTTGCCAACCGCGGCACTTTTCAGGAACGTAACCCCCGCGGTTGGTGAGGGATTACTGTATACTGTTGATTTAATACATTGTCACGTAGGATAAATTTCATACATTGCCACATACAAAATGTGGTGTAATTACTGATGCTATCAGTCAATCGCATTCGAAAACTTTTAGTGTTGACATCATAGACAAGTAAAATATTTCGATATTCTTATCTGACGTAAATACCAAAATATCGTTGCTGAATTTAATGTTTTTCTTTTGATATCTCGAGTGCGTTCTACGTCTATAATATCTAATATAATATATCTAATATAATAATATCTATAATACGGGAATTTACGTATAATAATAATAATATCTATAATACGGGAATATACATATCTAAAAATATGAAATATTTTTACAATTATTTTTTAGTGCGTGAATTATACCTTGATAATTTTAGATTGTTAAGGGGCCCTGCAAATGCTGATCACCCCAGGCCCTGCACCCTCCTTGGGACGGCCCTGTGTGTGTGTGTATGTGATTGTGAGCGCTCTAACTCAAAAAGTATTTGCCATATTAATACCAAATTTCATACATAACACTTTAGCATGAGCACAAAGTTTTGGACAGTAACGGTTAACCGGAAGTCGAGGTTTATTCGAAACCCGATTCGGTTTTTGCGATATTTCTCCATTAAAACTTCATTATTGTATATACAATTCTATACAAAAGTTATAGAGAATGTAATTTCCTACAGTTTTCATTTGAAACAATTTTCTATAGGAGTTATTGTTTAGGAAGTATTTATAAAAAATAATCAATTTTTTTGGTTTACGTCAAATATCTCCTTAAAAACGTCGTAATTGGTCATATTCGTGAGGACCAAATTTGAAGAGTAGCGGTTCCAAACTATGGTATGCATACCACTATTGGTACGTGAAGCTTTTGCCAGTGGTACACAAGAAGAGTGAAAAGCAGCAGAATACCTGCTTCGAATAGGAAGAAGCAGGGACAGATCAATTGTGGTACGTGAGTTTGGTGCCACATTCACTACTACATTCATACTTACTAGTAATATGTGGTACGAGGAAATTTTGTCGTTTTTGGTGGTACGCGAAAAAAAAAGTTTGGGAATCGCTGTTGTAGAGAATAATATTTCTTCCAAGTTTTGTTTGAAACAAATTTTTGTATAACCATCCATTTCGGAGATATTTGGCTTATTTGTAAATTTCCAGTATACAGTGCCGCCACCATGTAGCGGTGAATTCTGTAAACACATTCAAAATATACCTAATTTACGGCAATAAGGACGACTGTATTCTTTTACTATACAACACCCGGTTAGAAATTTACCAAAAATCTCCTAACCAAACTATTTCTCACTTCCACAACATTCCTCGCTGTGTCCTTTGTTGCAGAAAATGTCTTTCTCAGTGCATTTTATGATTGGTTTATGAACTGAAAGGGACAAAAATCTGATGAGTGAGGAGGAGAGGTCTGTGGAAAGAGAAAAACATCTGATGTGGCCAACACATGACTTTCTCCATATTTCGGTATAGATCTCGAAGTCGATTTTTTTCGTGATCACAATACTTTCCCATTACTTCGTATGGAGAAAGTAAAAACATTCGCGTTACAACGTGACGAATATACCGATATTTCGAATTGCGCTCAACTAATGGTGTTTGTTGGATATATTCACAAAAATAAATAGGAAATATGTGAGGAAACATATATGCTGTAAAGAATTTGATACGAAAATAACAGGCGAAGCCATTTTCAGCTAGCTAAATGAAGTAATTCGTATGCGTGGATTATCATGGAAGTGGTGCGTCTCTGTGTGTACAGAAGGAGCAGCTGCAATCATAGGTCGACAATGTGCTCTTATTGCTCGATTAAAAACTGTAAACTCTTCCATAAAGTGGACTCATTGTATAATCCACACAGAGGCATTGGCTGCAAAAAAGCTTGATGCAGATCCTAGAGACGGCTCTGATCCCATATCCCAAATTGCAGGGCGAATCTTCCACAATGAACCGATCTGTTTCAAATCTTTCCATTTTTACTTTCTCCATACATAGTAATGGGAAAGTATTGTGTTCATGAAAAAAATCGACTTAGAGATTTCAACAGAAATGCACGTTTTGAGGTCCCTAGAACACGTTTAGACTATTTTTGGAATGATGTCTGTGTGCGTGCATGTGTGTGAGAGAGAGATTGTGGGCACTCTAACTCAAAAAGTACGTGCCATACCGTTACCAAACTTCATATATAACACTTTAGCATGAGCACAAAGAACTGATTAGTTTTTGGACAATAACGGTTAACCGGAAGTCGAGGTTTATTCGAAACCTGATTCGGTTTTGGCAAAATATATCCGTTAAAACATCATTATTGTATATAGAATTCTATAGAAAGGTTATATAGAATGTAATTTCCTTCAACTTTCATATGAAACAATTTTCCATAGCAGTTATTGTTTAGGAATTATTTATAAATAATCGGTTTTTCGGTTTCCGTCAAATATCTCCTTAAAAACGTCGTTATTGGTAATCTTCGTGAGGACCAAAGTTGTAGAGAATAATATTTCTTCCAAGTTTTGTTTGAAACAAATTTTCGTAGAACCATCCATTTCGGAGATATTTAACTTATTCGTAATTTCCAGTATACAGCGCCACCACCATGTAGTGGTGAATTCTGTAAACATATTCAAAATACAGTTTACATCAATAAGGAAGACTGCATTCTTTTACGGTACGTAATAATAATTTTGCCTTATAATGCTATTCATAATAATTTAAATATCTATACCCCCAAATATGGAGAAAGTCATGTGTTGGCCACATCAGATTTTTTTTTAGCTGAACACTGTTGGTGGCCACTCGTCTGAAAGTGCTCATGCCTTTACATGTATCTCGACTGGAAGTGCCACCAAGTTGAAGTGGGCCACCACAAAGATTCTCGCGACTGATCCTACTGGCCATGCAGCCAAAGTGGTTAGGCCACCACCATGTGAAAAGGTGCATTTAGAGCAAAGTTCCTTGTGGTCGTACCACCATGGTGGCCCTGTGTGAAAAGACCCTAAGAGTGACCAAAATTCCGAAGCCCAAATGGAAGAAAAAAATTACGAGATCTTATTGTTAGAGCTCTCTCTCACAGGGTTTTGTTTGTTTAGCTGCCATTGGGTTATGAGAGAAGGCCCTAAGAGCAGAGACCTGGAACTTAAGAGTGATAAGATGACTCATGTTTCTGTTTACTTTTCATTTGAGTTCTCTCCTCCTATAAGGCAGGAGAGGTGACGAAACCCAGCGTACCTTCTCTGGGTATTCACGGCAGCAGAAAAACATTTTTGCGGATTCTCCAGGTATGCATGCAGGTAAAAGTTAATCATGGTTTGGGAATCTGCAGGTTTTTCCAAGTGCAACCAGAGACAGATAGGCAGTATTGTATGTTAAGCAAGCATGGCAGGAAAGTTCTATATTGGAAAGAAACAGGAAAATGGAATTTTGTTGGTATAAATCAAGGTTTTTCAAACTGTGTTCCACGGAACACAAGAGTTCCGCAGAAGCTAAATGGGTTCCGTGATAGACACTTCTTTCTTATGTTTACAGCAGACAGTATGAGCCTCACTTGTAAACTGTATACTGTAAGATACATCAATCATGTAAATAAAAACTACAATGATTATACAGGCATCCCTCATTTAACATGGTAGATACGTTCTGGGAAAATGCTGCACTGAACGAAAACGCGCTAAACAAAAATTACTTTTCCATAAGAATACATGTAATAATGATGAGATGCGTTCCTAACTCAAAAGCCTTCACATGTAACTCCACAAAAATTTGTCACGCTAAGGTTTTTCTGGATCTAATGCCATCACGATAAGTTATATAAATCATTTAAAAAATTTGAAAATGGTTGCATTAAATTATTAACCGTAAAAATGAAAATTTTTATTAAACACTCACTAAAAAGGAATTTATTGGGAGTCTGTGTTAGAGGTGACCTCATCACTTTCGCTGGTTGCACGAATTACATCAGCGTGTCCTAAAGCAGTTGTAGAAGCCATGCTTGTGCTTGGGTGTTGATAATGGTCTTTTTCTTAAAAATGTCTAATGTACTTTGAACTGTAGACTTCTGCTTCTCCCTATAAACTTCCCTATAGCATTCAATCGATTGATCCAAGTCCCTGAAAACACGCAAACTTCGGTTCTCCATGGGATCCATCTCTTCACTAATTGACCACACTTCATCAGTTAAAGAGAATACCCGTCCTAGTTTATTTGTTGTAATTTTACGAGTGATCTGTCCTTCCGAATCTTTATCTTCCTCATCCGCTGAAGATGCTTTCGTCAATTCCAAATTAAATAGATCTTCATTTGATAGATGTGAATTTAGCAACTCCTTTACATCACCTGTCTCAACCTCATTGAAGCCCACCTTTTGCGTAAGTTTAACAATGCTCATTATTACAACTTCTGGTTCCTCAAAGCCGTCGAAATCACAAAAGCTTCTGGCCATATTTTCTGGCACACTAAATTCAATGTTCAACATTTCATTTCATCCCAAGATTCTCCAATATTGTTAATGGCACAAAGATTCCTGGGGAAATATGTGGGAAAATTCGGCATATATATTTAAACATTTAAGGAATCAAAATAAAAATTATTTCCGTAGTTATAATCTGATAGAGCGATCTCAAAATTATAGTATTTATTGTTTTACAAAAAAACAGCAGGTAAAACATGGGAAAAATTAAAAATTCATTCAAGTAAACTCTCAAGAATATGAAGCGAATGGTGTCAGGCATAACTATATGGAATTCCTTCAACTCGTAAATATATTTACGAATTTTTGTCTAGTTCCGAGTTTGGTGGAGTGAAAATCATCATTAATCCCCGTTTTACTTGTTAAGGTTTAGCCAAAATTTAAAGTTTAAATGTTTCATGAGACTAAAAATTTCATTAAAATATTTTATTAGGTGCATGCCACTGTTATAATTCATTTTGGCTGCCAAAGCTGATAAATTGTATGAATAAATACGATAAATAGGACAAAAAATTGAGATACATATAAAATGGAGATTTCTGAAATAAAATTTTTGGAATTAAAACTGCGCAAATGCGAAATTATTACCGTGCTAAACGAAAAAGTTACTTACCGTATATACTCGTGTATAGTACGAGTTTTTACGACCAAATTTTTATTGCAAAAATTGGGGATCGTACTATACACGAGTAACGCATTTGAGGATTTAAAATTCATGTATCTTCATGGCCATTTTCAGTGAAGTTATGCCACCCGCACGCATTCTAATGGTAGGCTAACCTTAACAGTGAGGTCCTTTATCGTTGTTATGTTGCTTCGTGAAGAGTAGAATCTTTTTCATATATACAGCTTCAAATTCACAAATACTTGATATAAGTGAAGATTTACGGACACTTCCTTTCTTGAATTTTATGTATGTACATCTTTGTTTTCGTCTTTTTACAAGGGATGGATTGGAACGAGTTGGACTAAAAGTATCGTAGACGGCATAACTTCATGGAATTTCGACATCTTGGAAAAAAGAAATTACTTTGTAATATTCAACAGTCTTTATTGTTTCTTCAATCACATACCGATCGGTTTCCACTACAAAGTAATTCTAAAAGTGTTATGTCGGTTAGTAACACCGTTAGAATGATTTTTAGTAGAAACCGGTCGGTGTGTGATTGAAGAAACAATAAAGACTGTGGAATATTACAAAGTAATTTCTTTTTATCTGTTATCCCTACCTATTAATTAGATGAGCGAGTGGAACCATTACGTACGCAGAACGTAATCCAGACGTTCATATATTTTTTCCGGACGGCTATTGTCTGAATTCTTTATAATCTTTATATTTTTCATCCATGTGCCTTTATTTTCTTTCTGTAAACTGTAAACCCATATTGTCTATAAAAATGGATTCAAAAAGGAATAAATATACTGCTAAGTTCAAGCTTAAAGTGATTGAGTATGCAGAAAAGACAAACAATTGTGCTGCTGCAAGACAATTTGGTACCGCGGAGAAAAATGTTAGGAATTGGAGGAATAAATTTGTCACTGAAACTCGGCAGAATGGAAACAATGTTTCTCATGGGCAAGTTCGGATCTTTGCCCTGAAACAGGCAATAAATAAAAGTGTTAATTCCTAATGATATTATCATTGTATAAATAAATAAAGTACTAGAATTGAAACGATTTTATTTCATCTTGTGCATTCATGATTCATATCACTTTTTATTAAATGTTTTAGGAGTAAGATATTTAACTTATCCGAATTTTAGTGTACTCACAAGAAATACTATTTATGACACTTACGGTCTATTCTATGGTGGTGTGGAAAATCAAGGTCGTTCGATATATCTCGCTCGTAACCATCGAGCTATCGAAACGAAATATATCGACCCTGGTGGAAAGCTGGGATCGTGCTATACACGAGATATATAAAAAAATCAGGGGTCGTACTATACATGGAGTCGGCATATACACGAGTATATACGGCAGTATGATTCCCGTGTAAAAGCGAAAATGCGCTAAACGAAAGCATGCTAAACGAGGGATGCCTGTAAAGTTATTGCAATTTGGCTTACCACATCTTAGTTAGGGTTCCGTGAGAAAAAAGATTTGAATATAAGAGTTCCGTGGCTACAAAAAGTTTAGGAAACCCTGGTGTAAATTAAAGCCAAGCCTTATTGACATGGAGAAGTTTGAGTACTGATTCACAAATTTATATATATGAATAAACACTTGATAGATAGATAGATAAATTGTCATGAAACTATAAAAATAAACTGTGCTAAATTGACTTTAATGTCTGGCAATGAAATTCTTCATAATCATCCTTATTCTTAACAAATGTCATAAATTCAGTGAGAGAGATGGTTTTTTGAAATTTACAACACCCACAGGGGCAAGCGTCAATAACAGGTTCTCGGTAAAGGCCAAGGTAAAGTTACAAAATCACCACCATTGTGATAAAAAAGAATATGCTCACTTTTTAAATGGGATTGGAAACAATAATTTCTTAAAATACTTTTGGCATCGGCTTTAAGATTTCCAAGAGTATTGTAAAAATGTTTCATGCTTGAATCTTTAATGTAAACATCACACATTGGATGAGTGGGAAAGTATTGTGTTCATGAAAAAAATTGACTTCAGGATTTCAACGGAAATACACGTTTTGAGATTCCTAGAACACGATTAGACTATTAGTGAATTGTTCTCATGTTTCACACCGGGTGATGTCTTGAATAGAATTCGACGTTTCGGCATATGTCACATCCGCCATCTTCACGAAAACTGAATGCCGTGTCAGGTTGGGTCCAGGTTTATATGCCCTGGGTGGTTCGTCTGTTGGTCTCTGGTTGGTTCTTCCGTCGGCCAATGGCGTTTGCGCTCCTGAGTCAGAATGGGAAAGATGGGATCCCATGTTTTGCTAAGAGGAAATCCCTTATCTCTATTGAAGTTATTTTTGTGGAGCCTAATTTCAATCACCTCCCTCACGAGTCGGTCCCAAAAGGCATTGGACTTGGCCATCACTTTGGCCTCTGGGAAATTAATGCGATGGCCCTCGGTAATGCAGTGCTCGGCCACTGCTGACTTCTCCGGTTGATTGAGTCGGATGCACCTGGCATGCTCTTTGAGTCGGGTTTCGACCGTGCGACCCGTCTGTCCAATGTATTCCTTCCCACAGGAGCAAGGAATCCTGTAAATGCCTGCTGTTTTCAAACCAGGATCATCCTAGACCTGGGGAAGAAAATTCTTAATCTTTCTGGGGGGTTTGTGGAC
The DNA here is from genome assembly GCA_036926305.1 of Uropetala carovei. Lineage (NCBI taxonomy): Eukaryota > Metazoa > Arthropoda > Insecta > Odonata > Petaluridae > Uropetala > Uropetala carovei. The sequence continues at coordinate 4,114,925 of JAXCHB010000188.1, forward strand.
CGTTCGGATTCCACTCTTGGTCAGAATCCTCGAAATTTTTCCTGAGATGGTAGAGACGTATGGGATACAGGCAGTGGAGACCGGTTTCCCCTTATCCCTCGGTGGAACAGTGTTGGGTTGGTGTTCGGCCCTTTTCAGGGCCAAATTTATGTCGTGGCTCCTGTGGCCGTTTTGTTGGAACGTGAGACGTAGATGGTCGATTTCCTTCCTCAGGCTCTCCTTGTCTGAAATGACCCTCGCTCTATGAATGAGGGTTGACAGGACTCCGTGGCCTTGAGCTGAATGATGGTGGCGATTGAAATTAGGCTCCACAAAAATAACTTCAATAGAGATAGGGGATTTCCTCTTAGCAAAACATGGGATCCCATCTTTCCCATTCTGACGCAGGAGCGCAAACGCCATTGGCCGACGCAAGAACCAACCAGAGACCAAAAGACGAACCACCCAGGGGATATAAACCCAGACCCAACCTGACACGGCACTCAGTTTTCCTGAAGATGGCGGATGTGACATACGCCGAAACGTCGAATTCTATTCAAGACATCACCCGGTGTGAAACCCGAGAACAATTCACTAATAATATTCGCCGGGAAAGTTTTAAAAACGTTTTTAACGTGGTATTTTCCCCCAACCTACGTTACGGTTGGGAAACCACGTTCTAAATTTCATGGAATCCATTCGCTTTCTTGGAATGCATTTAGACCGTCAACTCGACTGGAGGGCTCATATTAAAAAATTAAATTTGAAGTTACAGGCTTCAATGAATATTTTAAAAGTTCTAACAAGTCAGTCCTGGGGAGCGGACCGCACATCAATGCTCCACCTTTACAGGGCATTGATGAGGTCTAAACTCGACTACGGCTGTTTTATTTATGGTGCGACACGACCATCGTACTTGCATCCGCTGACATCGTTCCACAATGCAGGCCTGAGAATGGCAACTGGGGCATTTAGAACTAGCCCTATCATCAGCATTTACAACGATGCTGGCTAACCACCTCTAGAGATCAGGAGAAATGTCCTGATGTGCAACTATGTCAGCAAACTTATGGCGCTTCCATCGCACCCGTGTTTTAAAATTGTTTTTAATCATAATTTATTGAATGTTTTTTAACAGGAGACTGCACGCAATTAAGCCGCTGTGTGTTCAGTTTTATAATTTTATAGAAAATATTGATTTTACTCTCCCTACTGTGTACAGAATGCGCCCCTCTCAAGTTCCTCCGTGGCACATCCCTTGGCCAGACATCTCTTTCGAATTAGCAGGTAGATCGAAAGAAGATTCAGTCCCTGCCGAGCTCAGGTCCTCTTTTGCCAAGGTCTTAAACCGATGTCCGGACTTCGAAGTCATCTTCACAGACGGGTCGAAGTCCGAGACAGAGTGCGCCTGTGCTTTTGTCACCTCGCACAGATCTTTTGGGGCGAAGCTACACCCACTGTGTAGTGTGTATACAGTGGAGCTTACAGGCATCAAGCTCGCCCTAGATGGCATTGATTGTCCTGACAATCCGATCCCGGTTTGCTCCGACTCAATGAGGCGCTGAAAGCCATTGCCTGCTACGATCCTGTACACCCATTAGTGAAGGCTGTACAAATCTCTTTGGCCCACCTGAAGGAAAGAGGGACCTATGTTAAATTCATGTGGGTCCCCGGCCACATAGAAATAGCAGGCAATGAGGTTGCTGATAAAGCAGCCAAGGAAGCTCTCAGCAAACCCGAGATCGATAGGGATGCCGTCGTCTTGGGAGACCTACGGGCCGCATTCAGGAGCTCAACTCTGAAGGATTGGCACCTTTCCTGGCATTCTATTAAGGAGAACAAGCTATGTATGATCAAGAATGACACAAGGCACTGGCCGTCCTCTGTCAGAAACAGTAGAAGAGAGGAGGTAGTGGTCACTCGGTTGAGGATTGGGCATAGTGCCCTGACACATTCGTACCTGTTCTCCATCCCTCGGGTACCACCTCAATGCGAGGATTGCCACTCTCTAGTCACTGTGAGACACCTTCTGACAGACTGTCGTAAGTACTCTGATCTACGCAGCAAATATTTTATCACAGGAGATCTAGACGACATCCTTGGCGACAATTCGTCAAGGATAGATAAAGTTTTATCCTTCTTGAAGGGGGCTGGCCTCTTTCACAGGTTTTAAACATTGACTCAAGTATACATTACTGCGGTTATTTTATTAAATTATCATTGAATTTTAATTTTTTTCTTTTTTTTAAATGAAATTCTAGTTAAATAAATAAAATTAATGTATTGCACTGTAAGGTGCTAAATGACCTTAGCTGTTGAAGCACCTACAAAATCCCAATCCTACCTACCTTGAACTTTTTCGTAATATTCAGTATACAGCGCCACAACCACGTAGCGGTGAATTCTGTAAACATTCAAAATATACCTAATTTACGGCAATAAGGACGACTGTATTCTTTTACGATACGAAATAATAATTTTGCCTTATAATGCTATTCATAATAATTTAAATAACTATACCCCAAATATGGAGAAAGTCATGTTTTGGCCACATCAGATTTTTTTTGTCAATAAGGATCTCCAATACAATGATCCATTCAATCGTCAAGAGAACAGTTTACAATGTTGAAATAAATTGGTGATTTGTTTTTGTTAAGAAATTATTCCACTGATTGATTAATTAGTTAGTTTTTAATTTAAATCTTTTAAAGAGTTTTATTTACTTAACGACGGAGAACATTATTGATGATTCGAGTAAGCTTTCTTTCTTTGTAAGTACAGAGTACAGTTTTAAAATAATCATAACGTTAAGTGCATGAAATTTAATTATTTTCCCTACGTTATATATGTATACATATAATTATTTCCCTGTCTTTGCACACCAACAATTATATGTAGCATTGACAAGAACAAGGTGGGAGAAGAATATCAGAATTTTATAGCCAAAAATAAAAACCAAAGGCATTTACTAAATGACAACAGAATATTCACTAGAAATGTAATATATGACGAAATATTTCATATGTAATAGTGTGCTATTAATTATTTTAAATGCAAATATTAATAATCAATCTATCTATAATTCTTTCGTTGATATTTCAACAGGAATTACACTAGTTATTAAATAGTAATTTGTTGTTTAGCATTAGGAGCTACATAAGATTCTGCATTAAGTAAACTTTATTTTAATTGGCTATTTCAGTGTGTTGCATTTTTGTTCTTTTCCTATAAAAAATGTGTATATATGCATTGAAATATTTTTTCAGGTTATTTTTTCAAAGAACTTGGTGCATCTCATAGGATGGCAAGCACAATAGAAACTCAATAATTCGAACTTTAAAGGAAAATAAAAAAAATTTGAATTATGGAAATACATTTTTCTCTTTTCCATATTTCTTGATTTTACATCTGATTTATATCCTTAGGAATAAAAACAATCATTTATTCATCTTTTATTAATAAAAATTAAATTAATAATATTTTAATGAATAATAAAGTTTATTACCTAATAAAATTATACAGAGATGGGAATTGTATTAATTTTACAAATCACAGTAACTTTTTTAAAATATTAATAACATTGGCATTGATTTTACTTTCTCATATACAAAGTAAATTGAGAAAATATTGTAATCGTGAAAAAATTCATTCAGGATTTTGATGGAAATATACGTTTTAGGTGTAACTGAGTCCGAAAAAGTGGTTTTTGCAATGCCATCTGTATGTCCATCTGTTTGCAGCTCTAGAGCCTACATGGTAGAGTGATAATTAATTAAATCTGGTACTTAGGCATTTTATCATACAGAATAGAAGCTATGAAAAAATGGTTTACATTGCACAATAATTAAGGGCAGTTTATTCTAGCAATTTTAACAATAATTTGATTTGTTGAAAAACGGCTCCAACGATTTTGATCAAATTTCATACACGTGCTTGAGTCTTCAATAATACTACATACAGTAGAACCTCATAAATCCGGCACCCTCGGGACCTAGCATGAGCCGGATTTTAGAAAATTCCGGTTTTTTGAAAATGTTGCACATTGCCTAAGTATCCAGGGGCAAATCGGCATATTGCTGGATAAAACAAAAGAAAGCTTTTTGTAATCTGTATAATATATTTCAAAATTTAATCAGAAATCACGCCAGAATATTTTAAAATATGAAATACACAAAATGTATGTAAATAAACATGCAAAATATTAAATAAATTATAATAGATGCCTTGCCCTCTTGCCACTATTGGCTACGCCACTGCACCTTCATACCATATCACGGTCTATATGTAAAAAAAATAAAATACATAACATTAAAATCTAAAATTTACGTTGAAACTTATAACAGAAAGAATCATTAACAAGTGGACGAATTTGGAATAAGGTGATAGCAAATTTAATGCACACTTACCAATTTACACATCTCATTTCTACTCTCTATGGCTAGACGATAAGGTCAAGACAGCGTCTTTAGTTGCGGGAATGCAAGGTTCATGAATTTCAGTTTTGAAGGTTTTTCTGCGAAATTGTCTTGAACATATCACACAGCTTGCTTCATACATTGTGATCTTCCCTTAATTAGTTTATCTTTAATTAGGTACAAATTCGTTATATCCTGTGATTCAATGCATGACCGCTGCTCTAAAGCCGATATTGTATCAGTGACTAATTCTATGCAACGGTCTATTGAAGGCTTGTTTGCAGCTGCATTGTCATCATCGTCACTTTCACTTTTTCATAATTCTCACGTTCGGGTTCCAAAACCATTTCAACTATTTCTCCGTCAGTTAGCTGATTCACCACAGGCACTTCATTGTCGATTTCCATCCAGTTTTCAACGTCTTCTTCTTCCAGACCCTTCGTGAAAGCGTTATTCGTCGATCCCTTAGCAAATTCCATAATTTCATACACCAGTCTCTGTTTGTCACTGACATTGAAACCTAGAAAATCTGGTGGTGATTCATCACATCCTTCAAACATGCTTGCTGGCCACAAATTATGCCAGGCATTTTTCAGTGTTGCGGCCGTTACATCAGTCCAAGCTTTAGCTAGAGTCCAAATCGCGTCCTTAATGTTAAATTCGTATTCAAATCCATCAACACCTTGGCCTCTATTGCAAGCAACAAGCAATTTCTGCATAAATTGCTGTCTGTAATAGCATTTTAATGAGCATAATATTCCCTGATCCATAGGTTGAATAATAGATGTACAATTTGGAGATAAATAAACCACACGCACGTTACCCAATACCAAAAGTGATGCATCAGGATGGGCAGGACAGTTATCTAATCTCAGAATTATTTTACAATCATCACCTAGTCCCTTAGATTTACAATGAGCACATGCCTCCGGTGCAAAATAATTCACAAACCAATCCAGCATTAATTGAGAAGTTATCCATGCACGTTTATTAGCACGGTAGTTGACAGGAAAATTCTTTACACCCTTTAAAGCACGAGGGTGTGCACTTTTACCAATTAAAGTTAGCTTTAGTTTGTGCGTACCTGCTGCATTTGTGCACACAATAACCGTCAGCCTCTCCTTTGAATCCTTCACTCCAAATGCCATATCCTCATCGGCGGCTGCAAGTGTGCTCCGAGGAAGACATCGCCAAAATAATCCTGTCTCGTCCGCGTTATATATTTGCTCTGCAGTAAGATTTTCATCCGAAATTAACTTGGTAAACTCCTCTACAAATGTTTCGGCAGCATCCGAATCGGCACTAAGTTTTTCGCCAGACACTGCTAATTTTCGTATTCCATGGAGAAGCTTGAAGCGATGAAGCCAACCTTGTGTATAATCGCAAGCTTTATTGATTTTCAAATCATCGTGGAATTTCTTCACTTGCTGTATTAGCAATAGGCCTGATACCGGTACACCTTCACTTCTTCTTTGTCGAAATCATTCAAACAATACTCTATCGACATCGTTGACCCTGGAAGTGTGTAATGTTTTTCGGCTACTCATAGCCTTAGGAGTGTCACTGTCTGCATAAAATGTCAGCAACTCACTTTTTTGTTTCTTCAAGTCATACACACTAGAACTGCCTACGCTATATTCTTCACAAAGTCTCTTAACTGAAGCACCATTTTCAAGTTTTCTTAATAAATCTACTTTTTGTTTAACAGAAAGAGGTTTATGTTTACGCTTTTTTTTTAAGACATTCCAATATGAACTTGAGCAATATCACACTAATGAAAAACACATGCGATCGCTACGAATCTGAACACGCGACTGTATACAAGTTATACAATGTGACTGTGGAAATACATGTTGTTCCAACATGTATTGGTCAGCTGACAATGGGACTCACTCACACATACAATGTAACTGCTGCCATCAAATTGGTTCTAGAATTCATGAATTTTGATGCGAAGCAGTGCGTTTACCGTTTCATAGCGGATTAGGCTACCCGCGGCAAAAATTTTTAAAAGTGCACTTTTCAAAAAGTGCCAGATTTTTGATAATTCCGGATTTTCGAGTGCCGGATTTATGAGGTTCTACTGTAGTTCATATTTATCAAAAAATTAATATTAGGCTAGTTTATTCTAGGGCAACTTGAATTACAATTGGATTTTCTAAAAAGAACAGCTCATTCCAATTTCATCAAATTTCGTATAGTTCTTTAAGTTGATGTTTATAATGATTCTACATAGTTCATATTTTTCAAAAGGTAACTAAACGACGCATTAATATATGAGAAAGTTTGTACAATGTATATTGTACTGATTTTTTCCTCTTCCTCTGAAGTTACTTTAGTCCTCTCCATTTCAAACATCTTCATTTGACAGAGCCTATGTGAAATTAGCAACTCTATCACATCATCTGCTTCAACCTCTTTGAAGCCCACATCGTGTGAAAGTTTTACAATGTCACCAATTACAGCTGCTGGTTTGTCAAAGCCAATGAAATCAGTCACACCTTGTGGCCATATTTTACTAAATTCAATGTTGAACATTTGACTTTGTCCCAAGATTCTTCACTATTCTTGATGGCATGCATTATATTATAATTTTGCCATAATTCACGAACCGTTGACTTAACTTCTTCTATTCCACATATCAGCTGGGCAAATGTTTTCTTTAAATAATTTGACTTAAATGTGTATATTATTCCTTCATCCATAGGTTGAATCAAAACTGTTGTAGTTTTAGGAAGAAATTCAACTTTAATGTTGTCATATTTATCCTTTAAGTAGATTATGTCTCCAGGGGCGTTGTCAAGAAGCAACAAAAGTAGCTAAGTGCTGAAAAAATAGGCGCTAAAGTAAAATGTTAAATTTTAAATTATGCTCTTTTTAATAATAAAATTCGATCCAATTTTACTTATTTATACTCGTAAAGTATTTACTCATATTTTCAGTAAAGAAACAATTAAGATCAAGATATTACGTGGGTAACATAAACCAATATAAATAAATATGAATTATGCAAAAGACATTTGATTTATGGCACACGACACTTTGTGTATTCAAGTTTCGCACCATCTGTTTAAAATTGTTTTATAAAGTAAACAAGGAAATGGTTCCTTTTTTAAGTAAAGAGAGATCATACTTTGCCCAGGGCCCATCACTGTCTTAAAACGGCCCTGGATAGTACAGTAGTACCTTTTTGCCTTTTGTACTACCTTCTGTCACTTTTGTACTACTTTTTGGATCTTTTGGAGAACAGTAGAAACTGCTCAGAATTTCCATCTTTCTTCACCCCTCCAAATCCATCCTTCAACAGTGAGTTTTCTCATTGTGTAAAAAGCGTTGGTCTGACTATAGCAGGGATTACCAACCTGGTGCACCACTGAGCTCTTTCGCAGTATCAATAAGTTAATTTTTCTTGCCTGTTTCTTTATATGCATATTTAAGTACGTTATTAATAACTTTGATGTTGGTTCAATTTTATTCATGAATATTCCTTATTTTCAAAAGCATAGCGGTGCACACCTTATATTCTAGGACACATTTTGATGCTCGCCACATCGAAAATGTTGTGAACCTTTTGGACTATAGGGACAGATTGAAAATTGATACAGTTAAAAGTTTGCTACAAGTGAAATGTAATTACCGTATATTGCAGCATATAAGTAAACCTTTGAAGCTTTAAAAAACTTTCCTAAAACTTAAAGTCAATTAACATGCCGAATATAAAAATGTGAACCTTAAATTATAGATGAATGACATTGATATTTACGAAGACAATTGATCTTTCGGTGTAGGTGATCACCATTTTGAATCAGCTGTTCCCAGTGTTTACATTTTATGACATTTATTTTAGAAGATTTAAAATAATTAATTTTAATACCATATTACTCGTGTAACCCGCACCCTCATGTACAATGCACACCCCTATATTTTTGGCCAGTTTGGAGGGAAAAAATAAATTCGTGCTGGAATAAGTTGACGTCTACGGCAGTGGAAAATTAGAAAAACATCATAAAAATGCGGAAATCCCCTGTAGGTATGTTCTCTCCCAAGTTAAAGGAGTTCAGTGGCTCATGATGAATTCGGCGAACACAGATACCAGATGCCAACTTATTCCAGCAAAAGTATAGGTAGAAATTGATAGTAAATTTTTACTGACAGAACTGCATATTTTGAGTAACAATAATACACTTCAAACTCAATGTAAAAGTACAGCTTTAATTTTATAAAATATATTACATCATCTCAATCTTGAAGATGCACCAATGGCAGTATAAACCACGCATTTAAACCCTAAACGTTTGCTTTGTCATGTAGATATGCGTATACTTCGTAGAATTCTTCGTCTTTTGCTAGTATAAATGTGGACGCAAGTGTGTTGCAGTAAATTTACTATCAAAACTCAAAATTATTAAAATTGGTCAGAAACCTTCATGTATGATGCGCAGTCACTTTTTTTTACCGACATTTTGGGAAAAAAGGTGTGCGGGGTACACATTTGCTATATTGTATTGAATTTCACCACCATAGACATTGATGGCAATTACTAGGTATAGTAAGTTTCGATAGTATCATTAACAGCCGAATTATAGGAAGCTTTATTTAGTAGGTCAAGCTCTCCGAGAATTACAGTTTCTGATTGGTTGAAATTAAAATGCCTATCACATGGAAGGCTCAAGAAGAATAGCACGGACTATAAACATTATTTATATATTTTTATTATCTATATACAGTATAGAATCTTTTATCCGGCATGCTTGAGATATGGGGATAGCCGGTTATCTGAAATTTTTGGTTAATTGGAACATACTCATAAACAATGCCCAGAAAGAGCTAGAACTCAACAAAACAGTATTACTAAATGTTTGATGAGACGCAACTATATTATTGACACTTGTGAGGGATCAGAACACTGTTCCGATAACTTCATTTAATAAGAATATTAAAACATTTCTTTACTTTTCTTCAGCATCGTACAGAAGAAAAAAATAAAAATTTAACTCGATTATAAATGTTCTATCAGTTATTTTGTGTCCACTGCTTTCAGTTCCACTTCCAGAATATGAGTTCCATTTTGTAATATTTTCCATTTTGAGCAGTATTATAATACCATATTTACTCATCTACTCTGCGCACCTTTTTCCCCGAAAAACCTGTGAAAAAAATGGTTGGGCATCTTACACGAGGATTTCTGAACAGGTTGTATAAGTTGTGAGTATCGACAGCAAATTCCCTGCAATATGCTTATGTCTACGTTTAAATCCAAAAAAGCCATTGAATTCTATGAAGTATACATGTATTTATATGACCAAGCAAATGTTTAGGTTACGCCCACACTGCAGGCAAAAGTAGGCAGAAAGAATATGCCGAATAATTGATAGCTACAGTTCAGTGAATACCGAGGGTTTGCCGGCTGCAGAATAGGTAGGTCCATCTCAAGTGTTTGACTTGTTTTTTCGTATCCTTCCAATATTTACTCACAAGACACTATGCGAAGAAACTCTTCCTCCACGTTGGGAAGTTCCCAGAAAAAGGACTACTGCAGAGGAGATTTCTGCTAGTATCGGCATAAAGAAATCAATAAATTGCGTCACGTAGGAGGAAGAAGATACTTAACTCGAGTGGAACTTGTTTCAGGAGGTGGGAATTGGTGAAAAAAACTTATTCCGGCTCAAATTAATTTTTTCCCTCCGAACCGACCCAAAAATAGGGGTTCGCAGGTTACACAAGTGCACGTGTTACACAAGTAAATACGGAATATACCTGTACCATACAGTACTAGAAATACTACAGTAATCTGGCACTTTCCAATATACAATTGTTGTTCCCTTCCAAAATAAGCGTTCATTAGTTCACCAGAACTCTCCCAACTTATGGTAGTGAGCCAGGTAATTACAAGTGAGTCATTAAATTTAATTTCTTTCTCCTAACAAATTTTGGAAAAGTGCATTATTTTTAAATAGCTGGTTAACTGGATTTCCGGATAACTGGAATCTGGATGAAAGGTTCTACACTGTACTAATATGGAGGGGTGATTTCATTATTCATAACTTCCCTTCCATTTAACCGATTTTCATCAAACAAAGCACATATTAATCCTTTATTAGTGTAGATTTGCAAAAAATATTACAAATTAGTTTATCTTAAAGCTGAACTTCTAGAAAGAATCAGCGAAAGGATAAGTTTGGCAATATTGTATCATGTTTTGTCATTCATTCGGCTGGGACACAGTGTTGCCACGCTCAAAATGAGATGCAGTTTTGCTAAACTTCCCCATTCTGTGTTTCTTTTCCGTAGGCACAGCTTTAAGTTTAACTAAGTCGGGAGTGCACCGGGGGTTGACAAGCTAACAAGGGGAGTATCCAGACGTGGGGTCATTGATTTTGGTGAAACTTCGTAGGTGCGTAGCGCTCAACTCCAGGATCACAGCCAACCTCACTTTTGGGCCGTAGTTTTTCTGTAAATTGCATTTAAAGTTTGCAATTCTGTGATGTGCCTGATAATTACCCATATGACTGCAGGGGTAGCCAACTCCAGCTGTAGCCCAGCGTTAGAAGGTTTGGCTACGAAGCTGTAAGTCTGGAGGTTTCGGTCATTTTTTCCCTTGCTTTTTTATTATTCCTGTTTTGCTTCTTCGCAGTGAAGTTTTATTCAGTGTCCGCAATTACTTTTTTTTTTTTCATCTCTACATTTTCGTTCTCAGAATTTTTCATATCTTCTCTCATTCACCAAACGGCAGGCATGATATATTTTACTATCAGATCGGGTCTTCTTTCATTGATCTCAGTATTTAGTATTATTGATATTCATATTACATGATTAAAAAATCCATAGAATATTTTTGGGAACACTTATGCCTATATGCTTTTAATGATCTGTAATTTGCAGAAAAAAATATCAGCCATAGAATCATTGTCAGTCTTTTAATAATATGAATTGGTGAAGCCAGTTCTAGATATATCCATTCTTTTTCCTGATCCTTTGCTCATATTATCTGCCTAGGATTCTTACGAGTGGACTGAGAAATTGGAGTAACAGAGCAAAAACGAAGGATAGGAACCATGCACTCGTGCTGATTAATACGTATTAAAATATTTATTTTCTTAATGAATCCCTCAGAAATATGGTGGGTTGATTAATTGTAAGATAGAAATAATCAACAGCCACCAATCATCACTGGGACCATAGACAGGGTAGGTAGTAGGGGAAAGGAAGGGTATTTCTGTGAATTGACATACTAGTTATTACCGTTTTTTTAGTTATGAACTTCACACATTCGTTGATGGTAGGAATCAAAGTAGCATTGAAAACAGTAAAAAATTTTACCACAAGAACATCTAGCAAAGCATTGTTCTCCGCAGCTGCAGGTGGAATTCAAAACCTTGTCGGAAAAAATGACCTGTTTCACATTACAAAATACAGGCTTTTCGTCATTCCTTTTCTCGTCATTCTGCTCATACGTCAGTTCCTAATTAACAACATTGTTTCATTCTTCCGTCCTCGTGATCCGTTTATTCGACATATTGACGCATTTCGTCGTTCCTGTTTTTTGTTGTTTCGCTCATATGTAAGTGCCTAAGTGACAAACAACATTGTTTCATTTTTTAATGAAAATATTTCACACAGTTACCCCATGAACAGTGAATTGTATCCCTCAATTTAATGTTGTGTCTAATAAAAATAGTGATCCACTTTTCGTTGCAGTTTTAAGGAATGTAACCTGACATATAAGCAGGGACTGCCTGTACCTCACGGGTACCAGAGAGTTTAAACGCAAACCAAGCATACCTAATCATCTCTTTAAATACTGGAGCCGATAGCTGATTTTGTATTAATGAGTTTCTACAGGGAAGAATGTTTTAATACACTTATGGCACCCGTTAATGTTTCAGTAACGTATGGTTTACTAATCAATTGTACCACGTGTGCATAAAAAGATGTTGAGCATGGAGAACATTACACGATTGTCTTTAATATACAATAACAATATTTTTAATACGTATTAACTAGCACGAGTGTATGGTACCTGTTCCTTGCTTCTGCTTTGTAACTCCGTAATAATAGTTACATACAGAGATCAATGAAAGAAGATCTGATCTGACAGTAAATTCTAGCATGCCTGCCATTCGATGAATGAGAGAAGATATGAAAAATTCCGAGAATGAAGATGTAGAGATGAAAAAAAAATAAAAAGTTATTGCAGACACTGAATAAATCTTCACCACGAAGAAGCAAAACAGGAATAACAATAAAAAGCAAGGAGAAAAAAAGCATCCAAAACCAGGCACGAACTCCAAACTCTCTAGCGCTGGGCTATGGCTGCTGTTGGCAACCCCTGTGGTCATTGGGTAATTATCAGGCACGTCACAGAATTGCAAACTTTAAACGCAATTTACAGAAAAGCTACTGCTCATATATGACCAAAAGTGGGGTTGGATGTGGTCCTGGGATCTAGCACTATGCACCTACGAAGTTTCAGCAAAATCCATTACCCCACGCCTGGGTCTTCCCCTTGTAAGAGAGCAGGGGCGGAGGCCCTAGTCATGTATATTTGTGTTTTGTTAAAACTTGGATTGTAAAGGACCTTGATTTTGTCTGAAAAAATTTCATGAGAAGTATTTTTATGTGAAACAATGGGGGTCGACTTATACATCAGATATATTTCTAATTGTATTTTCAAGCAGAAAAGTCGAGGTCAACTAATACGCCGGCTCGACTTATACACCACTAAATACAGTATGCCTTGACTTGCAGTGAAATGTATGAGAAGTTGATAAAATACAATAAATTGCTTATTCAAACATGTTAAAATACAAAATACAGTAAAACCTCGTTATTTCGAAGTTTAAGGGACCAAAAAATTAAGACTTCGAAATTTCCAGTTTTGAAATAAATGAACTTTCATAAAAATCGAACTTTTTTACGATCTGTTACTTGGGCAGAAAAACCTCAATAGAGAATCTTATCTATCCGTTCTACAAATGAAATGGTCTTACAAGTTAGTATACATGGCGTATTCAAACAGCTGAAGTGAACAATTAGTTTGTGATTTACAAAGACCATTATGTGTGAAAAGAGGCTCCAGCGAATATCACAAATTTCCCAGTACATTTCAAATTACTCCTTTAGGCCATTTGCACACGTGACGATATTATCGCTGTCGTCGACGACAGCGATATCACTTGACTTGTGAATATGTGTATTTAAACGAGTGACTTGCACACGTAGGGCGACACGACAAAAGTATCGAGGCAACACGCGTCACGATAAAAGTGTCGTCTCGTCTGTCGCCCGGTTCTAACAATCGGCGCGACAGGCGATATCGCGTTCTCAGAAAAACAGTGTAACCAAATGGCGCACTTGCACACGCACTGACATATCGCTTCCCTCTAGCACCGAAGTGCCACATTTCAGTCTGAGTTTGGAACACGTGAACTTTACAACGTTTTAAACAGCGCGTGTTTATTGTGTTAAAAATGAGTGCTGAAAAATTTAAGTATGATATAACAACACTTATTGGACTAGTGGAGAGCAGGCCCACCTTGCGGGACAAGACGGCAGATGACTACAAAGATAAAATAAAGAAGCAAACGGCGTGGAAATAAGTGTTCATGTTTTTCGAGGAGTTTGAAAGTTTGAACCGGAAGGAACAAAATAAGATAGGTAAATTGAATGGAAATACATTTTTATTTATATTAAATTGAAATCTAAATCACAACTGGCAGTATCGCCGGGTTTAGGGAAATATCGCCAGTTATACCGCGACAGCGATAATGTCGTTGCGTGTGCAAACCACATGCGACAGCGACAATTGTCGCTGTGGCGGGCGGCAGCGATAATATCGTCAAGTGTGCAAATAGCCTTATGCCACAAGGAAAAGATGTTCAACTGCGCCCCGAAAGATTATTACTCATCTAGACTCAATACTGCTGTATATATTACAATGTGCTCTTTTTGTATGACATTATGTTAAAACCAGTGATGAGCTGAAGCCGGCTCCCGCTGACTGGCACGAGCAGGTTGTTAAATTTTTAGAAATGAAAATTTATTGATTTTGTCCTTTCAAGTACATTTTGCCCCATCTGATAGTCAATTACCAACAGTGTATGAAATGGAATAATGAACCAAACACTTCTTCAGCTAGCGGAACGCTATTACTAAACTAGAGCAATTTGGTGTCCCTGGCATGTAGGCATTCTGCCTCTCTTATTCAAATTTTCTTACTTTTTTTAGAGAACCGGTTCTTAATTTTTTCCAGCTCATTAATGGGCAAAATCACTAGGTTTTTGTTTTTGCCTCATCACTTATTCTCGGGTAAAACAGAGGCATGATCTTTTAGATGCGACATTCTGTATAACTTCGTACAACATTATTTAAAGATTGGTTCAGTAACAAATCAATATTACACGTTCTTTTCTGGAGCATATCACTTTCTCATGTGAAAAACTTTGCCCAGGTTTGGGAAACCATGAGGAATGAGATAATCACGGTTCTTGCAACTTCTTTTCATTTCAGCTTAGTTCTTGAATTTCACTATCCGATTGAGAATGTGAGCATTCACAGTGATGCAAAAATAAGCTGATTCATTTACAGGCAGTCCTCGACTTTCGTACATTCTGCGTTCCTGAAAACGTGTCCGAAAGTCGAAGATAGATTTACATGTTATAGAGGGGTTCCGTTCCCAGATAGGCAAAAAATATTATAAAATCTCTAATTATGGTATAAATGTTTAGTTTTTTTGTGCAGGGGCCTTTTAGACACAATCGTCGATTTTATAATATAGAGAGATAGGGCAAAATGCAGTAAAATATTTAAATAATTGCACAAATAAACACTGCTTTACGGACAAAGATGGCGACACGGTGGAAACTGGTTGCTGGCAACCAGCACCACTTGAAATATTCGTTCGTCATTTAGCTGACGCGCGAAAGTCTGATCGGCGCACAAAAGGCGGTTCAGGGGTGTCAATGTATGCTGTCTTGGGTTCATGTTCCCTTGTATTATCCTATGGTTGTCACACACATAGTGTAATTGATTATTATCTTTTTATAATTTATCAGGTAATCATGAAGTTTAGTCACTTTTATTATGTAAATGGATATGTATACTTCAAACAAGAAAGGATGTATTGACGAGCCTTTGACTTGCTATGTTTTAATGCGTAGTCGGCTCCGGGCGCTGCTGCGCCTTTTGCCTCACCTGGAACCATAGTAACCCTCCACATTGTCCAGAGATTGGGTTAGTAAATGTCGAGACCGGCCAATCAGTTTCTTGTCCGGTGATTAGGTTTGTAAAAACTGATTGGCCTGTCTCGACATTTACTAACCCAATCTCCGGACAAGAAACTGATTGGCCGGTCTCGAAATTTACTAACCTAATCTCTGGACAAGAAACTGATTGGCCAGTCTCGATATTTACTAACCCAATCTCTGGAAAACGTGGAGGGTTACTATGGTTCCGGATGAGGCAAATGGCCGACTACGCATTAAAACATAGCGAGCCGAAGGCTCGTCAATATATCCTTTCAATGTTATATCCTCTTAACTGTTGCGCCGCAAATGGAACCAATGTAATTTATTTGGCGAAACGCATTTTGTGATTCAGATCTTTTTAATAGCTTTTTACTTTGTGTTATTGAGGAGTATGTTTTGTGATTCACTTGAATTTATATTAAACATAAAAGTAATAAATGCTTTAAAAATTGAATTTGGGTGTTCCTGAGTGCTAAAACCTCCTTCATAATAAAAGTGACTAAACTTCATTAGCTTGGAACTCCTTGGATAACAAAAGTGACTAAACTTCATTAGCTTGGAACTCCTTGGATAATAAAAGTGACTAAACTTCATGATTACCATTTATCATTATTTGTTTTTCATTATTCTTTTTTCTCAAGAAATTTTTATTACTGTAAGAGTTACATTTATTCGTACTGTTTGTAACACAGTGCTTTCATCCTTACCATAATCTAGTCGTTGACTATAGTTATTACCGTATTCACCCGAATCCAAGACGACCCTGAATCTAAGACCCCCCATTTTGATGATTCCAAAAGAGAAAAAAGCTCAAATTGACCTTCATGACTACAAAAATTATAAATCTTGTGAAATATTTATTTTCTCTTATACTTTTCTTGAATGTCATTGTCTTTTAACAAATTAAATGGTAGCATTCATTTTAAGATAACATTAAAAATAAAGTAAATACATTGAAAGAATACACTCATTTCAGGACAACAAAAAAACATTTCAATCCAAGTGCTGCATAAAATCATTTTATTGTGTTAGTCATCATCACTGTCTATGCAACCTTCACTATTTTCCTCGTGCTCACTATCTTTATCACTCTCAACTTCATCATCAGTCTCCCACAAAACATCATCCTCACTCCCATCCATGGCATTAGATAAGCAGCATTTCTTAAATCCTTTCACTATTACTTTTGCATTTATTTGTTGCCAAGATGCCTTGATCCATTGGCAGAGCATTGAAACTTCAGGTTTCTTAAGATTTCCTTTTGGTGTTAAAGTGTGAGTTCCACTCTGTAACCACTCAGAATACAAAACCTTTAAATTATTTTTAAAACACTTATTGACAGCAACATCTAAAACTTGAAGTTGCGATGTCATTCCTCCAGGTATTACAATAAGATCAATATTCATCGCACTCATTATGTTTTTAATTTCAGGAGATAAGTGTCCTTGAATGCATCCAGTGAAAGCATTGCTCTTTGTTTCAGTAAAGCTCCTGGCCGTCTATTCCACACCACATGTAACCAATCTCTCATTAGTTCTTTAGTCATCCACCCCTTTACTTGACACCTATTATTCCACTTGGCAAATGTTTCTTAGGCATTGTTTTCCGCTTTAGAATCACATATGATGGTAATTTAGTCCCATCTGCTAAAACCGCCAACATTACCGTGACTCGCATTTTTTCGTTGCCTGTAGTTTTAATTAGGATGGACTTCGCACCTTTTTCGTTCACAGTATAATTAGATGGCATGTAGAAGAAAACCGGAGTTTCATCGGCATTTCCTATTTGGCTCAAAAGGTAATTATTGGTTTTTCTAAGTCCAATTACGTATTTCTGGTAAGCGAGAAGTTTTTCAACATTGTCTTCTGACAATTTCTGACAGCGAAGTTCGTCGCCGTAAAGAAAAATTATTTCGTCGCCGTATAGAAAAATTATTTCGTCGCATCATTCTCACGCACCAACTTCTGCTGGCCTTGGATTCTTGCAATGATATATTAAGTCCTCTAGTAATTTCATTAGCTTTAAGTATAATACTTTCAGTCGAAACAGGCATACCGTTCTTCCTCATGGTGCGCACAAACTTGACTACTTTTCTTCAATGCCATGAAATCGGCCTAATTTTGGACCACTGAGCGACTTCCTTGTGGCTTTGGCTTTTTCTAGTTCCTGTTTTGAGAGTTTCCATCGACGCACATTTGCCTCAGATACACCGAACTTTCTACTCGCATCACAGTTATTAGTTTTTTCGGCGTAATTTATCACGATCAGCTTAAAATTTGTATCTTAGCTCCGTCTAATTCCTTTGTTAACTTTCCCTTTGCACTCGTGCCACGTACTTCAACATGATCTGTCATTTTAACTTAAGGGTTGTGCATTTAAATCAAGAATGCACAACGCAAAATTACTGTCACACTTAGTGAATCGCGGTGCGTCGTTTGAAAGGGGAATCCCAATGATTTCCGCTCTCATTTGTTTTGACATTGCGGTTGGCATTACGTGCAAGGTGAAAGTACGTCTCTGTGTTATGATCGTCGACGATGATTATTAGTCTAAATAATTATTATTCCCGTCATCTTTTTCTTATTGTTATTACTATTTGTTTATTTCACTTCTTTATGTACGTACTTGAATTTGCTGTTGTGAATTGTTTACTCTAATATACCATTTGTTGTAAAAACCATTGATTAAATGCTTAAATATACTTCGTATTCGAATGTAAGACGACTCTTGATATTTACAGCTGAAAATTTGGAAAAAAAGGTCGTCTTAGATTCAGGTGAATACGGTATATAAGTTCCCTTTTTCTTGTTTATGTCTGTTTATTTTTTTGTATTTTTGGTGAAATTATCTTTGTTTATGGCAGTGTCTTTTCTGGAAGAGGTGGAAGACCAGCTGTTGCTGAACCCCAATACCGTTTTACAGGCTATGAGTTGGATAATAAATTACTTTGTGATTAATGAAACTTATTCTGTGATTTGTGACTACAATGTGATTACCGGCTGTAAATAAATATTATTATTATTAATGTGCGAGGTGTACGAATATTGAACGCCAGAAAGTCGAGGACCGCCTGAAGTGCACATATGAAATCCCTCTTTTTTCATTAAAGCATTTGCTATTTTCATAGTTTTTTTGTAATATTTCCTAAACTTGGCCCCAAAGAGAGTGATGATTGGAATGAAAGAAAAGTCGGTAAAAAGGACAAAAAAAGTGAAGAGTTTGGAGAAGAAAATTGAAGTTTTAGATAGGCTTGCGCATAATGAATTTGCTTCATCAGTTGGTAAATTACTTGGTGTGAACGTGTCCACAATAAGATCGATTAAGAAAAGTGAAGAAGCGATCAAGTAAGTCCCACTGAGTTCAATTGTCATTCACGAGAAAGCCAAGCTACTGCACAATCATTATGTCTCAAATTGTTTCGCGGTCTGCTAACAGGAAATCGCCAACGTCATCGAAGCGTGCGTAGATCAGTTTCTTGCTCTTTAATAAAATGTGGCATTTATTCAGAACGCCACAGTACGTATTGTATTATTATATTTGTTCTTCTCCTTCACAATTGAACACACTCGACCGGCTTAAGTCCAATGAGCGTCCGATTGAAGCTAAAGATTCACCGCTTTTGGCACGCCTAATTATTTCTATCTTTGTCCCAATCGTGTTCACTTTATGACCTTTACGTTTATTTACACTTGTATTATCACTTTCAGTTTTCCGTTTATCACATGTTTATAAAATAACTAGCATAAGTGCCCGTTGGATTTCAACGGGTTTAATGAATCTAAATTTTCGTCAATGCAACGTGAAAATCGCAATAAAATTGTGCACTGTTTTAACTATCGAATATTTCTATATTGTGTCTGTTTTAATCAATTAACTTAAATCTCACAGAAATTCCTTTCTACTAAAATAGCTATTGTTATTAGTTTTAAAGTGATTATAGCATTAGGATTTCAATTTCATTAAATAAGCAGAATTCCGGTTCCAAAAAATTGGTTCAATCTTCAATTGCCTCTGATAATACTTTAAATAGATTTTGGAATATAATGTACCTCAATATTGTTTATCATCTGCTCAGCACTCTTGCCTTCTCATTTTCCGAAACAACCACTTTCACCAGTTGATTCAATTCAGCTAAAATAACCACATAACAAACTTCTTATTCCAATGAAAATCCTTTTATAATATGCAATGTTAACCTAGAATTCATTCATTCTGAAAAGCGAATAAAAGTACCATGTACATATATTTCTTTCAACTAAAATAGCCACTCTTAACAGATTTTAATGCATTAGCATTTCAATTTCATGAAATGAGCAGAATTCCGGTAACAAAAAAATGTGTTCAATCTTCAATTGCCTCTGATAATACTTTAAATAGATTTTCGAATAAAATATACTTTAATATTGGTTAGCGTCTGCTCACCACTCTGGACTTCTCATTTTCCGAAACAACAACTTTCAATAGTTTTAAATTGATTTTTGCTTTGAAATGGTACATTCCTGTTAACGGGATTACCTCAAAAAATAAACACGTATTGTTGTGATATGTTGTGATATTTTGTTTGTTAACAATGCGTAACAAATGTCGTTAAGATATTTACCTTGATCCCTTAATGATGAATTTGTGGAGCTTGCCGACGAGTGAAGAAGAAGCTGTATCTTTGCTTCAAGACCATGGTATTTTATCTAAAGGGCGAATGTGCAAGAAGGATCATATTATGAAACTTTACTTCTGCTGCAGAATATTTTGGAAATGCAACGCGATGGCCTGTCGGCAGAAGAATTCATGTGGCGACAACATAACAAAGAAATCGACATATATCCAGCTATTTTAAATGCCATAAAGACATATTGGCCTCCTACTAACATAAATTTAGATTGTATTAGTAATTATGTTCCTTTTATTAATAAATAAGTTTCAAAAAAGTGTGATTTTTAAGTAATTCCCACGTTGTTACGCATTGTTAACAAACAAATCTGTCCTAACATATCACAACAATATGTGTTAATTTTTTGAGGTATTCCCGTTAACAGGAAAGTACCCAAAATACTTGAGTCAATTCAGTACAACTTCCACTTTACATACTGTAAATTCCAAAGTAACTTTATAATAGACAATGCTAGCCTAAAATTAATTAATTCTGTAAAGTGAATAAATAAAGTTCTTTCTTTAAACTATAATAGCCACTGTTATTAGATTTAAATGGATTATAAGCCTTAGAACTTACTCTGTATTAAATAAGCACAAAAATTCCTTTTATAAAAACAAATAAATTCATTAAAAGATCCGCTGATGTTTCTTCGAAAATTACCTGTTAACAGTTTTAAATGTCCTTTTAATTTTAATTGAATTTTAATTTATATTCGTTTCCAAACTTCAGCCATTGTTACAAAATTAATTCGAGGAATAACAATATATAAATCCATAAGCACGTATGGTATACAAAGAATGTAATTTAAGAATGCTTTTTATTTCCAATTTTTCTAAAATGACACTGTTGATACTTAAAATTTTTTATATTTACGTTAATATACTTATTTTCCACAAAACATGCCAATCTCTCCCCTTCCTTCCTCTCTCTCTCGTATTTAACCTAACAATGATAATGGTCAACATAGCAACGTCACTTTAAAATGGCGAGATTTCCACAAAATATGCAAATTAAACGTTTAATATGGAATATTTCGAACTGTGGGCGAAAAAAGACGAATAGAATAAGAAACTTTATAAATTTTTCTTCAAAATGGTTCAAGTCCGAAGGTCGTGTGTTAATTTCTTCTAATTTTAATTTCCAAATGAATAAAATCCTGCACGTCGAAAAATCGCGTTTCACATGTTAAATAATGGGAAAAGGAAATGCCTCTCTTGGAGACGAACCAAGGAATTTTTTCACAATTTAAATTCGTCCTCACCTGAAAAAGTGTTAATCAAGCATCTCTACCAAATTTCGAGTTTCTATCATTATTATTTCTCGAGTTATTAGCGTTTGCATAGCGTGATCAACCAACCAACCAAGCAATCAACGGATGACGGCTTTTATTATATAAAATAGGTGTAAAATGCACAAACAAAGAAACACTGCTGTACGTACAGACAAAGATGGTAACATTGCCGAGACTGAATAATAATAATAATTTATTGATTATTAACCGACTTTACAGTGGTATTAATTTGTCAAATTTCAGTACAATATTAAAAAACATTACACACAAATCTTACATTTCATACAATACGTATATTATTACGCAGCATACTTTAATTTATTAAAAGTGTTGGCTTGCCTGACAGACAGCCCTATTATGCGATAGCTCGAAATGTTTGATCGTCAGCTGACGAACGAAAGTCCGAGTTCGGTGTTGTTCGGCATACAAAAGGCGGTTTAGGGGTGAGAATTAACAATGTACGAAAGAGCGAATTGCACGAAAGTCGAATGTATGAAAGTCAAGGACTGCCTGTATTTGAATCATGTATGAATTTTATTTCACTTTGACTATTAAATAGGGTGACCGTATTCAAACAAGGTGAAAGCAGGACATTTCCTGTCCAAATTTTTCCCCAACCCTGCCCTAGTGGCACACAAGACTCCTTCAAATAAAAAAAGTATAGAGTATGAAGTGCATTGTTATGTGATATTACTTTGAAAACAAAGGATTAGGAATCAGTTATGATTATATTATCTCTAAAGCAGTTAATAAGTATGACATAATGAGGTATCATTTTGACAGCCTGAGGTTGCAGAAGAGTCGTTGACTAGCAGTGAGTTTGAGAGGTTCCTCGCAGAGAGGGCAGCTGCGGCAGACTCTCTGCCGACAGTTGCTGCAGGGGTTGCCATTGGAGGAGGTGTTAGCGGGAATGCTACCGCTGGAGTGCAAGGAGCCCGGAGACGGCAGAAGGAGGGCGGGGGAGAGGATGAGGCTGGTGCCGCATCATTGTTTGCTCTGTGAGAGAGCAGAGGTAAATTTTCAAATTCTGCATCAATTTATTGTGCATGTATGTTAGGAAACATAAAAAGATATCTCTAGAGAATATATCTACTTGTAAAACCACCATTGACTCCCCTATTTATGTGAGGTTCTGTACTTCTATCTCTGTCTTAGGATATATACAGTCATTTTACATTCATGACATTTCCTCTATGAACTAATGGTTTCTCTTTTGTGTATTTGGTTTAAATGGCGAAGAATTCTCTTACCTGATTAATTACAGTCGAACCTTCATAATCCAGCATTCCGTAATCCTGTGTACTCACCGTACTTAAAATTTTCTTGTGCAATACGCACTTATTTTTCACTACCTTTACTTTGATGAGGAACTTTAACAGTGGTGTTTTTCAATTGTTTATGGTATCAGTGCATATATAAACTGAAGAAACTGAGATTACGCTGAAGTTGTCTAAATCATAATTCGGACACCAATATACTCACCAAACACTGATTTTCTCAGTTACCTTGGACAATATCCATTTTAAGCATGCTTCCAAAATTTTGAAAGCATAGGGTATGTGCCAGCTTATCATAAAATAAAATGCATCGTGTATCTTAACTTTCTTGTTTATTACCTTATTAATGTAATTTATGTTTAAATAACATTCTGTGCATTTAAATTAATATTTATTATATTACAATGTGTAATATCATGAATAGATGGACTAGGCTTAACTTTAGGATTAGATACCTTCCGTAATCCTGCAAATTCCCTAATCCGACTTCGGTCAGATCTCATGTTTGCTGGATTAGGGAAGTTCAACTGTATTCCTATTACTGGACAGTGGCCATGTCACTACTTCTGATATAACCAAGACAAATTACAAAATTATATAGTATAACTGAGCACACACGAAATAACACCCAACAACCTTGAACTCATTAAACATACCCAGACAATATACTTAACACTTAAGAAAGTATAATGATATCCCAATATAAGAACAAAATAATAAATTATCAAAATTCCTTTTTTCCTCTTTTCTTCCTAACAATGTATACCATATTTACTTGTGTAATTCCTACACTTTTTCCCCCAAAAGTTCCTGTCAGAAAGGGGGGAGTGCAGACATTACACAAGATTTGACCATTCATCTTTTGAGGGTAGGCCACCCGCGAAACGCATACGCAATACAGTCGGCCCTCCTCCAATGCGGAGGTTACATTCCTCAAGAACGCCGTGTTGGGAGAATCCTCATTGGAGAAACTTAACACTTTACCGCTGGGCATCTTTGCCCTATGACCCTTAGCTGTAGATGCCATTTTTTGCATATTTACATTATAATGCATTTGTTTGTTTAAATTACTGTAATTTCTAATGTACTCAATATTTTTAGTGAAATTTGGAACTTGTGCTTATTATGATATATAAAATATCACAGTTTGGCCGAATTTAAATTACAATTACAATAATGGTGAGTATGAAAGGTTAATTCCCGCATTTTATTTTTTTTGCATTATTTTATTGAGAACACAATCATAGTTACACACAATCATTATTATGACATTATGATGATTATAAAACTGGACGGCCAGGAAATGGCTAAGAAACAGGACTGTCCCATGTGGTCACCCTACTTTTAAATAAGTAAAAAGGATCATATATTTGGGGCATTGTATGTATTTCGTGTGCAAGAAATTGGGAACAAAAATGTGATGTAATGACACACGCGCGAACCTTCCACTTACACATATATTAAGGATAGAGGTTTTGAATTAAACAAATTCTTCACAAGTCACTGGACCAGCTCATGACTTGCCCAGGTTTGGGAGAGCATGAGGATTGAGATAATAGGGGTTCTTGCAACTTCTGTTTCAGCTTAGTTCTCGAATTTCACTATCCAATTGAGAATGTGAGCATTCACAGTGATGCAAGGATAAGCTCATTCATTTATTTGAATCATGTATGACTTTTATTTTACATTGACTATTAAATAGGGAGACCATGTTCCAACGAGGTAAAAGCTGGACATTTCCTGTCGTTGTAAGAAAAAAATGGGACAAAATTATTGTGTGATTTTTTTAATGGTGTATCTGTCACTATCATGATCTATAGCGAAAAAGGCAAATACGAACTCTCCTTACAGTCTGGAGCATGCCAGACTAGGACAAATCTCACAGTCAAAAGAGCATCCGATTAGCATCACCGTCACTGAAACTCAAAGGGAATAAGTTAGGTAAAACCCGGGCAGGATATTATACGTGGAGACCAGATTTGCCATCTCAAATTTATCAATGACCCCAAGGTTTCCTAATCTGACAATTGGGACTAAAATTAACATTTGTTGTTCGTTTGATAACCTCCATGTTTCTGAGAATCCTACATTTCTAATAGGAATATCAGCTATACCATCAGATAATCTAAATTTTATTTGCTATGGGCTTCAAAACTGTACAAAATGGCTTTTTTGATAAAAAAAACAGGACTGTCCCAGCAAAAATGGGACGTTTGGTCATCCTACTATTAAATAAGTAAAAGGGAGTCACCTGTTTGGGGCACTATATGTATTTCATGTGCGAGAAATGAGGAACAAAAACGTGATATGATGGCACGCGATCGAACTTTCCACTTACACAGGATCGAGATTTCAAATTAAACGAACTTTTCGTGAGTCGCTGAACCAGATCATGACTTCAGATTTCACTGTAGGTGTATTTCGAATTATCTGTACCAAAAAGTACACAAAATCCTATGATGTTGGCCGGGGACTGATCTTAGCTTCAAATTATACCATACTTTGAATTATCCAGGATGGAGATAATGGGGCTTTACTGTATATTTCTAATCATGTATTTTGAAGCTGAAAATTTGAGGTCGACTTATATGCCGCATTATACAGTATATATGTCTGTAAAATATAGTTTTTGTATGTGTCTGATATTATAACTCAACTTCTACCGAACGTAGAAACAAGAGGAAGGTATCATTTTTACCACAATAAAGTGTAAAGTTTAAACCAATTTTATTTACCTTTTTAATTGAAAAAACTTATTTTTTATTTTCATCCATTTAAATAACATTGGAACAACTGTAGTATAATTATAATTTGCATTTTAAAACTATTTATATTGAACATAGAAACTTTGGATTTAAATTTGAATTCACAGCTGTACAGTCAGCCCTAGATTTACAACAGTCTGCTTTACGACGATCCACTTTTACGTTGGTGCTCAAAAGTGTTGTATGAATATGAGGTAAATGGAGGATGGGGGGGAAACAGGGAAGAATGATGCAGTGGCAAACGTTAAGGACAAAGTAATGGACTCATCAATGGTGGTGAAGGAGGCAGGTGCTAGAGAGGAGAAGGCAACAATGTGTTTAAAAGTTAGACAATATAGGTATACACATTAGGGGAAGGGATTAAGAAATAGAAATTCATTAGTCAGCAAACTTTTGGACCTAGATTCACAATTTCCACCTGCTTCAGGGTGTCCAACCTGTACCCTTTTGCTTTCACATGGAACACCTTTGTATGAAATCACTATTGCATCTGAGGTGCATCAGTAGAGTGGTGATTATCTGGGGCCTGATTACCCATGCTCGTGTGTGGGGAGTCAAATTATTTTCACGTTTACATTGTTGGAGTCTGATCTTTTATTCTCACTCCCGTTACATTTTAAGTTTAGTTTGTCATTGTTCTTTGTCAATATATTTACACATTTACATTGCTTGAGTATTTTATTCTCTGTATAAAAGTCTCCAACATATGAATAAAAGTGTGGGTGACTGAGTTAAAATTACATTTAACTTTAAGTTGTCACCGTTCTTTGTTGAGGTATTTAAAGGTTTACATTGTTGGAATCACCTTATATTCACATTTTGTTTTAATTATGTATTCTATTAATGTAATAATAATTCTAATAAATAAATTCTATTTGGATTATCTGTAATTTTCGATTATCTGGGCCCCAGTTCCTCCCAATTACCACAGATAATTGGTGCTCTACTGTACATACTTGGTGAATTTAGATGTGGGATTTTCCTTTCCAAAACACCATTTTTGCTCATTACACCTTGCTCCGACACTTCTACTGTTTTGGCCGATGTGTAGTCATTATTACACTTCAATTTGTAAGCCCTTTTTACTTTCTCATACGAAGTATCGAGAAAGTATTGTTTTTGCGAAAAAATTCGACCTCAAGATTTTTACGGTAATATGCGTTTTAGGTGTCGCTGAATCCGAAAAAGTGGTTTTCGCAATGCTGTCTGACCGTCTGTCTGTCTGTTACTGGTTCTGGAGCCTAGACGGTAGAGCAAAAATGAATGAAATCTCGTACTTAGGCATTTTATCTTACTGAGCAGAGTATACATAGAAATGGTTGACATTGATCAATAATTAAGAGTAGTTTATTCTACGCATTTTTAACAACAATCCGATTTTCTCAGAAACGGCTCTAACGATTTTGATCAAATTTTGTACAGTTACTTGAGTTGACGTCTTCAATAATACTGTATAGTTCATATTTCTCAAAAATGAATATAAGGCTAGTTTATTCTAGGCAACTTTAACAACAATTCGATTTTCTCAAAAATGGCTCTAACGATTTTGATCAAATTTCGTACAGTTACTTGAGTATACATCTACAATAATACTACGTATTTCATTTTTCTCAATTCTTGGGCAAACTTAACAAAAATTGGATTTTCTAAAAACAGTCTCATATGATTTTCATTTTCTAAAGATAACTAAGCTATGCATTAGTACCCATATATGAGAAAGTTTGTACAATGTATGTTGTACCGATTTTTTTGAGAGTTTTTGTATTGGAACTTTCGCTTTAACAAATAATTTCATCAAGTTAATGGGGCTGTAAAAAGGCCTTAACAAAGAGCTCTTCTCCTCAAAGCATATATTTGATAATACATACTATCACCAGCACCATTAATTAATTCCTCTGTGATATTTATTGAAGAATGGACTTAGAGACAGTTCACTTTCCAATTTCTATTGCCACTACAAATAAGTTCCTTAGTGGTAATCATTTAATTGTAAAGAAAGCTGGCAAAGGATTTTAGAGAAGCCCATATATGTTAACAAGTGTTATGATTTCAGTAACAGCAACCAGATTTTGATGATAAACAAAGAACCCACTAGCATTTTCCAATTGAAATTCAAAGTAACCCTTACCTACATTTCCTTACTGTTTGACCAATAGAAGAAATCCACATTTCTAGTTATGAATTCACTCTCTAACAAGACTGTGCTTTACTGAAACTCCACACCAACCAATAAGACCCATAGTTTCCAGCTTTGCCATCCTAGCTCTTAGAATCCCCTTCAAACTGAAAACAATATTTTGTAACGCCACCTTACTTCTAAGCATATCATTAGAAATTCCATACACTAAATGAATTTATTGAGCCAATAAAACTTTCACGACCATGCAAAGTTGGTGTCATTTGACGTTAGCAGCCTCTTCAGCTCGATCACGGAAGTTTTGCACCTCGCAGAAGACATCCTCACTAAGTCATACAAGCTCTTCTGAGAAGTGATCCATCTAGTTAAATTGTGTGTAGGCCAAAATTATTTTTCATTTAATAATAATTTCTGTAGGATGACAGATGGGCTGGCCATGGGCTCTCCCCCGTTAGCTGATATTTTTATGGATAATTTGGAGAATGCCCTTTTTAATTCAGACCACTATTTACCGTATTTGCCGGCGTATAGGACGCAGCGGCGTATAAGACGCACCCCCTTTTCTTCAATGACAATAATTTCATTCAACTTCATTTTCAGAAAAGGTCAAATATAGTAACAGCGATCTCGCCAAGATATTTTTTCATCCAAGTCTTTTTCCAATGAAATTAGCATATATATTGCCTTAAGAAATTGCATTTTTATAATTATATATGTTCCATGTAAAGTTTTATGAAAATTCAAACAGTTGAGCGTTCACAGCCGTCAACGCATTTTGCATAATCGTCAATGTACGCAAGCGATCTCGCCAAGATATTTTTTCATCCAAGTCTATTTCCAATGAAATTAGCATATACATTGCCTTAATAAATTGCATTTTTATAATTATACACGTTCCATGTAAAGTTTTACAGAAATTCAAAGCCGTCAACGCATTTTGCATAATCCTTAATTTACGCAAGCTATCTCGACAAGATATTTTTTCATCCAAGTCTATTTCCAATGAAATTAACATATACATTGCCTTAAGACATTGCATTTTTATAATTATACACATTCCATGTAAAGTTTTACAGAAATTCAAACAGTTGAGCATTCAAAGCCGTCAACGCATTTTGCGTAATCGTCAATTTACTCAAGCGATCTCGCCAAGATATTTTTATATATATTCATCGTAGGTCAAATATTTACTTTACAAAGGATATAGTACTATCATTTGCATGCGAAGGCAATGAGAGACTTCGAGATTTAAGCGTAACCATATTTTCCTCGGACTCACATTTAAGCCGAGGGGTGATTTTTTCATGATAGATTTTGACAAAAAACATCGGCTTGTATTCGGGCAGATACGGTATATCTCTCCAAAATAATAAGCTGGTTTTCACAATTTACTGAAAACCTTTCTACATGGACCAGGTTATCCCACACCATTCCTCTCATCATTTCATCCACAAACATACCTCCTTCCACTCTATGTTACACCGCCTATCAAATACTATCCTCTCCTCTTCAAATTTCATAAAAGAACTAAACACCATCAAACAAGTAGCAGTCAACAATGGTTACAACTGTAAATTAATCAATCACCTATGATTCATTAAAATTGAACGAATTGCAGCTCAGAAAATATTCACTACCTACCAGAAAATAATAATCTTTCACGTTGGTGTAAAATCCTGTTCCTTGGCAACTTATAAATTGGCAAAGTCGTTTACAAAATACAATTTCTACACACCCACTAACTTAGCGAAATTAATTGTTAAAGTGAAAGATCCAATA
This sequence comes from Uropetala carovei, assembly GCA_036926305.1. NCBI lineage: Eukaryota > Metazoa > Arthropoda > Insecta > Odonata > Petaluridae > Uropetala > Uropetala carovei. The sequence goes on from JAXCHB010000188.1 coordinate 4,144,465, forward strand.
CATAAACACTCAAAGAGCAGGGTCTATGAAATAACTCTTAATGCTTGCCACCTAATCATTTATTTTCCTTCCCTCCATTTACATCATATTTTGAGTGCTTGTCTCAGCTGATGAAGCCAGTTATTTAGCAAAACCAGTCATGAAATAAAAGTTTGTGTGGAAGTTACAGTTATTTTCTCTTGTGAAATATTTTAATTCACTTTGTTATTTGTCTTTATGTCAATAAAAGTATTACATCCTAAAAACCAAACATTTCTTCTTCCTCGCTGTTAATAAGATGTACATGTTTTCTGATAAAAGCCATTATATGGAAATCTGTCACCTGAGGCAAAAATAAAAAATGCACCCCATTTCGTGACCTATAGGTGCAGTTTGCTGGAAAAACTGTTATAATGCTGCCTGTAGAAAAGAGCTCCTTGAGGCAGTTGTGTCTCCAATTCACCTGGTCCTGTTCCTGAAAATAAAACAATGCCTGCATGAGGAGAATTGTCTCATATGGCCACTCGGCTACATCTGAAATTCTGATTTAAAATGCAGCAGCATTGTGCTCTGTTGCAGGTGACCCAGAGATGCAGCACTTTTTTATTCAGACAAAAAATGCATGTGGCTACTTAGCACTGTTTAAATTGGATCCAATGCCTGTTTTTTTCTATCCGAACATTCGCATAATCGTAGCCTGAGGATTGACCCCTGATGGGTTATTTTCCATTAGTTGGTCAAAAAAACATCACATTATTTGATTATATTTTTTGAGTACTTATAGCTATATATAAAAAGAAACGTAGTCATTTCTGGTTTGAAACTTTTATTTAACATTATATTTTACTCTTTCTTATGCACAATTTCTACATATTTTCACATTATGTTAAACATCTGTATTTACATATTAATACTAAATTTAAAAAACATTAACAAAACTTTTAATTGGAAAATTATATACCCTAAATGCTAAACATAGTTTTTACAGAATCTCATATATTTGCTTTTGTGTGATAAATTTTAAAACATGGTGTTACACACAGCGGGGCATCACAATCTGGGCAGTAGTATCTGCTTTCTTTTCTTATTTGTTTGTCCCGCGCATCCCGTTTTTGGCAACACAGCACACACTTTCTCGTCGGGTTTGCCTTCTTTTCAGTGGCCGGGATTAGTCCGGGGAAGTGCCTGTCAGTGAGGCGGCGGGGATGTGGTCCTGCGGGTGGCCTACCTGCCCTCGGGGAGATAATGCTCGGGTGGTACACTTTGATGATTTTCTCTATCATGTCAAGTCTGTAGTCCAAATGCACACTTTTTCCACCCGTTTTACGATATAGAACACGAGAATTCCAAATGCACAGTTCCAACAAGTGGAAGGAAATTTTTTTTTAGTATTTTTTACCCCGTTTCCTTGGAATTGGGTAATCAGCCAAATGCTGGTCCACTCTGTCCCCTCCTCCCATCGTATCATTGTAGTCCACCACAACCTTCGGCTTCATCATCACTCTGCCTCTGTTTTTCTACCCTCTGCATCTCGTTGTTGTGTACTGAAGACAACAGCGTCACCTCTTTCTTATCTTTCCACCGAAACGCCATAAATTTTCCTTTTTGATATGCCGCTGTCTCGCCTTTCTTCAATTTTTTTGTTTTCAAACCTGCTGGCATTCCTTTTCGAGTTTTACGCGCACAGTCCCGTAGGTGTCACAAGATCGAGAAACAAGCCAATCGGCCAATTCTGGAGAGGTAAAAAAATTATCTGTTGTCAGACAATACCCTTTGTCTAATAAGGGTTTAATTAGAGACATAACCACCTGAGCCAACACTGGCATATTCTCGAAGTCTTTATCGAGAATCATTCCTTTACCCGTATATATGATTGTAGACCAAACATCCACTTTTTGATTCACATAAACGAAAGTTTTAATTCCGAACCTTGCCAGTTTTTGTGGCATATATTGACGCCATCCTAATCGTCCTTTATACAGCAGCAAACTTTCATCGATAGTTATATCTCTTTCTGGTGTATAAAACACTAAACTTTTCCTCCATCATTTGGTAAATAGTCCAGATTTTGTTCAATTTAGGGTTCGGGTTGGGTTCAGGGTTGTACTCATCATTGCTAAAATGCAAGTATTGCCTAATTTTCATAAATCTTCAGTAAGACATTCTTTGCCCAAAAAATGGCATAGCAAGTATTGGTCTTGTCGACCAATAAAATTCATGTTCTGGCTTTCTCACAATGCTTTGCAGCATAATAAGGGCAAAAAAGACACGAATTTCAGGACCACTGGTGGCACGCCATTGTTCTTTTGAAACAGAGGGTTTATCACAGAGACACTGATTAGCGTAGCGATTTGTCTCATCGGTAATATAACCAATGAGGTCATCATCAAAAAACAGTTCAAAGAACTGCAAAACACCACCATTTGGGTTAACTTCAAAATTTATCGAAGAATCACCTTCAAAATAAAACCTAGCCTGTGTAGGAGGAGGAGGGCCTTGCTCAGGTTCTTCTTAGAATCTCAGAATCGGAGCTTGTCTCTTCTGAGAAGCTTGATTCTGATCTGGAATCCTCAATGTCCACTTCTTCCAATTCCAAATCAGAACTATCATATTCCTTGTCACTTTCCATTACAGGAAGGGTAAAGTAACACGTGGTAAAACAATAATAACAAAACAATTATAACAAATCAATAAAAACAATAATAAGCAAATAATAAAAATAATAACAATGCAATAAAACTAACAAAGCAGTGAAAACAATAACAAAGCATTAAAAACAATAACAAAGCAATGAAAACAATAACAATGAAATAAAACAATAACAATGCAATTAAAACAATAACCAAGCAATAAAATAATAACAATGCAATAAAAACAATAATAACGAAGCAATAAAAACAATAACAGAAAACAACGAAAACACTAACGATGCAACAGTGGAATGCAAATGCAAGTGAGAATGCTAGATGTGTTTGCTCGAGAGGACAACGAGTAACTAACTCAGATGTGCCTTTGAAATTTGAAGCGGTTGCAAAAACAATTTGGCATCGCCTTCAACATCAGGTGCGAAATCTTAGTAACGGTAAATGGATTTGGGAGAGGCGTTCAGGGAAAACCCTGGGTCCTAGGAGCAGTGACCTGGCAGTGAGGAGGTAAAAACATCTGGTCGGGGTGCTAGAAGAGAAAATTCCGTAGTCCGTGTCACGGCCTTGCAGTAAGGCATCAGTTAGAAACCTAAAATATGAAACTTGCCGAAAAACATAGGATTGCTAAGAACGAAATTTCTTAACTTCAGTGAACATAGTAAAATTGCATGTATAAATGTATTCTTTAGTGTAATTTTACATACACTATAACAAAGATCTGATGTTTTACATGTAATAGAAATATTGTATTCCAATTATTGGCAGAACTGTTTTTCCAATTCATTTCTAACATTCTATGAACAAATAATGCATTATTATTTGTAATTATACTAATTTTGATGAAAATCCGATCGGCAGAAGCCAAGTTATGAAACACGCACGAACGACCAGACGGACGGAAAAACAGACGGCTAGAAGAGAGGCTATAAATGCTCACGGAGAAGCGATATCACCTAAAGAGGAAGTAACAGATTGCATATATAATAATAATAATAATAATCCGTCTTTATTTGGGGCGATATTTGAACAATCATGTTCATTCATATATATAACACTCCCATGACGGACACAAACATGCGTGTCCTAGGCAGGATTCAAACCCGTGACCTTAGTATCTGGTGGCAGATACTCTAACCACCTGTCTACCAAGGCTTGAGATAATATAAAAGATTTGCAACAACGTATTCATTCAATACTATTCATTCTTTGATAATAATACGTTTTGTGTACGTAAAAAGATACGAATAGATCGTAGTGCTTCCATCTTCGCTGAAACACCGAAGATAAACTTGAAAAAGCCACCTCGAGACAGCCCATCTGTCCTCTGGCGACAAAAATGTGAACTTCTACGAGGAGACGAGAAAACTCGGTCGGAACAGGGCTAAAGAGGAAAAAGTGTCATAGGACAAGTTAACTTGGCTGCGTCAGAATTTGCGTGATTTGTTGGGACGAGATAACTTGGCCACGTCAGGGAAGTGGTTAACTGTCAATTTGCATTAAATCCAGGTAGTGGTGGAAAATTGATTGAACTATATCTGGATCAAACACTAAATTGAGGAAAATAATACAATGGGTATATGATGGGAATGCATTCAATAAACATTAAATGAAGGACATAACATAATTTACTGATGGGAGACTTAGATTGGAGGAGTGTCTCACTGTATTTCTATTTATATTCATTTTAATGTTCATAAATCGTATATGAGGAATAAAACCTACCTAATCTTATGTATGTACTACAGGAAAGTCAATGATGAAACATCATCGTCTATACCTCCTAAATTACTCATAACAATATAAAATTCATGTTAAAATATCTTCATTTCAGAGGAAATAATAACTCGAATTACTGATGACTATCTTGTTTTACTTAAAATACTAGGTGCCTGTAGCCACAATTGTGGCAAGTTCTAGGTTCTTATTTTAAAACATAAATGTTTTCACGCTGCTCTAGAATAAATGTAGCCCGTCGCCTAATGTTCTTTGTCATTTATCCGGAATCTACGGCTATGGTCGCTGTCAGTGTCTTTTTCTCCTTCCATTTAGACTGCTAGGAAAAATGTTTATTTTTAACAATTATATAAATCAGAAAGGAAATATTTCTGTTAGTAATAAAACAGCATAGTGTAATAAATGTACCTAAAATACAGTGAAAATGAAACCTTACGTTAATTCTTCAAGAATATTCATGAGCTTCATACATACGAAGATGTGTTAAGGCACTTCTTGTGGATAACGGCAGAAGAGAAGGACAATAGAAAAGGCTATAATCCACCACTCCGTGATATTTCACATTCTCTGGCCACCAGAGTGACCGAAATTTGGCAGAAAGCCTCTCTCCCAGTTGTAAGTCGCAGGCGCCTTTGCGCATTGATTGAAAATTACATAAAAAAATACCGAAATATTCTCAAGTCTGTCGGGCGGATGGACCCACAAACACAGGCTAGGATCCATTCATTCAAGGAAGATGGAAAGAGGAAGCTGTTTGATGTATGTTGTATGTATGTATGTGTGTATGTATGTATGTATGTATGCCAAGAGAGATTCAATTCTTGATGGATAAAAGAACTGTGAGGAAAATATTTATCGGAAGAATTGATGAGAAAGTAACGGAACAACTCAAGAAGGGAGAGGAAAGAAGGTGAAAGTCCCTGTTGCGGAAAAGCAAAGAACAGGGGTCACAACTATCAAAAAGATATCACAAAGCGGAAGATCTTGTAGCCCTCAGTTAATCCTCTGAAGAAGATGACGACCGTAAAGTAAGAGAGGACCTTACTTTTGAAGTTCTCAGCACCTCCAAGTCACAAATGCGTGAAGCCCTCCCAAACCTCGCAACAGCTGTGTACAGGACGGGGGTGTCTGACAGAGGTGCCACTCTGATTGCGACATCTGTTTTGGAGGATTTGGGCATGATCAAGCCCGATTCGACTGAAAAGGTAATTGATAAGAGCAAAATTAGATGGGAAAAGGCTAACCTTTTCAAGACATTAGCTCAGCAGAGGAAGGAGGAAACAAAACCTATATGGGGACTGTTCTTTGATGGGCGAAAGGATTTAACACTGCCAGAAGAAGAATGAAAATACATACTACTGCTCTGAAATCAAGGAAGAGCATATTAGTCTCATAGAGGAACCAGGATCATGCTATATAGGCCATGTAACTCCTAATTCTGGTCACAGCTCTTCCTTAGAAAGAGCATCATGGAATATTTACAATAGAATGACATCGACACAGCCCAGCTGGTGGCTCTGGGCTGCGATGGCACTAATACGAACACGGGAAGAAAAAAGGGTGCTCTTCGTCAACTGGAACAGGCTATTGGATGACTTTGCAGTGGCTGGTTTGTCTGCTCCATGTCAATGAACTCCCCCTGTGACACTTATTTAACACCCTCGATGGTAAATCATCAGGGCCAAAATCCCATTCAGGATCAGTTGGAATTGCTCTGGAGGGATGCAAAAACCTTCCAGTTCTGGAGTTTAAAGCCATTGAAGTCAAGTGGACAACGGAGATGGACATGCTTGACCTCAGCACCAACCAGCAGTATTTATTGGACATCTGTAAAGCTGTATTAAAGGGTGAATGGAACACAAGCCTAGCAAGGACAAGCCCCGGCAAACTCTCTCACTCTCGGTGGCTAACAACGGCCAACCATATCATAGGCTTATATGTAACCACTGAAAATCCCTCCCAGACTTTGACTTGCACTGCTCAATTTGTCATTAAAGTTTACGCCCCAGTGTGGTTTTGCATCAAGCAGAATCCCTCCTGCACACAGGGCGCGAGACATCTTTGGAAACTGATCCACCTATCTCGATGCATGGATCCTCATATCAAGGCAGTTATTGATCCTGTCATGAGAAGAAATGCTTTCTTTAGTCATCCAGAAAATATTCTCATCAGCATGGTGTCAGACATAGAAGAGCACGCAGAATCAAGAAAGCGCGAGCGGAGCACAACAGAGGAGAACCAATCAGAATTTTCTGTGCCCGAGGTGAATTTCGGTGCTGAAAATTACTATAACTTGATCGACTGGAACAGAATTCACATCACCGAACCGTCTATGACCCGGCATATATCCGATTAGCAGCTCAATCTGAGCATTGCAACAGCCGCTACTGTCGGCCCGGAGGTCTCCGTATTCCCCTGTCATACGCAAGCAGTTGAACACTGCGTACAGATAGTGAAAGAAGCAGCTTCTTCAGTGTGTGGTTTTCAAGCAAGGGACAATTTTATTAAAGCTGAGATAGCATCGCACCAACTGATGCCAGCATTTTCATCTAAATCTGACTACAAAACAAGAGATATCAGCGCTAAAGAGTAAGAGCACAGAGGGTGGATGGGAACAGGTGGAACTCTTAAGTGCAGTCACCTCCACGTGGTGAGTTCTAGGTCGTTTTCTATCTTCAGGATGTATTTTTCCTAACTTGAGTATGGGAAACAAGCAAAGAACTGCACAGAAAAACAGTACGCTGAATGGGGAGAAGTAAAAATTTGCACGGAAATTGTAGTAAAATATCGTTCATTTCAGCGATGTTCGTGGGTCATTCCAAAGACATTGAATGAGCACCAGGTGCACAAAGAGTATCTCTGAGTTTGGAAATAACCTTTCCTATTGCACAACGAACGAGTTACTAGCCCTGCGACGCTTAGCGTAGACGTAGGATGTGGTCCGATTTTGAAAAGAAAAACTTTTCGTGCTTGACACGACAAATAGCAACTTTTCTGCACTAGCCACCATCAGATTTTGAAAAAAGGTCATTTTCGACCCACTCTAATGTATAATGTATGAAAGTGCGAGTTGTATGAAAGTGGAACATACGAAAGTCGAGGACTGCCTGTATTGCTGCTTATAATGTTTCTACAAGCAGGGCTGCGCCAGGAGTATTTGGTGCCCGGGTGCAAAATAATTCTGCGGCACTCCCTCCCCTCCCCAAAACTGACTACTAATCATTCCTAGTCCATCCAAGAACCAATTTACGATTGCCTCTAAAGGTCGTGGAAATGTGCGAACGAAATACCACCGCAGACACTTGCTAGGATGGAGAGTGCAATTATCCCCATCTCCCCTGCTGACTTGAGCTCCAATTTTCAGTTGCCTCTAATAATACGTCCTTTCCATGAATAGAAAAATGCAAATGCATACTGGTTTGGAGGTAAATTTTGACAAATTTTGTATCATTTTGCTATTTCTGTCTTTCCCTTCCTGCTTGAAGGGAAAAAGATCCAGAGTGAGAGGGTAAAAATTATCATGCTCCAATAAAATATAGATAAAATATCTTGATGGATAAATGACCCGACTAGCTGGCGCCCGGGTGCCGTGCACCCCTTTCATCCCAGGTTGGTGCAGCCCTGTCTACATGGACTTGCTTTGCTATGATTTATTTATCTACTACTAGCAGAATTTCCCGTTGAATTTCAATGGATTTAGTGAAGCTACTGCAGCACAACATACAAACTCTTTAAAATATATAGTATATACTTTTAAAATTACAATTAAATTTTCTTAACAATTAATCATATTTGCTTGTAACAATCCATTTCCGAGCTGATTGCATTAAAATGTAATGATAATTTTATTACCTATCATATTACTTTCACCAAATCCAGCTTCATTTCTTGTGTAATTATGCCTCGCTGAAATATTCACTTTTATGGCTTGAAAAAGCAACGTACAGTTGTCCATGATTGAACACTGACTGGTAAATGTACACCAGATACGTGAGCCTATTTACGTTAATAAACATTATAATGTAGAGGTCCACAGATGATATGTCCACAGTCTTTATGTCCACTCTTTTATGTCCACAGTCTTTATGTCCACTGCCCTTATGTCCACAGTCTTTATGTCCAGCGTAATATATGACCAGTCTTTATGTCCACAACCTTTTTGTTCACTGCCTTTATGTCCACTTTTGTTTATGTCCACAGCCTTTTTGTCCACTATTTTCATTGTCCACTTTGGTATATGTCCACAGACACTTTATTTCTAAGTATGAAAAATATAAAGGTCAAACCTGAAAATGGAGGAGAGTTAGGAGAGGGAGGACGGTAGAATGCAGAAGAACTACGAATATGAAGCAAAAAATTGCAAATGAAGAGGGAATAGAAAGAGAGGGAGGGAAAAAATGGAAGGAATCCGAAGGAAACACAGTAGACATTGGTGTCAATCGACTGGGAATTTTATAACAATTATGAATATGAAGCGAAAAATTGAAAATGTAGGGAGGGTTGAAGGAGGGGGAGGGAAAAGGGGGTGCAGAAGGAATCCGAAGGAAACACTGAGGACATTGCTATCGATCAACTAGGAATTTTATAACAATTACATATGAAGCGAAAAATTGAAAATGGAGGGTCGGTAATGGGTGGGGGAGGGAAAAGGGGGTGCGAAGAAATCCGAAGGAAACAGTGCGGACATTGGTAACGATCGACCTTAGAATTTTATAAAATTACGAATGTGATGTGAAAAATTGAAAATGGAGGGGGGGTTGATGGAGGGGGAGGGAAAAGGGGGTGTGGAAGGAATCCGAAGGAAACACAGTAGACATTGGAATCAATCGACTAGGAATTTTATAACAATTACGAATATTAAGCGAAAAATTGAAAATGGAGTGTGGTAGAAAGAGGGGGAGGGAGAAATGGGTATGGAAGGAATCCAAAGGAAACACTGTGGACATTGGTATCGATCAGTGATGGCAAAACCGACTAATAATAATCGACTAACAATAAGTCGATTATTTCAAAAAACCAACTAAATCGATTTTTTAGAATTAGTCGATTTAATAGGTCGTTTCACATCCGAATGAATTCAAGAATGACTAATTCGAATAAGATTAGTCAGATTTTGTAGTCGTTTTCCAGCGCTATCTGCACGGCTGTCTAACGAATTTGTTCGAATTTTCAATTTTATCTGTCGTTTTCATCAACTACCAACTCACTTGTAAACTGTATAATGTAGGATACATAAACTATGTAAATGACTATTAGAGTATTATAAAGTTAATTTTATTGTGATTCGGCTTACCATCTCTTGGGGTTCCGTGGGAAAAAATATTTGAATATAAGGTTTCTGTGGCCAAAAAGTTTGACAACCCCTGCCATAGGACAATCAGGGAACATAATAGGAGAGTTTCAGTCAGAACAGAGGAAAATTAATGATACTTTGGTGCCTTGCACCTCCACCCACATAGAAACTGGTATAGAATATTTTGTCTTGCATTTTTCATTGCTTTTAAAAATACAATTACTGTAGGACGTTCTAGTCATACATGCCCAAAAGCACACACTAATTTTAGGTAATAGCTTAAACTTTTTCACATGTAATGTAAAATAATTTTATTAATTATATAATAAAAACATTTCATCAAGGAATTCGTTGCTTTTGTGCTAGCTTTGAAGTCAAAGACATATTTCTATTTGAATTACAAAATGAGTTAATCAAAAGATACATTGCATATAAAAAATGTGGTGTTTAAAATATAAATAAAGAGGGACTGATTATATTTTAAATTGATGAATTGTTTACTTAGCAGTTTTTTAACTAATGTAAACATCTTATGTATTTAGACTAACTCTACAATCCTACAACCCAAGAAGCCAAATTTTCAGCAGAGCAAAATGTAGAAATTTGGTGGATATAGGATCATATGTTGGGAAGTTGTTTATTGAATTCTACCTCTTGTATGGTATCAGTCACATAAATTGCATCACTCTTCCAAATCAATATATTTCAATTGTAACACTGTGTAACTTTGTTATAATATAGTAATACTACACAATCTTGGAATTGCATTATCCTTTTTATAAAAGCAGCTGCACCATAGCAGGAGCAGTTAGTATACACTGTTTGTGTGACCATGGCTTCGCACGTGCAGCTAACACATCAAAAAAAAGTGTTATTGTTGCTTAGTTGTTAACCTATATCTACTATAATATAATTTGAAGCGTGTGTTTGTTGGTTTGTGTGTTTGTTCATGGAACTCAACCTAAACGATAAAAGCTAGAATAACTATGAAAAATCCACAAAATTTTGAAACAAATAACGTATTTCTGAAAACTTCGACCATGTAATGTGTAAACTTCGAGGAATAAGATAGTATAGTTTTATTCGTCGAATAAAGCAAAAACGAAAAAAATCGCTCCATATTTATGTATTTTTATGCTTGAAGGAATAATACCTTGCAAGACAAGAAATTGATTCATACGTGTTATCTTATGGAAAAATGTTAATCCTCTATATTGGAAGCACTGATTAATCCCGGTTGACCAAGCCTTGACCATTCACTAACTTAGGATGTAAGGAAGAATCATACTCTCCCGGGTGTTGCCAAGGCGGCCGTCATTGTTACCTCCGATTCAATTAGCTTCAATGAAGCTTACAAATAGACAAAAGTTTAGCGTTATTCGCTTCGCACTTTTGTTTAAGCAACGAAACGATTGATGTTTATGGATAGCAACGTAAATAGATACTGATTATTATTCAGGAAGCGTTTATTGATGAACCTTCTTTCGGCTATTGAATACTGGAATCTTACATTTTTTGTAAGTAAAATCATTATATTCTACATTATAATGTTTATTAACGTAAATAGGCTCACGTATCTGGTGTACATTTACCAGTCAGTGTTCAATCATGGACAACTGTACGTTGCTTTTTCAAGCCATAAAAGTGAATATTTCAGCGAGGCATAATTACACAAGAAATGAAGCTGGATTTGGTGAAAGTAATATGATAGGTAATAAAATTATCATTATATTTTAATGCAATCAGCTTGGAAATGGATTGTTACAAGCAAATATGATTAATTGTTAAGAAAATTTAATTGTAATTTTAAAAGTATATACTATATATTTTAAAGAGTTTGTATGTTGTGCTGCAGTAGCTTCACTAAATCCATTGAAATTCAACGGGAAATTCTGCTGGTTGATAAATAAAGAAAACCAAATTGGATAAACATGTCAGACAAAACTAACGATTAGTACCAAATTTACGCAGACTCATAAGTTAAGTTTATTTATCACAAACTGGACTTGGCTCAATTACATATGATATAATAAAAAAACAAAAATTGAAACACTCACATACAAGAGAAAAACAATAAAGAAAAATAATTACAATAAATATGAAATATTAGTCATAACAACACAATATTTTAAAAATCTTTGTTTTAAAATTGTTTAAAGAATCACAAAATATATCGAGACTTTGATCCAAGTTCATACACATGTTTAATGTCCTCATTGCTCGTACAATAGGAGAGAATTTGTGCACATCTACACGGGTAATAGGGAGAGCAAAGAGGGGTGTGTGTGCCTTGATCTTCTTTCCGGAGTAGCAAAGCTGACATTGGGAAGAAGATCTGGAACATCCAGTAACCCACGCAACAACTTAAATAACTGAATGCAATCTATTGCCATACGCCTAAATTGTAAAGACACAAAACCGGATTGTTTCCACAAAACCAAATACTGATTACTATGATAGATTTTTCCCTGCTTAAAGCAGAGCCATTTTATTAGGCGCTTTTGAGGTGATTCAAGTTTATTAATTTTCACCTTATGATATGGATTCCAAATGAAGGATCCGTATTCAAGAATGGGTCTGACTAACATATTAAATAAGGAGACGGTAGTAGCAATTGAGTTGAAACGGGTATTTCTTTTGATATACCCGAAAAATCTTTAAAGCCTTGTTAATAATGGTATTAATATGAATATCAAAAGATAAGTTAGATTGTAAGATAATTCCCAAGTCAGAAATTTGGTTCACAGTTACTAATTCAACATTATTCAGTTTATATGAAAATACCATAGGATGTTTCTTTAAAGTAAAAGTATTTTTTTTTACATTTTTTAATGTTCAGAAATAAATTCCAATGTTGACACCAAGTAAAAAAGTTGTTCAGGTCATTCTGAAGTCTAATACAGTCCTCCAATGCAGTAATTGATTGGTAAATTTTTAAGTCATCAGCATATAATAAGTATCTTGAATTCTGAAAGACAGAGGGTAAGTCATTTATAAATATGTTAAATAATAGCGGGCCCAAAATGGACCCTTGAGGTATACCAGATGAAATAGTGGAATATTGAGTCAATGACCCACCAATCAAAATTTAAGGTAAATTTTAATATTGAAATCTAGTTAAAACTATTTACACTGGAAATTTTATTAAATTACAGCAGAAAATATTGTGGTGATCATTTCGAATGGTCAAATTTCGTAAATTTCAAGTGATTAAAACTCCCAATAAATTGAGTGTTCACAATTCTACTTTTGCATTAAATGATTGAGTGGGAAATGTGGAAACAGGTAAAAAAATGTGCTATGACCGGGAATCAAACCCAGATCTTCCACTTGCTAGGTGGATATTCTACCACTGAACTACCGTAGCAGACTAATTCTCCTGTTTCAAAACGGGAATATTTTCTTGGGTTGGGACCGGGCTAGCCATGTTAGTATCAGTCAGCCCCAACGGATGTCCACAATGAGATACATACCCTACTCTCTCAAATGGTGAGAATGCCTATGTTATAAATTGATGGGAATGATTGATCCGAAGATCCTTATGTGACAGGCATAAGCTGAAATGATGGGAAACATGGAAACAGGTGAAAAAATCTGCAATAACCAGGAATCAAGCCCAGACTTTCCACTTCCCGTTCTGAACCAGGAGAATTAGACTGCTACGGTAGTTCAGTGGTAGAATATTTGCCTGGCAGTGGAAGACCTGGGTTTGATTCCCAGTCATAGCAGATTTTTTCTCCTGTTTCCACATTTCCCATCATTATAGCTTATGTCTGTCACATAAGGAACTTCGGATCTTTCATTCCATTGAAGAATTGAGTGTACGCAATTTTACTTTTGCATTAAAACGGGAAAACTGCTAAAGAAATAATTCATCTAAAAATTCTGATAACCTGATAATTTTAAAACAGTCTCTTCAGTTGTGTAATAAGATAGTTAAGTTCCTTGCCGCTAGAGGCAGGGCAATCAAAATGCTCTGAGCGACCATACAGAAGCAGAAGTAGCTGACGGTAGGGCAATATAATATAGATAAGAACAATACTCGTTATTTTTGCATAAAACATGCTGTTGAGTGATGATTGTTATCATGGACATGGCAATGGGTGGCTCCAAATATACTTGTGGTGTGCCACTGAATAACCTGTGAAAGCACTAAATGTGGTTGGAGCTTTTTAATCCGCTTTACAAAATAGTTGGTTGGTGGCAATCAAATCACCAGCAGCTTGAAAAAATGTACTGCTCTTAGTTTCCATTGTAAATCAGGAAATCGATTAAATGCCGTCAATCTTAAACAGTTTTATATAAAATGTTAAAACAAAATTATAATAAGGGTGGGGGGATGACTTTCAATTGTTTTATATGTTGATGTTAAAATTTCAAAGTGATTCAGAATTATTTCTTGGCTCGAGTGCAATGGTTGGCAAACTGAACTATGACACAACTCTGCTTATTTGGTGGACTTTCTCTGGCTCTTCAAGATATAACAAAAAAGGTTTTTGTGAAATTCGCGTTTCATCATTTTGGTTTAAAATGTCGTATATGGTCTCTCATTCTGAAATTCTGTTGCAAAAATTTTTTATTCATGGCTTTTGGATCCATGACTTCCAATGTAAACTAGTTTGACCAGCCAAAGCACTCGCAACTTCTAATATGCCAAGCAGTGTGAAAAGTTTGCCTGATTCTGCTTTCATGGGTATGAAATCATGAGAATGGATAACAATTATGGAGTCTCATTAAGTCTTACTACGTTGAACTTAGCAGAGATTCAAGTAACATTCTTTGTTTCTCAAAATTTCAGTGGCTCATAACCAGCTTCCAGTCCTTAATGGAAATCCTGAATTATAATCGTCTCTTCTTGTATTTCATCTTCCTACTCTCCTGGGATCCAGACTCCTGCTAAGTTGCATGTGCTTGTAAAGGACTTGTAAGGATGAAGGAAGGAAAAAAGGGCTCAAAAAGTGTTATTGTTTGAGAGGGAGGTGAATATCTCTGTCCAAAGGTATCTTTTGGCCCAAAAACACAAAAAATGAAGAAATATATCTTATGTATGTATAAAATGCATGATAAATGCTTTTTGCTGAAGAGTGGTAGATGTAAATATTTCTACATTCACTATTGTGTGGTGTTGTTGAGTCACATTGGGGGATCAAAATCCAGTGTTCATTTTTCATTCAAGAAACTTGCACTTACAATTTTTATCTTCTCAGTCATTTAAGATTAATTAATTTGTTTGAGAGATCGCCAGAAAAAGGATCACACCCCACCTTGTTTAAGCTTTGTTAAACCTTTTTTTTTGGACAATAATGGCAGAAAGCATATCTCAAGACTGTTTTACTTAGCTGGAGATCTTTTATTGTTTGTGTATGGTTCATTTACACACAATTTATGAATTTTATTGTGATTAAATGATAGACATCTCTAACCATCTTTGTTGTATGCCCAGTCACATTGATGGTTGTGGGTTTTTTGAATGACTGATAGTTTTTACAGTGTAAGGACCACTTTAATTTAACAAATCAGAGCTTTATGATTTTAATATGTTAAAAACTTAATATTGGCAATAGTTGTGTGACGATGGGGTATGTGTGGAACCTTTCTGAAACTTATTAAGAGGAGTGGAAATCATATAAATAGCGATGGATGTGTACATATCAGACTGTCTTCCTGTTGTTTCATTTATTCATGAAAATTATTTAGAGTACCAAATGTTTATTTACTGACATTATATGTTAAATCCTTTATAGTTGGTTTGTTTGCATGTATTGTGAACTTCCTTCACATTGTTGTTATTGATTTGATATGCGGTAATCAAATGTAAAATTGTGGGTATATGATGGTATCGCAAGTAAAGTTATTAATATATTGTCCTTAAATTTGCCCGTTGTTTGAACTATGTAACATGCCAGTAAAGTATAAATAAATGCATTACAGGGATATTTGTCTTTGGATTGCTCTTGAAAATATTTCAAAAATTAATAATTACTCTATATCGTGGCATATAAGTAGACTTTTGAAGCTTAAAAAAATCTGAAATGTCCAATGACTTTCTCCGTAATTGTGGCATTCTTATTTTTTTAATATCTGCATGTCTCAGTTCTTTGTTATCATAGATTCGTGGGCCATAAGAAGAGTTCTCGTTGTCTGCATTTGGCCCCCTGGCATATTCATTACCCACACGATCATATTGTAGTTGGCGTTTTTCCCGTTTCGAACTCTTGGTACTGCAGTTGAACAAGATAGCAGTGTACTCTATGTAAATTCAGACGAACAATCGAATTTTATCTGAAACTATCGAGTTTATGAAAAAATGTTTCAAACAAAACTTATAGAAAATTCCATTGTCTACAACTTTTGTAATAGCACATATTTAGGTAGGTATATTGATTTCTAAAAGAGCTATTTGAAAAATAAATTGATGTGTCCAACACATGACTCTCTCCATACGTAAGTTATCAACTAAAATCAATACCCTATTGAATCGATTGTAAGCCGACACCGATTGTAAGCCGACCCCCACTTTTCACAAGGCCACGCAAGAAAAAAAATTTGATTTTAACCCTCTCGCGACCGGACCGCCCGAGAATGCCCGTAAATTTTTATACTCCCGATTGCGGGACCAATTGGAAAATACGCTTTCAAATTTACCTCTGAAAACGTTGACTGGATGGCTTCTCTCTCAGAAATGACGTAGTATACAATATAAACGAGATTTAGATCGTATTTGGCAGATTTTTCTTAACTTTGTATACGAAGAATTTTTTAAAAATATTCGATCGAAATTCGCTATTTTTTTGGACCCTGGACAATCTAATATGTCTCGCAGTAATTCTCCTACTTCGGAGATTTTTCAATATTTGGAGATTAATGTATAATTGTTTTATTTAATGTTTCCCATTTGGTGGCCATCTTGAATTTCTCCGGACTTTTAATGCCAGCAGGTGCCCCACACCTCAGGACGTGAGAGGGTTAAAGTATTAACTAAAATTACGGTGACATAAAATACATTTTATTCACTTATTCATAACAACTTCTACGAAAAAAGTTATTTGACCTTGTTATCCCCCAGGATCTTAATATAATAATACCCCAGGAATAAATTATGTAAATAATACGTGCTGCGTCAAAGTCTTAAAGAACACAGCGATAGCGCTCGTATGCGTAAGAAGCTAACACAATGTTTCATTTTACTCGTGAATCGAAGCATTTACCCTCTCCTGCCCTCCCTCCTCCACCTATCATGTTTCAGTGTTAGCTCCTTACGCATACGAGCGCTACCGCTGCGTTCTTTTACGACTTTGATGCATCACATATTATTTACATAATTTATTTCTTCGTAGGTGTTCAGTCAATTTGATTCTTTTTTTGCATATATTTAAAGTAGATAGTTTACTTCCACTTTAATACACTTATATCTCACGTTATAATGTAACTACAGACATAAATTCATTGACTACTTTTTTTTGCTCCCGATTCTAAGCCAGGTGGCGATTTCTGAGATGGTAAAAAGGTAAAAAAATGTCGGCTTACAATCGATTAAATACGGTATATACGACGATAGGAACAGTTCAACTTACATGCCCCAGTGCTAGCGATTCAATTATTTTGTAAATGTAAATAAACATTTATTAACTGTTATCATGTTGTTGGTTCCAAATATGCTGAGAATAACGCTAGTGTACACAAGTAAATTAACGATAAATTCACCTTTGCCGTCACTACCACGCACGGTAGCACTCCACTAACCATGAATTTAGAAGAAAATTGAATATCTCTTGAAATATTCCTCATATGAAAATTTATTTCAAACAAGAGTTGAAGAAAAAAATAATATCTACAACTTTTATATATGAGGGCTGCTCTGAAAGTAATGTCTCCGATTTTTTATAGGATACCATTGTAGATATGCAAATAAAAATGACATGTCAGTTACTTTAGGTCTTTAAGTACCTCCATTTATTTTTCCACGTATTCACCACCATTTTGAATACATTTTCACCACTGCTGAATAAGAGCCTGCATCCCTCTCTCGTAAAATTTGCTGTCATTGTCAGCTAGCCACTTCTTAACAGCCATGATAACAGCATCACTATCGGCAAAGTGTTCCCCTCGTAGGGCATCCTTCATCGGTCCAAACAGATGAAAATCGGATGGAGCAAGGTCAGGGCTGTACGGTGGATGTGGGAGGACAGTCCACCCGAATTTGGTGATTTGCTCTCCTGTCAGGAGGCTGGCGTGGGGCCTAGCATTGTCATGCTCAAGGCGAACATTTCCTTTCTTTTCTTTCCTTACTTTTGCAATTCATGCCTTCAGAGTCTTCAGTGTCCCCACATAGCGAGCAGAATTGATTGTGTGTCCTTGTTCCAGGGTATCCACTAGGACAGCGGTGCACAACCTTTTTCTATCAAAGGGCCGCATTTCACATTTTTTCCGAGTCCACGGGCCGCATTATGAAAAAAATTACATTTAATTCTTAAATTTAACGAAAATCTTAATTAAAACTTGTTTTATTACATTTTATGGGATTTAATTTTTTTAAATTATATAATGGATATAAGTAATAATAATAATTACAACTTAATTTTCTGCATAAATTAAACTTTCCATTTAAATAAGAAAACTCGGACACAAAATTAATAGAAAATAGGTTCAACCAACCTTTTCTATTTTAAAGTGAATTTAGTTTGCCTCAATGCGATCGTTGAGCCTGCATTGCCGTTGTTAAACGCTTAATATCTGGTGTAATGTTTGTTGTGTTTAGACAAAATTGAACACAGATTTTCATCCGTCAACTGGTTCCGATATTTCGATTTGATTAATTTCATCAATGAAAAAGCGTGTTCGCATATATAAGTGCTTCCAAACAGACTTGTGCAAATAGCTGCCATCCGTCGTAGATTTGAATAGGATTCTTTAGGAAGGCAGAATTCCCTCCTTAAATTTCGACCTCAGTTCATCATTACTCTGAAGATCGACGAGTTCGAGCTGTAAACAGGCGTCAGCGTCTTTATATGAGGCTTCAAAAGGGTTCACAAATGTTTTTAACAATGTTTTGTCCCGCTCCAAGTCTGTAAATCTCTCAGTGAATGACTGATGGATATGTTCTATGTGAGTGGCATAATTGAAATTATTCACATTATATTTTTTAAATACCGTATTCACCTGAATCTAAGACGACCTTTTTTTCCAAATTTTCAGCTGTAAATATCAAGAGTCGTCTTACATTCGAATACGAAGTATATTTAAGCATTTAATCAATGGTTTTTACAACAAATGGTATATTAGAGTAAACAATTCACAACAGCAAATTCAAGTACGTACATAAAGAAGTGAAATAAACAAATAGTAATAACAATAAGAAAAAGATGACGGGAATAATAATTATTTAGACTAATAATCATCGTCGACGATCATAACACAGAGACGTACTTTCACCTTGCACGTAATGCCAACCGCAATGTCAAAACAAATGAGAGCGGAAATCATTGGGATTCCCCTTTCAAACGACGCACCGCGATTCACTAAGTGTGACAGTAATTTTGCGTTGTGCATTCTTGATTTAAATGCACAACCCTTAAGTTAAAATGACAGATCATGTTGAAGTACGTGGCACGAGTGCAAAGGGAAAGTTAACAAAGGAATTAGACGGAGCTAAGATACAAATTTTAAGCTGATCGTGATAAATTACGCCGAAAAAACTAATAACTGTGATGCGAGTAGAAAGTTCGGTGTATCTGAGGCAAATGTGCGTCGATGGAAACTCTCAAAACAGGAACTAGAAAAAGCCAAAGCCACAAGGAAGTCGCTCAGTGGTCCAAAATTAGGCCGATTTCATGGCATTGAAGAAAAGTAGTCAAGTTTGTGCGCACCATGAGGAAGAACGGTATGCCTGTTTCGACTGAAAGTATTATACTTAAAGCTAATGAAATTACTAGAGGACTTAATATATCATTGCAAGAATTCAATGCCAGCAGAAGTTGGTGCGTGAGAATGATGCGACGAAATAATTTTTCTATACGGCGACGAAATAATTTTTCTTTACGGCGACGAACTTCGCTGTCAGAAATTGTCAGAAGACAATGTTGAAAAACTTCTCGCTTACCAGAAATACGTAATTGGACTTAGAAAAACCAATAATTACCTTTTGAGCCAAATAGGAAATGCCGATGAAACTCCGGTTTTCTTCTACATGCCATCTAATTATACTGTGAACGAAAAAGGTGCGAAGTCCGTCCTAATTAAAACCACAGGCAACGAAAAAATGCGAGTCACGGTAATGTTGGCGGTTTTAGTAGATGGGACTAAATTACCACCATATGTGATTCTAAAGCGGAAAACAATGCCTATGAAACATTTGCCAAGTGGAATAATAGGTGTCAAGAAAAGGGGTGGATGACTAAAGAACTAATGAGAGATTGGTTACGTGTGGTGTGGAATAGACGGCCAGGAGCTTTACTGAAACAAAGAGCAATGCTTTCACTGGATGCATTCAAGGACACATCTCCTGAAATTAAAAACATAATGAGTGCGATGAATATTGATCTTATTGTAATACCTGGAGGAATGACATCGCAACTTCAAGTTTTAGATGTTGCTGTCAATAAGTGTTTTGTATTCTGAGTGGTTACAGAGTGGAACTCACACTTTCACACCAAAAGGAAATCTTAAGAAACCTGAAGTTGCAATGCTCTGCCAATGGATCAAGGCATCGTGGCAACAAATAAATGCAAAAGTAATAGTGAAAGGATTTAAGAAATGCTGCTTATCTAATGCCGTGGATGGGAGTGAGGATGATGTTTTGTGGGAGACTGATGATGAAATTGAGAGTGATAAAGATAGTGAGCGTGAGGAAAATAGTGAAGGTTGCATAGACAATGATGATGACTAACACAATAAAATGATTTTATGCAGCACTTGGATTGAAATGTTTTTTTGTTGTCCTGAAATGAGTGTATTCTTTCAATGTATTTACTTTATTTTTAATGTTATCTTAAAATGAATGCTACCATTTAATTTGTTTGAAAACCTGAATGGTTCTATTTGTGATGTGATCTTATGATTTTAAAATGTTAAAAGACAATGACATTCAAGAAAAGTATAAGAGAAAATAAATATTTCACAAGATTTATAATTTTTGTAGTCATGAAGGTCAATTTGAGCTTTTTTCTCTTTTGGAATCATCAAAATGGGGGGTCGTCTTAGATTCAGGGTCGTCTTGGATTCGGGTGAATACGGTATTTGTTGGCAGTTAGGAAACTGACAGGTATTGTTCTTCAACAGTTTCTCCGAAATAATGATAATTGAACTTGGAACGCTGATACATTGTTAGCAAGTTCAAATATCAAACGATTTTTACCTTGCAATCTCAATTTCAATTCCTTTAAATGTGTAGTAATATCAGTCAAAAATGCCAAGTCACATACCCATGTTGGATGTTCAAGATGATTTACTGCTTGTCCTTTTTCTGTCAGAAACATTTATGTCTCCTCGAAGAGATATAAAACGTTGCAAAACCTTGCCTCTGCTAATCCACCGTAGTTCAGAATAGTACAGAACATCGCCATATTCTGCTTCAATTTCCTCGAGAAAAGCTTTGAATTGTCTGTGGTTTAGCGCACGTGATCTGATGAAGATGACTGTATTTAAAACATAACTTTACTAAATCCTCCTTCCCAATTAGGTTTTTCACATGAATTATGCAGTGATATTTTATCAACTCATTTTTGGGACCTAACTTTTGGACATTTTTGGACAGCAGAGATACCATCCCGTTTTGAGCACCTGTCATGGAAGGCGCACCATCAGTAACTATCCCCACAAGTTTATTTAAGTCCATATTATACTTGTGAAGACTTTTAAGCAATCTCTCAAGCAAATCAGATCCTTTGGTATGATCTTTCAACGGATAGAACCCTACTAGTTCTTCATACACTTCAAAATGTGGTGTTATGCCACATGCGAATATACACATTTGAGAGATTGATGTGACATCTGTCGATTCATCTGCTGCCAGTGAAAAGTAAATGCACTTATTGAATAGTTCCGAAAATTTGGTTTCAACATCACAGGAAATATCTAATTTTAATAAAGTTTCGAATGAAAATTTCCCGAGACTCGAGGGAAGAAATCTCCCACCCTCTTCGCTAGTGCGTAACGTAATTTATGGATGATCCCATACAAATAGGGTTAGTTCCCCCAAACTATTTAAAAAACCTGTCAATTTTTTTAAATTTTACAAGTTTACATAAGTGGTCGCGGGCCGCACAAAACGCCGTGGTGGGCCGCGGGTTGTGCACCACTGCACTAGGATAACCCCCTTCCTGTCCCAAAAAAATGAACACATGAGTTTTCCAGCCGAGGGTTGAGCCTTGAACTTGGTTTTTCTCGGCGAATCTTTGTGCCGCCACTTCATAGACTGCCGCTTTGACTCCGGCTCATAATGGTGTATCCAAGTCTCATCTCCGGTGATGATACTGTCAAGAAAAGTATCACCCAAGCTCTCATATCGCTCCAGAAGGTCGGAGCAGGCATGCACTCTCTGCTGCTTGTGATCTGGGGTTAGCATTCATGGAACCCACCTGGCTCACAATTTTTTGTAACCCAGCTGGTCCAGAATTGTGTTCAGTGCATTGAAGCCTATTCCTACAGTGGTACACATTTCCTGGGTCGTAATGCGTCGGTCTTCACGAATCAGATGGTCAACTCTTGCCACATTTTCCGCTGTTGCTTGGCTTGTCTTTCAGGTCACTACCACCATCACTAAGTCGTCTAACCCAACGCCTAACAGTGCTCACATCAACTGCCATGTCCCCATAAAAGTTCATCAAATGCCTGTGAATCTCAATGGGTGCAATGTTCTCACCATTCAAGAACTCAATAACACGCCTTTGCTTCAAACGCCCATCAATGTTATCCTCCATTTTGAAAAGCTACTACGGCCCTGCCATAGAGTTTTCCAACTTGCAGGATATTGGCGGGAAGGTTTAAGTGTTTACCTGACACCATTGAATTTTATGTGACTACGCATTAGCAAACAAAAAAATCGGAGGCATTACTTTTGGAGTAGCTCTCGTATATATGTGCATATGTGCGTGAGGTGTGTTAACAAAAAATTCTGTTTTAAGCGAAATTATTTCTAAAAAATTTTTTGATCTTAGTAAAAATGGATTTGTCGATTGGGTACATACTTCTCGAACTTTAAAAAGACATGAAAATTCACCAGAACATTGGAAAATGGAAAGATATTTCTAAGAAACTTCAATCTGGAAACACAATAGATAGATCATTGCAACTCCAGTTACAAAAGGAAACAGAACATTGGAAAATGTTCTGAAAAGAATTTTTTCTATTATTTTGATGATGGCATCACAAAATATGTCATTCCATGCATCTTCCGAGCAGCTTTATTCTAGAAATAATGGATGTTTCTAAAAAATAGTTGAATTACTAGCTGAATAAGATGATGTAATGAAGGAGCATTTGGAGAGGATTCAAAGAAAAAAGTAAATTGTCGTTATCTTGGAAAAAATATCAAAAATGAAATTATAGGTTTAATTGGCAATGCAGTAAAAGAACATATAATAGAAAAATAAAAAATAATGAATACTTTTCCATCATCCTTGATTGCACTCCAGATACCAGCCACAAGGTGCAGCTTACAATTGCAATTAGGCATGTAATTGCAATAGATCAAACTGCAAAGGTTGAAGTTGAAGAAAATTTTATCGGATTCATTCATATGAACAAAACCACTGGAGCTAAAATAAGCGAAGAAATTGTAAAAAAAAACTAGAAGAATATGGTTTAAATGTTGAAGATATCAGAGGGCAATGCTATGATCATGGAGCAAACATGAAAGGGAAAAACAAGGGAGTCCAGAAAAAAAATATTAGAATTAAATCCCAGAACTCCATATATCCCATGCAATAATCATACTTAGAAATTGCTTGTAGTTGACATGGTTAAGTTTTTTGCTATAATTCTGTCAGTTTATATCTTCTTCTCAGGTTCTACTCATAGATGAGAAATTTTAATGAAAAGATGTCCGAAACTAACATTGGAAAATTTAAGTGATACACGGATGGAGAGTCACATAAATGATATAAAAGCTCTTACAAGGGACGTTCACAAAGTGGTACCACCTGATTTGATTCAAATTCAGCATAATAAGAGTACATGGTGAATAAATACTTTTTGTGAAGTTATACGTGCCACGATGCCATATGAGCTGAGTTATTTGCAATCAAACTTTGTGTTTTTTACAACCCAGGCCTCTCGTCGCTGCCGCGTGGTCGCCATGGTAAATACTTGTAACAATGTGCTCAGTAATAATAATAATAATAATAATAATAATAATGAGAGTCTCCTTGCCAATGCCCGGATTGAGTACGAAAAATCCGCAAAATTTCGAAAAAGAATGCGTATTTCTGAAAAATTCGACCGTGTAACGTTTAAACATCGAAAGAATAAGATATTATAGAGTTTTAGCCGTCGAATAAAGCAAAAAAGAAAAAATCGGTCCATATTTACGTATTTTAATGAATGAAGGAAAAAAACCTTGCACTCTGAAAAATCGAAAATCCCATTTAAACTTCACTACATGCATAGTATATATATATGTATATATATACATATGGGATTAGACTTGTTAGGCAAAACTGCGATATGAAGTTCAACAGCAATTAAGTCACTCGTTGGTTTATATTTAAAATTGTCTGAAAAAAATAAAACAAAGCACAAAGAAGGAAACGTGATCGCCAACAAAATATTTGATTTATACGGCATGCATGCAATCTAATGATCGATAGAAATGAAGCAAAGCACAGTAAATCAAATACAAAGTACGTCTCGTTTGGCCATCCTGCTCCGCAGATTGAAAACAGCTGACATGAGTTGCGATCCTCTTGCGGGAGTTACCCTGAAACGAAGCGCTTCTGTTTATTCAGACGGGAAATTTTCGTCATTGTGTCCACAATTTTTTTCTGTCATTGACATTTCACAAGGAGCAGCAGGGCACTTCTG
This sequence comes from Uropetala carovei, assembly GCA_036926305.1. NCBI lineage: Eukaryota > Metazoa > Arthropoda > Insecta > Odonata > Petaluridae > Uropetala > Uropetala carovei. The sequence goes on from JAXCHB010000188.1 coordinate 4,169,134, forward strand.
GCGGCACAGCATTGCTGTAGACAATTTTAAATATAAACCAACGAGTGAGTTAATTGCTGTTGAACTTCATATCGCAGTTTTGCCGAACAACTCTAATCCTATATATATATTATGCACGTAGTGAAGCTTCTCTCTTCAGCTTTTCATATCCATCACATCCCATTATCGCCTTGATGTCCTTCAAATAAGTTTTCCTCTGTCTTCCTCTACTTTTCTTTCCTAAAATCTTGCCTTCAAAAATGTTTGAAATCAACTCATTATGCCTTATAACATGGCCAACAAATTTTACTTTCCTTCTTTCCATTTCTTTTAATAACTTCCTTTCCTCATTCACTTCCCTTAATACTTCTACATTTGATTTCCTTTCAGTCCAACTTGTTCTTGTCATTTTCCGCCATATCCACGTTTCCACTGCTTCCAAACGGGCTTCCTCATGTTTTCTCAAAGTCCAACTTTCACTTCCATAAAGTAATACACTCCATACAAATGCTTTTGCAAAAACTTTCCTTATTTCAATATTAATGTGCATACTTGTTAACACAGTCTTCTTGTTTTGAAATGCTTGTTTTGCCAAGGCTATTCTTCTCTTTACTTCTTCCGTGCACCTGTTATCTTCAGTAATTACACTACCTAGATAAACGAACTGTTTTACCTGCTCAACTTTTTTATTATCTATCCTTATATTTGTTTTTATTTCTTTGTTACTCTTACTTATAACCAACACCTTCGTTTTCTTTACGTTTATTCTTAATTCCCAGTGTTTAAGTATTTCAAGCATCACTTTTAACTTTCTAGTCATATCTTTTTCCGAATCTGCTATTATGACAATACCATCAGCAAATCTAATACAATGTATTCTTTTCCCATTTATCTTTATTCCTTTTGTCTTTTCCTTCATGACTTCTATAGCTTCCTCAATAAACATATTAAATAAATACAGAGAGAGAGGACACCCTTGTCTTACTCCTTTTCTGTTCCTTGCTTCTCTTTCACTCCCATTAACATTTAATTTCGTACTTTGATTTCGATAAAGCTGGTAAATTAATCTTCTATCCTTCCAATCAATGCCTATTTTCTTCATGGATCTAAATAACAACTCCCAATTAACCATATCGAAAGCTTTCTCTAAGTCAATGAATGTAAGGTATACCCTCCTGTTCATTTCTAATCTTCTTTCCAATATCATACGTAAGGCCAAAATTGCTTCTCTAGTTCCTCTACTGGGCCTAAATCCAAATTGGTCTTCACCTAAGTGTTGCTCTATCTTTCCTTTTATCCTATTTTTTATTATATTTATGAGTAAGTTTGAGGCGTGTGATAAAAGGGAGATTGTCCTGTAATTAGCGCATTCCACTGCCTTCCCTGATTTTGCTAGGGTAATCATTTTACCTTTCATAAAATCATCTGGGATCTCTCCTTTTTCATAACAATTTCTAACTACTTCAAAGACTTGTTCTTTCATATCCTTTCCTAAATTTTTCAGTAATTCTGCACGTATACTGTCCACACCTGTCGCCTTCCCCTCTTTAAGATTTTTAAGAGCTTGTTCAAATTCCTGTTTCGTAATATAGGGGCCTATATCTTCTGTTGTGACTTCCTCTGCTTTTCCAATAAAATCTTTTTCAACCTCTATATCTCTGCCTTTATACAATTCTTCTATGTATTGTTTCCAACGATCACATACCTCTTCACTGTCCATTAATAAATTTCCCCTCTTGTCATTAACCAATATAGATTTTGATCTTGCTTTATACTGGAGAGCTTTAATTCTTTAATATGCTTTATCTTGTCTTCCTTTCTTTGTATCTTCCTCAATTTCTTCTGCAATTTCTTTAGCCCACTTCTCCTTTGCTTCCCTGCAAATACGGAAATGAAAAAGATTTTTTGATGAAAACATATTGAATGAAACTAAATCAATTGACAATCTCAGACTAGAATTTAGAGAACTTTATAATTTTTTGGTTGAAAAAAGTTTATATGTAACTGAAGAAAGATTTAGTTTATTTAATAATGTGAAAAATAACTATAATTTTTTGTTTAATATTAGTAACTTAAAACATGTGGATTCTAATGGACTTCTTGAACTTTGTAAAAATCTAGAAAAAATTAACATGTGTAGAAAAAATGATATTTGTGGTGATAGTTAGTGTTCAGAACTTATGTCACACAGAATACAAGAAAATTCAACTTCATTGAATGTGTTATTTTACATTTGTGAAAACCAAATCAAAGAAATTTTTCCAAATATTTATATTGTTTTAAGAGTTCTATCAGCTTTACCCAGGGCTGGCATGATGGGGTATGCAGGGTATGCTACACATAGGGGCCCCACGGAAGTGGGCCTCCCAAATTTTCCTTGTATCATAACTTATCCTGAAAAATATTTTAGCTGTATAGTAAATGAATTTATTTATTGGTTTATGTAGCAGATAATCCTCACTAATGATGGCCGAACGCGAAGAGCAGGTAGTCTTCCGAAACATGGCCCCGGATCTGCTACATAAACCAATGAATTTTGCACCATTCGTTTCTGAGTTTTATCTAGATAAGATACTACTATTTAGATAGATACTAGCTCAGGTCACATGACGGCCATGGTTGGAACACCTTGCAGAAAAAGAAGAGGGCACCCCAAAATCGTGATTGCATAGGGGCCCCCAAAGCTATCATGCCGGCCCTGGCTTTACCTATTACCGTGGCAAGTGGTGAAAGGTCATTTTCAAAATTAAAGTTGATAAAACCGTATCTGCGCTCCACTATGGGACAAAATAGATTGAATGATCTTGCAATAATTAGTATAGAGAATGAAACAGCAAGAGAAATTAATATGGACAAATTAAGAGAAATTTTTGCCAGGTTAAAATCTCGAAAAGTTCCATTTTATAAATTTTAGTTTTGTAAACTACATTTTTTTTATAATGTACAATTTTTGTTGTCTGTAAATTGAATGTGCAAAAAGTATTGCAAATTTGGTAATGAAAAATAGTAAAAATATAGAATTTTGTAAAAGGGCGCAAAAATTTTTTTTCTCCACCCATCACATTTTTACCTTGGGCCGGCACTGCATTTCATAACAATCAATTCTTATCATTTTTATTACTTGTATTAATGATGTTACTATTGCTATTTGTCGGTCCTCAAATAATTTTACAGTCTTACTCTGTATTGTTTGTACACTTCGATTATTATTTCTTGGTAAGCATGAAGCATACTGAGGTCCTGTTTGAACTGCAATGAGTTTGATGCCACTGTGCAATGAAGCATTATTACGAGTGTGGATGTATAATGTAGAAGAAGGATTGCCAGAAGGTCTCTCTTATAGGGAACATTTTTTTTTGTTCGGATCTTTTTCACTTTTAATGATGAAATGTTCTTCTATCTCTTTTTAACTACTAATGAGAATGTTACTTTTTATGATGTAATCACGTTTTAAAATGTTTAAAATTTCAAAACAATAGAAAACTACTAACGGTAAAACCATAGGCGATATTCGTTCCATCTGGGGTGAAAAATCACTTAAAAGAAAAAAACGTTCTTTTTTACATTTTAATTTTTTGTTTTAACTACATTGACTCAAAGTAAAACTCGGACAAAGCCATGATCCAAGCCTTTGTCAATGAAGGATACAATAAAGCTTTAAATTAAAACAAAGTAATGACGTCAAATTACAGATACAACAATGCTTATCATAAGTCATTCAAAGAAACCTAAGAATATGCACAATAACAGTAGCAAAAAAAATCAAAATGCAAAATGTAACAAAAATTACCTCAAAGTGAAACTCTTACAGTACAAATTCATTGCAATTCCTGCACCTTTATTGACACGTTTGCAACTACAAATGTGAAACACTAATATTTCATTGGGAAGCCTTTTTTCCCCTTCACAGCAGTGTCTTTTTATCATGGATCTGACCAACTTTTCACAAAAAGACTGGTCAATTGTCTCCCATTCTTCTATTAAAGCCCTTTTGAGTTCACTTTTATTGGAAATACTGCGCTTTCGTATTTTTTCGTCCAAGTAATTCCACAAATTTTCAATCACATTTAAATCGGGAGATTGGGGAGGAGTTTTGAGCACATGCTGACAATTATAAAGTAACCACATCTGAACTTTATGAGTCTTGTGCTTGGGATTGTTGTCATGATAAAAGCTGAAACTGTCACTGATACCCAGTCTTTCACTACTTTCTTTCAAATTAGATTTCAATATCTCCAAATACACATTTTGATCCATAATACCGTCTATTATTTGTATCCCATTTGCCCTCATGCACCCCCACACCATAACAGATCCACCACCATGTTTTACTGTGGAACGCAGGTTTTTTTCCCCGTAGCTCTTCATTAGGCTTTCTCCACACACAAACCTTGCCATCTGAGCCAAAGAGATTAAATTTGCTCTCATCTGAGAAAATTACTGTACTCCAGAAAGCAAAATCCTTGTTAATGTGCTAATTTGCAAATTTAATTCTCTTGGCTCTATTTTCCTTGCTCGTGTAGGGTTTATGCCTGGCAACTCTACCATGGAACTGGTGCTTCCACAGGATTATCCGTATTGTTTCTGGGTTGGCTTTTTTATCCAAGTGTTTCTCAGCTTTTTCTGTGAGTTTCGGTGCACTCAACTTGGGATTTTCTTTGATTTTCTAATTAACCAACGCTCATCTGCCCCATTAAAAATTTTTCGACAACTTTTTTTCTCCTTATTTTTGATTTGTTTCTCTTCTTTGAATCGTTTTATTACATCGTGTACTGTCGAATAGCTCCGATTGACAATTTTTGCAATTTTGCGCACACTTTTCTCACATTGGCGATGAGAAATTATTAATTTTCTAATTTCCTTGTACGTTTGACCACTTTGGCGTCCCATTGCATAAACCAGTGGTGCCCAAACTTTTTGGTCGGCGGGCTGGATTGCACATTACTCGTAGGTAGGCGGGCCACAAAGATTTTTATATATTCAATATACATAAAAATATTTTTCGAAGAAAAGTGACATTTATTGCATAATTCGCATTGCAAAATATTTATATTTGAAACTGACACAAATGTACTCTGTTTATTCGTAGTGAAAACATAAAAATAAAGAACATGTTGACTGTTAAACTTAAATACTATTAAATACAATAACAAAGTACAAATACGTTTAATGGAAATTTGGAAATCAATTGGTAAATACACAAAAACAATAAACACATCAATGTTGCAAAAAATTAGGTTCCACCTCAGTGACCGATATTCTTAGAATATTTTGTAGATGAGCTTCGGTCAACGTATTTCGAAACTTATTTTTTATATATTTCATTTTTGAAAATATGAATTCACACATATATGTACTACCAAAAATAACAATCATTTGTCTGGAAAATTTTCTTAAATTGGAAAATTCTTCCTCAGGTAAATGCTTATAAAATCCTACATGATTGTTCTGCTTAAAGCGAGTCTTGATCTGCTCATTACTTTGAAGCTCGATTAACTCCATTTGGAGTTCATTTGGTGCAGCGTCCACAGGAAAGGAAACTGGATCGCCAAATAATATTATTCTATCTGTCATAGCTTTAAAATCACCGAAGCGTGCATTTATTTGCACCTGTATTAATTCAATTGCTTCCAAAAACAAATCCTTCGGAAAAGGTTCTTGTAATTCATTTGTTTCCAATAAATTTTGGCATGATTCAAAATGTGAAAAATCATTCCTTAATATTTGCCTTGAAAAAAGGGATAATTTTGTTTCAAAAGCTTTAACATAAGAAAACATATTACACACTAATTTATCTTTTCCCTGAAGCTTTAGATTAATTTCATTAATGTGTTCTATCAAATCCGATAAAAAAGCAAGTTTCCAAACCCAAAGAGGGTTGTTCATTTCAGCAATTCCACGTCCTTTTTCTGTCATAAATATTTCAATTTCTTTTCTTAACTGAAAAAAACAGCGGACCACTTTACCCCTACTTAGCCATCTTACTTCTGAATGATAAAGAATATCTCCATAAGCCGTTTCGATCAAATTCAGAAATTCTTTAAATTGTCTGTGATTCAACCCATTTGATCGTATGTAGTTTACTACGGATATTACTGTTCTCATTATTTCTTCAAATTTCAATGCTTTCCCAACCAAGGCATGTTGGTGAATAATGCAGTGCAATGCTAATGGCTTTTCTAGCCCAGTTTCGTACATTTTATTATTAATTCTTCCAACTAAACCTGAACCAGTCCCACACATGCTTTTTGCACCATCAGTTGTTACACTTATTAAATTTTCCCAGTTCAATTTTTAATTCTGTAAAGTTTTTTCGACATTACTAAATATATCTTCGCCAGTTGTAGTTCCCTTCATACTGCAAAGAGCCGCTAAATCCTGTGTAACATTAAAATTTTTATCTATTCCTCTGAATATTATCATAAGTTGTGCTGTATCTCCAACATCATTACTTTCATCCAAAACTATAGAAAAAAAATCAAAATTTATACATTTTTGAATCAATTGAGATTGAACATCTTGACCAAGTTCTTCTGTTCTTCGAGTTATTGTCATTCTTGAGAGCGATATGTTTTGAAAAAGCTCATTCTTTTCTGGGCATATATCCTCCATGATTTTTAAGACACACTCTTTTACTAATTCTCCGTCACAAAATGGTTTACCTCGTCGAGCTAACGTGTGTGCAACATGATAACTAGCCTTAAGCGCAGATACGTTTTCACAGTTTATTCTTTAAAAAACTCCTTTGTTCATTTAGGTTCTTCTTTAATAAAACCAACTTTTCCTCTTTCTCTGCTTCTGACAAATTCCGATACTTATTTGAGTGTTTAGCATTAAAATGTCTTTTTATGTTATATTCCTTTATAACAGCTATAGTTTCATTGCAAATTAAACAAATAACTCTTCCTTGTAATTCTATACAAAAGTATTCTTTACTCCAACTTTCTTTAAAGGTACGACCTTCAAAATCAACTTTTCTTTTTTTAAAGATGTCCATGGGGTGTTGAATAATCGTAATATATAAACAGTAATACACCATAAAATTGAGGGCATTATGCGTACACCTAGAGAAAGTAGATAGAGAAAAAATATAAATACATTTTATTGCAATATTTCATCTTCAGAGATTTTACGAAATTATTTGAAACTATTCAATTCCATAATATTTGTTCTATTGCAGCTAGTAAATGTTGACTGGATATGAAGTGACAACCGACATAGCACAAACCGTTTAATTCACGTTTTTCTTCCGTTTTTAGAAAACGTCTTCAAGTCGAGTAAAAACGTTTCAAAATGGTGCCAAGAAGCGAGAACATTCAGTTTTAGAAACGTTTTACTAAACACCTCAATGTATAAAAATCTCATAAACCTAACAGATGAGGAACAGTTCATTTTCATCAGGGAACAGCGTCGGATCATTTATTCGACAGAGCACAAATCCAAGGTGTCTAGGCATGAGAGAAATGGATGATAAAATAAGTTAAAAAAATTTGAATCAAACCACATTTTCTTCAAATACACCAAAAAATAAAAAATATATTTTTTAAAAATCATGCTATATTTAAAAAATTTTATGCTTCATAAATGTGGTTGGCTCACTCAAATTCTATTCAAGCATCTTTTCAAGTCAAACATTTTTATGAAGCAAAAAAATTTTATGATTTTTTGAAAAAAAATTATTTTTTACTTTTTGGTGCATTTGAAGTTAAATTGGTTTTATTAATTTTTTTACTTATCTATTTTATTTTATTTATAATTAAATTTATTTGTGGGAAAAAGTGAAAAAATTTGTTCCCAACATTTTTGTAGGTTTCTAAATATGAAAAGTTCAATTTCAAAAAAATTCGTATGCGGGCCCCCTCAAACCTGGGTTCGATCAGGGCCCCTGGTCTCATAAGCTTATTTTGGGCACACTCACTAATAAAAAGAAACATATCATTAACGTGCTATTTTGGTTATCAAGCAAAAACGGTTTTCTTCCATTATAAGACCAGAAAAAAAGTTTTGAAACGTTACTGTGCTATGTGGGAATTCTTTTAAATAACAACACAAGTGGCTAAATAAAAATATTACATACCTCTTATTTTCTGTGGTTTCTTTCGATTTTTGTGAAGGTGATGTTGACTTCGAACAGCTACATTTTCAAAAGTAATAAATACATATATTCTCCTTGTTAATTTACGTTCCTAAAAATAAAATTGTAATAATTTAATATCAAAATAAAATTTTGTTGCCATAAAATAGTCAAATGTATATTTTAAAATTTCGAAGAAAAATACTATCTATTTAGATAACTTATGACAACGAATAAAGTAAAATAGCCCAAATGAAAACACAGAACGATGCACCTTCACGAGATAGATAAGGGAGACTGAGGAATGCAAGAAAATATGTTTAGCTGTCACTTGTTGGAAGTTGAAACACGGGTAATATGTAGCAAAATTTAGACTACAAAGTAAAACAAATAGGTGTGTTCTTCCTTTCTTCTTACATTGCGTAAACACGTACACAGCTATCCGAAAGTCGCCAATGCGCAAATCTCTTTCAAGAGCAAGCCATTGTTATAAAAACTGTTATAATTTAAATTATGTATGTCGATGGATTCCGATCCACACCTGGGTCAAAAAATGTATGCTTGAGGTGCTCAAGTGTCACATGATTCGAGTTCTTCAGTGGTGAACATGTTATTTTAATTCGTTAATAAAAACCTTGCGCTTAAATTAGGTACAGTGGTGGACATAAAAACTGCACACCCTTGCGAGCGCTCCACCGAAATTTCAGTGAACTACTAGTCTCGAACGAGCTGTCACGCGATATGGCAACAGAGATGGTAGAGGAGGGCGTGAAGGGTCTTCTTCCTCTCTCTCCCCCCCTTAGAGAAGGGTTTACGGTTCTCTCCTTGCTCTAAAGGATCGGATATTTTCCCTCAAGATAATGGTTTTGAATTCAGTAGCGCTTACTTTCCCCATTGCGGTAACACGTGAATGAGTGTCAGATATAATTCTTTTCATTTCAAAATTAGTTAGAATCGAGACATGAACTCAGGAGTTTAACATACGGACGTCAAAAAGAACGATGTTTATTTTTCCATTCAAGATTAAATTAATTAAATTCCGAGTTAGCATAAATATTTATTAGGAATCGAAAGGAACACACATTTCAACGCCTTAACAATGAAAAATGTTTAGTTGCGACTACTTCACGTATTATTTCATTGCTTCGACGCCCAATATCTGTTTATGAATGCTATAAGTTGAATTTGAACAATATCTTTATTCATTTACATAGGAGGAGGATTTTGGTCAGTTATATGACGAGATGCCTAGCACTTAGATAAGCAATTTTAAAAAATAACAAAGTATAGAAAACTACGAAAAACGTAACATTTCAGGAATTAAGTGAGAAACTATTAAATTTAAGTTTATGAATTATGTGTAACCAAAAGTTAAGTAAATAACTTTAATAAACGAAACATTTTTTTAAACGATAAAATTACTAGCATTCTTAAATAGGAATTACCGTATTTACTCGTGTACCCCGCGCACATTATTCCCGAAACACCGGGGAAAAAAGGGAGTGCGCATCTTACACGAGGATTTCTGATCAGGTTATATAAATTGTGAGTATCGATAGTAAATTCTCTGCAATATGATTGCATCTACGTTTATTTTCGTAATTCTACGAAGTATACGCGTATTTATGCGACCAAGCAAACGTGTAAGTTACGCCAACGCTGCAAAATCTCGCAAAAGTCGGCGGAAAGAATACGCCGACTAACTGATAGCTATAGTTCAATGACTACTGAGTGTTTGCCATTTAGGTTCAAGTTCGGTCCTTTTCCCTCATCCACTTCAAGGAATTCCGAATGGTGAAATTTTGTTGCGAATGAAAGATTTCACCGTTCGAAAGGAAGAAGGAAATCCACATCTCAAGTGTTTGGGCTTGTTTGTTCCTAACCTTCCAATATTTACTCATGAGACGATACGCAAAAAAAACTCCATCCGCGTAGGGAAGTTCTATTGCTTTTGTGTCGTTGAACGATCAAAACCTTGAATATTTACTTCATTTTATATTTTAAATGAAATTATAACAACCTAACTAAACTTTTTTAAAAAACAACTCCATTTGATCTGTGGACAATAAGGTCGTTGGAGCAAAACCACAAGAACCTCCTTTTCTGTGGAAGCCCTGCATGTGGTAAATAAGAGCCACCTTGAGAAAAACTTGAGATAACTCTATGTTCTTCCAAGAAATATTGCTTCCATTATCCATGAGTACACTTTTCGCCACTCACCCCCCATTGCTTGCTACCTGCAACCTTTCTACCCATCTACGAACTCTTGTCGGCATCTCCCACCGGCTCCCATACCCGTCTCCACCCCTTTATCCTAACCCACTCCTGCCTAGCCTTCCAAAAAAGATTCCTATTGCGCTATTGTAAACTTATTCTTTCATTTTGCCAATCTGAGTGACTGTAATCCAGACATATAACTGAGAAGAATCCTCAAAAGCTCTTTCGTGTATAGAAAAACTATAAATAAATGCTTTGTAAAATAACATAAAGATATTGTTCAAATTCAACTAATAGCTTTCAAAAACAGATATGTATTTGGCGTCGAAGCAACGAAATAATGTATTAAGTAGTAGTGGTAAATAACATTTTTTCATTGTTAAGGCGTTAGAATGTGTATTCTTTTCGATTCTTATAGCCGCGTTTACACGAATCGAGAAAGCGGTCGTGAATTCTCGAACGACTAATCACGAAGTTTCTCGCCCCATGTAAACACTCCCTTGAATGGAAAAATAAACATCGTTCTTTTTGACGTCCGTATGTTAAACTCCTGAGTTCATGTCTCGATTCTAACTAATTTTGAAATGAAAAGAATTATATCTGACACTCATTCACGTGTTACCGCAATGGGGAAAGTAAGCGCTACTGAATTCAAAACCATTATCTTGAGGGAAAATATCCGATCCTTTAGAGCAAGGAGAGAACCGTAAACCCTTCTCTAAGGGGGGGAGAGAGAGGAAGAAGACCCTTCACGCCCTCCTCTACCATCTCTGTTGCCATATCGCGTGACAGCTCGTTCGAGACTAGTAGTTCACTGAAATTTCGGTGGAGCGCTCGCAAGGGTGTGCAGTTTTTATGTCCACCACTGTACATACGTCACGCTGGTGATAATTTCTCTGTAGCCATTGGGTATAATCTTAAAAATATATGAAGCAAGGAAAATAAATCTTATTACATTGCCATATTATTAATTATTTCAAATACAATTAAAAAGTACTACGGTAAATATTTCTTTAAAATACGGTAATTGCAAAGATAAATAAAGATGGAGTCTCAAGTAATGAATAGAAATAGGGACGACCTTGAGAACAGAAAACGAGGTAAACATGCTTCCAGTACAAGATCGAGATATTATCGTAATATAACATCTTTAAAACACTTATCTTACATATTATGTGAAATAAAGGAAATGTATGGTAAGAAAGCTCACATGGTACAAAACAAAGTATTTTAAGCTTACTCGATAAAATTTCATAAATTGATTTAACAGAACAGTTGAGGACTTAACACGATACACGTGCACGTTGATTTGTAAGTATGGGAGATGACGGCATTTTCAACTCAGCCTACAAAAAACTAAACAAAAAAGAACAATTCCTCCTTGCTGACAAGCACGACAGTTGGAGTTAGAATCTCCTTCGACAAAAAAACAGAAAAGTGATCGTAGTCATAACCTTCTCCGATGAAATCACAGAGAAAAGTGATCCCTATTGTAGCAGAAACGTTACTGGCAATGCAGAAGGAAGCTAAAGAAGTGCAGTGAACCCTGGTCTATGGTAGAGATCCTTCAGAAGACAACTAAGATTTTGAATTTTTACTATATCAGATATTTTTTCCTTCTGTTGTAATAAAAAACCCATAATTCTGCCAAATTTCTAGTTTGTATCTCATTAAGAAGTACCTTATAATATTCACACTCGTATTGGGCAGAAATGGGGCAAAACCGCACCAAAATTTTGAATTTTTGCTATTTTATTATTCTATCGTCGGTTGCAACAAAATTTCTATAATCGTGCTAAATTTCAAGTCTCTAGGTCATATGGAGATGCCTCACCGTTTTTGTTCTCCTTTTGAGCAATACTGGGACTAAACAGCCCCAAAAATGGGAATTATATCAGTATCGAATTTCCTTCATTAGTCGTAGTTTAACATTAATGTCATTAAAATATAGGCCACTGATTCCCATAATAAGCTTACCCAGATGAAAGCATTAAGCCTGTTGCTAGGAAGCATATTGTTACACCATGAAAAATTACCAGTTTTTTGCGATAAAAACTATAAATTTACGCAAATTCTACTCGGATTTGAATTCTGTCTTCAAAAATAAGAAACTACAATTTATATCCTATCCGAGAGTTTGTCTCAAGTTCGTATCTTGACGGAAAGTAATTTTCAAATGCAAATATAAAAACCTCTACACCAATTTACATGTTTTCTTATGGGCCAAAAATGGGGCCAAAATGGCCCCTCAAAATAGGAATTTTGAGTTTCGGATTTTTCCCTCGATTGTGACCAAAAACCTATAATCCTACCAAATTTCAAGTTTCTCATAATTTTGTATCCTTCTATATATATATATGTATATCATGTGTAAGAAGCGTCTATATATTATAGTATGATATAAATATATATATATATCATGTGTAAGAAGTGCTTATATATTATATATACACACACACACACACACATATATATATATATATCCCCCCATGACATGTACACCTATAAAAAACGGCCCTCATTCTATGGAGGCTGGATTGCCTCTGACCGTGGCATTGGTCAGGAACAAGGCATGAAGGCAGAGGGTGCTAAGAATCCCCGGAGGTTAAACGCCCACTGCCACTCTTTCTCATCCTTACCCTATTCCTTTAACCTCAACCTAACTACCTTTAACTGCCGGACTTTGTCCAGTGAAGATAAACTTCAAGAGCTCCAAGAACAACTGGAGAAGATCAAGGGGGACATTTTAGGGCTTAGTGAGGTGAGAAGAAAAGGTAAAGGCCTATTGGAGTTGAAGAGTGGACATATTTTTTATTACAGGGGAACTGACACAGGAAGAACAGGAGGTGTTGGATTCATCATCAACAAAAAATTGAAGAATAATATCGTGGAAATGGAAAGTTCATCCGAGCGGGCAGCTAGACTAGTGCTTCAAATAAATAAAAGATATCAACTTCAAATAGTCCAAGTTTATGCGCCAACGTCGTCATACGGAGAACTGCACGACAAAGGAAGCTGCCATCTAAAAGTGGTCATGGGTGATTTCAATGCCAAAGTAGGAGGACAAAAGGAAGACGACAGCGCAGTTGGAAAATGGGGCTATGGAGACAGAAATGAACGAGGGGACCGACTTGTAGACTTTGCTGAATGTACTAGTCTATATATAATGAACACTTTCTTCAAAAAGAGTCCCAATAGAAAATGGACCTGGAAAGGACCCAATGGTACCAAAAACGAAATTGACTACATACTAGTCAATAAGAAGCAATTGGCTGAAGACTGTTCCGTCCTCAACCAGTTTAAAACTGGAAGCGACCATCGCTTGGTAAGATGCAGAATAAAATTCAACTCAAAGTTAGAAAGACAGAAGCTTTTAAAGAAGCCTAAGTCTATTATCAACACGCAGTTGCTAAAAGAACGAAAAGAAGAATTTCAGCTCCAACTGAAAAATCGATTCAGTGCACTGGAAGACCAAGAAGTTGAATCCCAATTTATAGAGATACTCAAGGAAACTGCTGAAGAAATAGGAGGAACAGTTAAAACAAAGCCAGAGAAAAAGTTGACCGAAAAAACAAGACTGCTGATGGAAAAAAGAAAAGGAAAATGATAATTACTAATGATCCTAAAGAAATATCCATTTTGCAGAACTAAACAAAACTATAAGGAAGTGCATCAAGGAAGATGTGAAAAAATATAATTATGAGCTAATCGAGAAAACTTATAGAAAACGATAGAAGTTACAAGAAAATGAAGCAACATCTCTCGATCGGAAAGAGACAGCTGGTGGCCTTGATGCTAGAAGATGGTTCCATAACCCATAGTAGGAAACTGATCCTGAAACGGGTACAAGAATTTTACACCAAGCTGTATGAGGATCCTCTAGGAAATGATGAAGTAAATGATGATGAAACATGCCCACCGAAGAGGTCCCAGATATCCTTCCGGAAGAGGTGAGACATGCAATCAGAAGTATGAAGAATGGAAAGGCATCTGGAATGGATAGTATCACAGCGGAAGTATTCAAAGCAATGGGTAATCATACGGAAACAATTCTCGCTAAGATTTTTAATTCCTGTCTGAGGAAGAAAAAGATACCAGAAACAAGGAACCACGCATGTATTATCCTTCTGCACAAGAAAGGTTCCAAAGAAGACTTGAATAACTACAGACCGATCAGCCTACTCCCAACAGTCTACAAAATATTCACCAAAATACTCACTATGCGCCTTCAAAACCATCTTGATTCTGCCCAACACAGAGAGCAAGCTGGATTTCGCAGTGGGTATAACACGATGGACCACATCCAAGTCGTGAGAGAGGTAATCAGTCGGACTAACGAGTATGAATTACCTCTATGTATGTGCTTTATCGACTACGAGAAAGCATTCGACTCTGTCCGAACTTCGTCGGTGTTACGTGCACTAAAGAAACAAGGAGTAGAAGAAACGTACATAACCTTGATCAAGAATATCTACGAAAATGCGACAACATCTGTCCAGCTGCATGAAGAGACGAGTGCCTTTAAGGCCGAAAAGGGAGTGAGACAAGGAGATACTATGTCCCCTAAGTTATTTACAGCAGCTCTAGAGGAAGTATTCAAAAGGCTAGACTGGGAGGAAAAAGGCATAAAGGTAAATGGAGAATATCTGAGTCACCTGCGCTTTGCAGATGATATCATACTGTTCGCAGAAAGCCCAGATGAGCTCCTTAGAAGAACTGAAGAGCTTGAGCAAGCAAGCCAAGAAGCTGGACTTAAGATGAATCTTACTAAAACAAAGGTTATGTACAACTCCTTCACAAATTCTGGGAAGATACATATCAACGGAGCAGAACTTGGAGAAGTAACCAGCTATGTTTACTTAGGTCAACTCATCACTACTGATGGTTCGCTTCTTGGAGAAATGAAGCGGAGAGTGAAGATGGCATGGAGTGCTTTTGGCAAGAATGCGAACATCTTTAAATCACATATTCCAGTCTTCCTAAAAAGGAGACTGTATGACCAATGTGTTCTGCCTGTTCTGACATATGGTTGTGAAACATGGACCATGAATGCCAGAATGATACAGCACCTGCAAACAACACAGAGTGGCATGGAGAGATGCATGTTAGGGATCACCCGAAGAGACCGCAAGAGGAACGACTGGGTAAGAAACAAGATGGGAGTCTGTGACGTGATTAGAAGGGCGAAGGTGCTAAAATGGCAGTGGTCGGGCCACATTGCTAGAAGAAATGGCCAGCGTTGGACATCCAATGTCATCGAATGGATCCCAAGAGACATCAAGAGACCAAAAAGAAGACTGAAAGACAGGTGGGACAGAGAGCTTGTTAAGTTCTTGGGGCAAACTTGGAGGAGGGAGGCAGTAGACAGGGAAAACTGGAAGAGTCTGGGGGAGGCCTTCATCCATCAGTGGACTGAAAAAGGCTGATGATGATGATGATGATTATATATATATATATACATATACATCATCATCATCATAGGTAGTCTGTCCATTGACAGGTCCGTGATTATTAGTATTATTATTATATATATATATATACAGTCAGTCTCTTTATTATTGGGCCAACATAAAAATAATTTTCAAAACCCATATATTTTAAAAATAAATTATAGTAGTTTTTATGAAACTTATTCAGCTCTTTATTGTTGGTTTCCTTACAAAAACAGGAAGGTAATTAGTAGCATTCGACTACTATGGCAACATATATAAACATGTTTATTCAAATAAACAAAAATATGATATCACAAAATTATTGGGTCAAACCGTCATTAGATACCATCGATATCCAATTCATTATCGATTAGTGTATGCTGTCAGTGCAGTATCGTGCGTTGGTCAATAAGTGCTTCTTGAAAATTTGTGTACAATTCACAATTTTTTTATTAAAGAAAGAACTGAAATAATCTACGTGCACTTAAAATGGGATGTAAAAGTGCAAACACTTCTTTTAATCAGCGTCAACTGGTTATTTTCCATCATGCCAAGGGCAAAACAGAACGGGAAATTGCTGTAATGCTACAAATGCCTAGAAGTACTGTGGGTAATATTATTAGACTTTTTATAAATGAGGATCGTATAGATTCGAAGCCAAATCTTGGAAGAACAGCATTACTCAATGATCATGACAAGTGTTGGATTATGCGAAAAGAAAAAGTAAACCCTCGTTTAAGCGCCCTGAAAATTGTAACCGAATTGTCAACTTATTGCGACAAACGTACATCCAGAAACCATTCGGCGTTGCATAAGGGAAAATGGTTACAATGGTCGAGTAGCTAGAAAGAAGCCATTCATTAGTAACGCCAATAAGAAAATCAGAATAGCATTTGCAGAAGAGCATTTGGATAAGGGCGGAGATTCCTGGAATCAGGTAATATTTGCTGATGAAAGCAAGTTCAACGTTTTTGGGTCCGATGGTCGTGCCATGGTGTGGAGAAAGCCGAATGAGGTACTAAATAAAGAGAACCTTCGACTGACAGTAAAACGTGGTGCAGGATCTGTCATGGTATGGGGCTGTATGTCCACCTCAGGAGTCGGAAATTTGGTCTTCATAGATGGTATAATGGATAAAATGGTCTACCTGAACATTTTAAAGAATAATTTAAAACAGTCGGCTGAAAAAATGGGGATTTTGCAGACCTTTCAGTATTACCAGGACAACGACCCAAAGCTTAAAGCTCACATTGTGCGCGAATGGCTGCTTTATAACTGCCCAAAAGTAATTGGCACTCCACCGCAATCCCCTAATATAAATCCCATTGAAAATTTGTGGGATGAGCTCGACCGAAGAGTCAGGAGTCACACAATCAGCAACAGGGAAGAATTGAAAAAACTGCTGCAGGAAGAATGGACCAGTATTCCTGGAACAATCACCAAAAAATTAGTAGAGTGAATTCCAAATAGGCTCAGATGTGTTCTGAAAAATAATGGGTACCAAACAAAGTACTAAAAATAAGTCTGTTAGTGTATTAGTAGTAAAAACAATTTATTTTCCATTTGTGGCCCAATAATTTTGTGATGTCATATTTTTGTTTATTTGAATAAACATGTTTATATATGTTGCCATAGTAGTCGAATGCTACTAATTACCTTCCTGTTTTTGTAAGGAAACCAACAATAAAGAGGTGAATAGGTTTCAAAAAAACCACTATAATTTATTTTTTAAATATATGGGTTTTGAAAATTATTTTTATGTTGGCCCAATAATAAAGAGACTCACTGTATATATATATATACACACACACAAGCTAATGTGTGCTCGCATTCTGCAAGCATTTTTAAAGTGTTGCATTTTTACAATTTCTTATTATTCCGAATCAATTTTGTACAAAATCATATATCCATATCAAATTTCAATTTTGTAGCTCATTTAGAAGCGTATTATAATTTTATTCGTTGCATAGGACAATTATGTGGCAAAACAGTCGCTAAGATTTCGAATTTTCACGATATCGGATTTCTTCTTTCTGTTGTAACTAAAAAACCATAATTCTGCCAAATTTCATATATATCCTATATCGTATCATTCTATAAGCACTTTTCTTACAGAGGAGAATATACGATATATACAGGATATATATACTATATATGATATATATAGGATATAGGAGCATACTAATGTCTGGCCCAAACTACTATAGTTGGAGAGCTGAAATTTAATACACAGGTGAAACAAAAAAAATTATCAGAGGAATAAATGCTAAATTGCCACAATGTTTATTTTCTTGGCCGTAAAAAATTATAAACAATTTTACTAACATTTCATGGTTTAGGTACTTCCAAATGGGCTATGAAGCTGAAATTTTTTCAAGTGGTAGATTTTGCAAAATAACGAAATCCGGAATCTAGAAATTTGAAAATTTTTATTCGTTCGGCCGTAATAAATTCTCAAACGTTTAACAAATTGACTAATGTTTATGTACTTTCTGAAGATTCAGGAAGCCGAAAATTTTATCAGAGTTAGGAAATAATGTTCCAGTGGTAAATAACATTGAAAATTTGATAAAAGTTTTATATTGTGGCTTTTAAAAATTCAAATATTTTAAACATTGAGATTCATATAAATGCACTTCTAGAGGTGCTACATTCATGAAATGTTGCATAAATGTGAGGTGTCCGAAACATGCTAAAAACCTATAAATGTTTTATAATTAAAAATTTAAGGGGTTATTTTTACCATATTATTTTCAATACAGAAAACACGTAATTCGCAGCCTAGATGCAAACTTATGCGTTGAAATTATTTTTTGGCTTTTATTTTTGCTTTAAGGTGAGAGAAAATGCTTGCAGAATGCAAGCACACATTCACTAGTCATTCTATATCGACTCTTCTTACAGAGGATATAGGATACTAGTGTATAAACATCCCCTAAAATTTATAATTATAAAACATTTATAGGTTTTTAGCTTTTCCTAGGAATACCTCACATTTTTGCAAAATTTCATGTGTATAGCACCTCTAGAAGTGCATTTATAGAATTTCATTCTTTAAAATTTAGGAATATTTAACAGCCACAATTTAAAACTTTAATGAAATTTCAAATGTTATTTTCCACCTTCCTAAATTGGTTAAAATTATCGGCGTCCTGGCTCTAACTAAAGTACATTGACATTAGTGAATTTTTTTAACATTTGAGAATTTATTACGTCCAAACGAATAAAAATTTTCCAATTTCCCGTTTCCATTATTTGGCATATTCTCCTTGTAGAAAAAATTTCAGCTTCATGGCTTATTTAGAAGTCCCTAAAACATGAAATGTTACTAATATTGTTTATAATTTTTAGCGGGTAAATTACTGCAAATTGCTGCAATTATTCCTCCGATTATTTTTTCGGTTCACCTATGTATTAAATTTCAGCTCTCCAGCTATTGTAGTTTGGGCCAGACATTAGTATCCTCCTATATATCATCATCATCATCATCAGCCTTTTTCAGTCCACTGACAGATGAAGACTCTTCCAGTTTTCCCTGTCAACTGCCTCCCTCCTCCAGGATTGCCCCAAGAACTTAACAATCTCTCTGTCCCACCTGTCTTTCGGTCTTCTTTTCGGGCTCTTGATGTTTCTTGGGATCCATTCGATGACACTGGACGTCCAACGCTGGTCACTTCTTCTAGCAATGTGGCCCGCCCACTGCCATTTTAGCACCTTCGCCCTTCTAATCACGTCACAGACTCCCGTCTTGTTTCTTACCCAGTCATTCCTCTTGCGGTCTCTTCGGGTGATCCCTAACATGCATCTCTCCATGCCCCTCTGTGTTGTTTGCAGGCAGGTTTATGATTGTGGCTGTTAAAAATTCATAAAATTTATACAATTACATTCATATAAATGCATTTCTAGAGGTGCTATATCGATCATATTTTGCACGAATATGAGTTATTCAAAACCGATGATGAGAACCTATAAAATGTTTACAATTATACATTTAAGAGATTGTTTTTACCCAATATTATCCAAAAAATATACGTAATTAGGTGCAAAGGTGAAAAATTATGCGTTTGAAAATTAATTGTCGGCTTTTATTCTTTACATTAAGGTGAGAGAAAATGCTTGCGCAATGAAAGCACACATTCACTAGTATATATATATACTAGTAATTGTGCTTGCATTCTGCAAGCATTTCTAAATATTACCATTTTCACAATGTAGAATTATTCCCAATCAGGTACCTACAAAATCATATAACCATGTCAAATTTCAAGTTTGTTGCTCATTTACAAATGCCTTATAATTTTATTCGTCGCATAGGGCAATAATGTAGCAAAACAGCCGCTAATATTTATAATTTTTACAATATCAGATTTCTTCCCTCTGTTGTAAATATAAACCCATAATTCTGCCAAATGTCATGATTATAACTCATTAAGAATTGCAGTATAATGTTCACACTGGTATGGGCCATAAATGGGGTTAAACTGCCTTTAAAATTTGGAATTTTTGCAGTATTTTATTATAACTTAGGTAGCAATGAAATTTCTATAATCGTGCCAAATTTCAAGTCTATAGGTCGTATGCAGCTACCTCGCCTTTTTTTAACTCGTATGGGGCAATAATGGGGCATGACAGCCACAAAAATGAGGATTATATCAACATCGGATTTCCTTCATTAGGCATAGTTTAACATTAATGGCATTAAAATATATGCTTCTGATTCCCGTGAAAAGCTTACCCATATGAAAGGATAGAGCTTGTTTCCAAGGAAGCCTGTTGTTAGACCCAGAAAAATTGTCCCTTTTTTGCGATAAAAACTATAAATTCACGCTAATTCTACTCGGATTTGAATTCTGTCTTCGAAAATAAGAAACTACAATTTATTCCTATCCGATAGTTGAAGTCTCGAGTTCGTATATATATATATATATATATATATATATATATATATATATATATATATCATGTGTAAGAAGCATCTATATATTATAGATATAGACGCTTCTTACACATGATATATATATCATACTAGTTAATGTGTGCTTGCATTCTGCAAGTATTAAGAGCGGAAAAATAATTTTCAAAGGCAAAAGTTTGGACATCTTCACCAATTTACGTGTTTTCTTTATTGAAAAATTTTGGGATGAAAACAACCCCTAAATTTATAATTATAAAATATTTATAGGTTTTTAGAATTTGTTAGGAATACCTCACATTTATGCGAAATTTCATCGATGTAGCACCTCTAGAAGTGCATTTATATAAATTTAATTGCTTAAAATGTTTGAAATTTTAACAGCCACAATAATAAACTTTAACAAAATTATAATGTTAATTTTCACCGGAACATTACTCCCTAACTTTCTTAAAAATTTCAGCTTCTTTGCTCTTCAAAAAGTAGATAAACATTAGTCAATTTGTTTAACATGTAAGAGATTATTACGGTCGAACAAATAAAAATTTTCAAATTTCGATAATCCCGTTTCATTATATGGCAAATTCTACCAATGGAAAAAAATAAAGCTTCATAGCTCATTTAGAAGTACCTAAACCATGAAAAGTTAATAAAGAGTTTATAATTTTTAACGGCCAAGAAAATACATATTGTTGCAATTTTTCCTATGATTATTTTTTTCGAATCACCTATGTATTAAATTTCAGCTCAAACTATTGTAGTTTGCGCTGGAAATTTGTATGCTCCTATATTCTAAGTAAGGCCTGTCATTATATAATGAAGAAGCATTTTTAAATTGTAGGATTTTTGCAATTTCAAATTATTCCCTGTCTACTTTAAAAAAATCATGTAATCGTGTCAAATTTCAAGTTTGTAGGTCATTTAGAAGTGCCTTATAATTTTATTCCTCGTATGGGGCAATAATGGGGCAAAACAGCCATAACGTTATAAATTTTTACAATATCGGATTTCTTCCTTCTGTGGTAACTAAAAACCCATAATTCTGCCAAATTTCAAGTTTGTATCTCATTACGAAGTGCCTTATAATGTTCACATTCGTATTGGATAGAAATGGGGCAAAACCGCACCTAAAAATTTGAATTTCTGCTATTTCTTTTTATTTTATCTTCGGTTAGAATGAACTTTCTATAATGGTGCCATATTTCAAGTCTATAGTTCATATGGAGCTGACTCTTAATTTTTGTTCTCGTATGGAGCAATGCTGGGGCAAAAGAGCTCCAAAAATGAGGATTATTACAATATAGGATTTCCTTCATTAAGCATAGTTTAACAAAAAAGGCATTAAAATATAAGCCTCTAATTCCCATTAAAAGCTTACCCATATGAAAGGATAGAGCTTGTTACCAAGGAAGCCTATTGTTAGACCGAGAAAAATTACCACTTTTTTCCGATAAAAACTATAAATTTATGCTAATTCTACTCGGATTGGAGTTCTGTCTTCAAAAATAAGAAACTACAAAATATATCCTACCCGACAGTTTAAGTCTCGAGTTTGTATCATGACGGGAAGTAATTTTAAAATGCAAATATAAAAACCTCTACACCCATTTACATGTTTTCTTATGGGCCAAAAAGGGCCAAAATAGCCCCTCAAAATAGCAATTTTGCCAGTTTCGGATTTTTTCCTTTGGTTGTGGCTGAAAAGCTATTATCATACCAAATTTAAAGTTTCCAACACATCTGGAAGTGCCTCATAATTTTGTATCCTCCTATATATATATATATATACTAGTTAATGTGTGCTTGCATTCTGCAAGCATTTTCAAATTTTAGTATTTTTACAAATTGAAATTATTCCCAATCGATGTTGTACATAATAATATAACCGTGTCAAATTTTGAGTTTGTAGCTCATTTAGAAATACCATATAATTTTAATCCTCGTATAGGGCAATAATGGAGCAAAACAGCCCCTAACATTATGAATTTTTACATTCTAAGATTTTTTCCATCTCTTGTAACTAAAAACCCATAATTCTGCCAAATTTCAAGTTTGTATCTCATTAATAAGTGCCTTATAATTATCACATTGATATGGGGCCGGAAAAGGGCAAAACCACCCATTAAAAATTGGAATTTTTGCAATTTTATAGTTTTATCTTAGGTTGTAATGAAATTTCTATAACCGTGCCAAATCTCAAGTCTCTGGCTCCTATGCAGCTGCATCGTCTTTTTTGTTCTCGAATGGGGCAGTAATGGGGCAAAACTGGCCCAAAAATTAGGATAATATCAATATCAGATTTCCTTCATTAGGTGTAGTTTAACATTAACAGCATTAAAATATAAGCCTCTGATTCCCATTAAAAGCTTACCCATATGAAAGGTTGGAGCTTGTTACCAAGGAAACCTATTGTAAGACCCAGAAAAATTACTACTTTTTTGAGATAAAAACTATAAATTTACGTTAATTCTACTCGGATTTGAATTCTGACATCAAAAATAAGAAACTACAATTTATATCCTATCCGACAGTTTAAGTCTCGAGTTCGTATCTTGATGGGAAGTAATTTTAAAATGTAAATATAAAAACCTCAGCACCAATTTACATGCTTTCTTATGGGAAAAGAATGGGGCAAAAAGGGGCCAAAGTGGCCCATCCAAATAGGAATTTCAACAGTTTCGGATTTTTTCCTTTGGTTGTGACTAAAAACCTATAATCCTACCAAATTTCAAGTTTCCAGCACATCTGGAACTGCCTCATAATTTTGTATCCTCCTATATATATATATATATGATACTAGTTAATATGTGCTTGCATTCTGCAAGCATTTTCAAATTTTAACATTTTTACAAATTCAAATTTATCCCAAGCGATGTTTTACATAACATATAACCATATCAAATTTGGAGTTTGTTGCTCATTTAGAAGTGCCTTATAATTTTATCCTCGTATGGAGCAATAATGGAGCAAAACAGCCCCTAACATTAAGAATTATTATACTCTCAGATTTTTTCCATCTGTTGTAACTAAAAACCCATAATTCTACCAAATTTCAAGTTTGTATCTCATTAAGAAGTGCCTTATAATTATCATACCCGTATGGGGCCGAAAAAGAGCAAAACCACACATTAAAAATAAAAATTTTTGCAATTTTACAATTTTATCTTAGTTTGCCATGAAAATTCTATAATCGTGATAAATTTCAAGTCTCTAGGTCCTATGCAGCTGACTCACATTTTTTGTTCTCGCATGGGACCGAAAAGGGGCAAAACCGCCCCTTAAAAATGAGAATTTTTGTAATTTTATAATTTCATCTTAGGTTGCAATGAAATTTCTATAACCGTGCCGAATTTCAAGTCTCTAGGTCCTATGCAGTTGCATCGCCTTTTTTGTTCTCGAATGGGGCAATAATGGGGCAAAACAGCCCCAAAAATGAGGATTATATCAATATCGGATTTGCTTCATTAGGTGTAGTTTAACATTAACAGCATTAAAATATAAGCTGCTGATTCCCATTAAAAGCTTACCCATATGAAAGGATAGAGCTTGTTACCAAGGAAACCTATTGTTAGACCCAGAAAAATTAGCAATTTTTTGCGATAAAAACTATAAAATTACGCTAATTCTACTCGGATTTGCATTCCGTCTTCAAAAATAAGAAACTACAATTTATATCCTATCCGACAGTTTAAGTCTCGAGTTTGTATCTTGAGGGGAAGTAATTTTAAAATGCAAATATAAAAACCTCTACACCAATTTACATGTTTTCTTATGGGCAAAAAATGGGGCAAAAAGGGGCCAAAATAGCCCTTCAAAATAGTAATTTCGACAGTTTCGGATTTTTTCCTTCGGTTGTGACCAAAAACCTATAATCCTACCAAATTTCAAGTTTCTAGCACATCTGGAAGTGCCTCATAATTTTGTATCCTCCTATATATATGATATATATATATATACTAGTTAATATGTGCTTGCATTCTGTAAGCATTTTCAAATTTTAGCATTTTTACAAATTCAAATTATTCCCAATCGATGTTGTACATAATCATATAACCATGTCAAATTTGGAGTTTGTTGCTCATTTAGAAGTGCCTTATAATTTTAATCCTCGTATGGGGCAATAATGGAACAAAACAGTCCC
The DNA here is from genome assembly GCA_036926305.1 of Uropetala carovei. Taxonomy (NCBI): domain Eukaryota; kingdom Metazoa; phylum Arthropoda; class Insecta; order Odonata; family Petaluridae; genus Uropetala; species Uropetala carovei. The sequence goes on from JAXCHB010000188.1 coordinate 4,193,889, forward strand.
TAACGTTTTGAATTATTCCACACTCAGTTTTTTTTTATCTGTTGTAACTAAAAACCAAAAATTCTGCCAAATTTCAAGATTGTATCTCATTAAGGAATGCCTTATAATTGTCACACTCGTATGGGGCCGAAAAGGGGCTAAACCACACATTAAAAATTCGAATTTTTGCAATTTTACAATTTTATCTTAGGATGCAATGAATTATCTATAACCGTGCCAAATTTCAAGTCTCTGGGTCCTATGCAGCTGCATCAGCTTTTTTGTTCTTGAATTGGGCAATAATGGGGCATAACAGCCCTAAAAATGAGGCTTATATCAATATCGGATTTCCTTATTAGGTGTAGTTAAACATTAACAGCATTAAAATATAAGCCTCTGACTCCCATTAAAAGCTTACCCATATGAAAGGATAGAGCTTGTTACCAAGGAAACCTATTGTTAGACCCAGAAAAATTAGCAATTTTTTGCGATAAAAACTATAAAATTACGCTAATTCTACTCGGATTTGCATTCCGTCTTCAAAAATAAGAAACTACAATTTATATCCTATCCGACAGTTAAGTCTCGAGTTTGTATCTTGAGGGGAAGTAATTTTAAAATACAAATATAAAAACCTCTACACCAATTTACATGTTTTCTTATGGGCAAAAAATGGGGCAAAAAGGGGCCAAAATAGCCCTTCAAAATAGTAATTTCGACATTTTCGGATTTTTTCCTTCGGTTGTGACCAAAAACCTATAATCCTACCAAATTTCAAGTTTCTGGCACATCTGGAAGTGCCTCATAATTTTGTATCCTCTTATATATCTATACTATAAGCTCTCTTCTTACAGAGGAGGATATAGGAGGATACTAATGTCTGGCCCAAACTACAACAGTTGGATAGCTGAAATTTTCAGAAATTGTAGGCGGCATGGAGAAACCGACAGAAAAATTGAGATCTACTATCTAAGTGTCTTGGGTTCGACTCCAGAAATTCCGAAATTTGCGTTTTTTCCCATAAGAAAATTTGAAAATTAATTTTGGGCACTTTCCGATAAGATAGAGAATTGAAACTTGGACGGTTGTTAGATATCCACGAGATCTATTGAGAACCGTTATCACCTTTACCGCAAGTCGCATGGGTTCGACTCGAGACGACTCGGTATATCTCCCATAAGAAAGCATGGAAAACATTAATTCCTCATATAGACGAAAGTAAGAGGAATAAAGAGCTGATATTTTCAGGGTTTGTAGATGTCATTGGAATATCTCCATAGTATTTGGAACTCCTGCGTAGGTATCATCGGTTCGACTCCAGGCAGCCTCAAATTTGAGATTATTTCCCATAAGAAAAGCATTGAAATTGGTGCAGGGCACTTTTGAGTTTAAAATTTATTTGTCGGCTCTTACTCTTTATAATAAAATTAGATAAATGCTTGCAGAATGCAAGCACACATTCATTAGTATCGTATATCCTCCTCTGTAAGAAGAGTGCTTATAGAATGATACTAGTTGTTATGTGCTTGTATTCTGCAAGCATTTTCAAATTTTAGCATTTTTACAAATTAAAATTATTCCCAAGCGATGTTGTACATAATGATATAACCTCAAATTTGGAGTTTGTTGCTCATTTAGAAGTGCCTTATAATTTTAATCCTCGTATGGAGCAATAATGGAGCAGAACAGCCCCTAACATTATGAATTTTTACATTCTAAGATTTTATCCATCTGTTGTCACTAAAAACCCATAATTCTGCCAAATTTCAAGTTTGTATCTCATTAAGAAGTGCCTTATAATTATCACACTCGTATGGGGCCGAAAAAGGGCAAAACCACACATTAAAAATAGGAATTTTTGCAATTTTATCTTAGTTTGACATGAAAATTCTATAATCGTGCGAAATTTCAAGTCTCTAGGTCCTATGCAGCTGCCTCACATTTTTTGTTCTCGCATGGGTCCGAAAAGCGGCAAAACCGCCCTTTAAAAATGAGAATTTTTGTAATTTTATAATTTCATCTTAGGTTGCAATGAAATTTCTATAACCGTGCCAAATTTCAAGTCTCTGGGTCCTATGCAGTTGCATCGCCTTTTTTGTTCTCGAATGGCGCAATAGTGGGGCAAAACAGCCCCAAAAATGAGGATTATATCAATATCGGATTTCCTTCATTAGGTGTAGTTTAACGTTAACAGCATTAAAATATAAGCCTCTGATTCCCATTGAAAGCTTACCCATATGAAATGATTGAGCTTGTTACCAAGGAAACCTATTGTTAGACCCAGAAAAATTAGCAATTTTTTGCGATAAAGACTATAAAATTAAGCTAATTCTACTCGGATTTGCATTCCGTCTTCAAAAATTAGAAACTACAATTTATATCCTATCCGACAGTTTAAGTCTCGAGGTAGTATCTTGACGGGAAGTAATTTTAAAATGTAAATATAAAAACCTCTGCACCAATTTACATGCTTTCTTATGGGAAAAAAATGGGGCAAACAGGGGCCAAAATTGCCCCTCAAAATATGAATTTTGCCAGTTTCGGATTTTTTCCTTTGGTTGTGACTAAAAACCTATAATCCTAGCAAATTTCAAGTTTCTGGCACATCTGCAAGTGCCTCATAATTTTGTATCCTCATATACCGTATTCACCCGAATCCAAGACGACCCTGAATCTAAGACTACCCCCCATTTTGATGATTCCAAAAGAGAAAAAAGCTCAAATTGACCTTCATGACTACAAAAATTATAAATCTTGTGAAATATTTATTTTCTCTTATACTTTTCTTGAATGTCATTGTCTTTTAACATTTTAAAATCATAAGATCACATCACAAATAGAACCATTCAGGTTTTCAAACAAATTAAATGGTAGCATTCATTTTAAGATAACATTAAAAATAAAGTAAATATATTGAAAGAATATACTCATTTCAGGACAACAAAGAAACATTTCAATCCAAGTGCTGCATAAAATCATTTTATTGTGTTAGTCATCATCACTGTCTATGCAACATTCACTATTTTCCTCTTGCTCACTATCTTTATCACTCTCAACTTCATCATCAGTCTCCCACAAAACATCATCCTCACTCCCATCCATGGCATTAGATAAGCAGCATTTCTTAAATCCTTTCACTATTACTTTTGCATTTATTTGTTGCCACGATGCCCATTGGCAGAGCATTGCAACTTCAGGTTTCTTAAGATTTCCTTTTGGTGTTAAAGTGTGAGTTCCACTCTGTAACCACTCAGAATACAAAACCTTTAAATTATTTTTAAAACACTTATTGACAGCAACATCTAAAACTTGAAGTTGCGATGTCATTCCTCCAGGTATTACAATAAGATCAATATTCATCGCACTCATCATGTTTTTAATTTCAGGAGATAAGTGTCCTTGAATGCATCCAGTGAAAGCATTGCTCTTTGTTTCAGCAAAGCTCCTGGCCGTCTATTCCACACCATATTTAACCAATCTCTCATTAGTTCTTTAGTCATCCACCCCTTTTCTGGACACCTAACTATTATTCCACTTGACAAATGTTCCTTAGGCATTGTTTTCCGCTTTAGAATCACATGTGGTGGTAATTTAGTCCCATCTGTTAAAACCGCCAACATTACCGTGACTCGCATTTTTTCGTTGCCTGTAGTTTTAATTAGGACGGACTTCGCACCTTTTTCATTCACAGTATAATTAGATGGCATGTAGAAGAAAACCGGAGTTTCATCGGCATTTCCTATTTGGCTCAAAAGGTAATTATTGCTTTTTCTAAGTCCAATTGCGTATTTCTGGTAAGCGAGTAGTTTTTCTACATAGTCTTCTGACACAACGAAGTTCGTCGCCGTAAAGAAAAATTATTTCGTCGCATCATTCTCACGCACCAACTTCTGCTGGCCTTGAATTCTTGCAATGATATATTAAGTCCTCTAGTAATTTCATTAGCTTTAAGTATAATACTTTCAGTCGAAACAGGCATACCGTTCTTCCTCATGGTGCGCACAAACTTGACTACTTCTTCATCAATGCCATGAAATCGGCATAATTTTGGACCACTGAGCGACTTCTTTGTGGCTTTGGCTTTTTCTAGTTCCTGTTTTGAGAGTTTCCATCGACGCACATTTGCCTCAGATACACCGAACTTTCTACTCGCATCACAGTTATTAGTTTTTTCGGCGTAATTTATCACGATCAGCTTAAAATTTGTATCTTAGCTCCGTCTAATTCCTTTGTTAACTTTCCCTTTGCACTCTGCCACGTACTTCAACATAATCTGTCATTTTAACTTAAGGGTTGTGCATTTAAATCAAGAATGCACAACGCAAAATTACTGTCACACTTAGTGAATCGCGGTGCGTCGTTTGAAAGGGGAATCCCAATGATTTCCGCTCTCATTTGTTTTGACATTGCGGTTGGCATTACGTGCAAGGTGAAAGTACGTCTCTGTGTTATGATCGTCGACGATGATTATTAGTCTAAATAATTATTATTCCCGTCATGTTTTTCTTATTGTTATTACTATTTGTTTATTTCACGTCTTTATGTACGTACTTGAATTTGCTGTTGTGAATTGTTTACTCTAATATACCATTTGTTGTAAAAACCATTGATTAAATGCTTAAATATACTTTGTATTCGAATGTAAGACGACTCTTGATATTTACAGCTGAAAATTTGGAAAAAAAGGTCGTCTTAGATTCAGGTGAATACGGTATATATATATAATATATATATCATGTGTAAGAAGCATCTATATATTATAGATATATATATATATAGGAGGATACAAAATTATGAGGCACTTCCAGATGTGCTAGAAACTTGAAATTTGGTAGGAATATAGGTTTTTGGTCACAACCGAAGGAAAAAATCCGATACTGGCGAAATTCCTATTTTGAGGGCTTTTTCTGGCCCCCTTTTGCCCCATTTTTGGCCCCTAAGAAAACATGTAAATTGGTGTAGAGGTTTTTGTATTTGCATTTTAAAATTACTTCCCGTTAAGATACGAACTCGAGACTTAAACTATCGGATAGGATATAAATTGTAGTTTCTTATTTTTGAAGACAGAATTCAAATCCGAGTAGAATTAGCGTAAATTTATAGTTTTTATCAGGAAAAAGTGGTAATTTTTCTGGGTCTAACAATAGGCTACCTAGGCAACAGTCTTAATAGTTTCATATGGGTAAGCTTTTAATGGGAATCAGAGGCTTATATTTTAATGCCTTTAATGTTAAACTATGCCTAATGGAGGAAATCCTATATTGTAATAATCCTCATTTTTGGAGCTCTTTTGCCCCAGTATTGCTCCAATTGAGAACAGAAATGATGAGGCAGCTGCATATAACCCAGAGACTTGAAATTTGGCCTGGTTATAAAACCTTTATTGCAACCGACGATAAAATAAAACTGCGAAAATTCCAAATTTTAAGGGCGGTTTTGCCCTATTTATGACCCATACCATGGTGAAAATAATACGGCAATTCTTAATGAGATGCAAACATGAAATTTTGCAGAATTATGGATTTTTAGTTACAACAGAAAGAAGAAATTCCATACCGTTAAAATTCGAAATCTTAGCTACTGTATTGCCACATAATTGTCCCATGCAACGAGTAAAATTATAATGCACTTCTTAATGAGCTACAAAGTTGAAATTCGTTACGGATATATGATTTTGCACAAAATTGATTGGGAATAATTTGAAATTGTAAAAAGGCTAAACATCAAAAATGCTTGCAGAATGCAAGCACACATTAACTAGTCTATAATATATAGATGCTTCTTACACATGATATCTATAATATATAGATGCTTCTTGCACATGATATCTATAATATATAGATGCTTCTTACACATGATATATATATATATATACTAGTTAATATGTGCCTGCATTCTGCAAGCATTTTCAAATTTTAGCCTTTTTACAAATTCCAATTATTCCCAAGCCCCAAAAATGAGGATTATATCAATATCGGATTTTCTTCATTAGCTGTAGTTTAACATTAACAGCATTAAAATATAAGCCTCTGATTCCCATTAAAAGCTTACCCATATGAAAGGATAGAGATGGTTACCAAGGAAACCTATTGTAAGACCCAGAAAAATTACTTTTTTTTTGGGAAACAACTGTAAATTTACGTTAATTCTACTCGGATTTGCGTTCCGTCTTCTAAAAAAACAAACTACAATTTATATCCTATCCGAAAGTTTGAGTCTCGAGTTCGTCTCTTGACGGGAAGTAATTTTAAAATATAAATATAAAAACCTCTGCACCAATTTACATGCTATCTTATGGGCAAAAAATGGGGCAAACAGGGGCCAAAATAGCCCCTCAAAATAGGAATTTTGCCAGTTTCGGATTTTTTCCTTTGGTTGTGACTAAAAACCTATAATCCTACTAAATTTCAAGTTTCTGGCACATCTGGAAGTGCCTCATAATTTTGTATCCTCATATATATATATATATATATATATATATATATATATATATATATATATATATCTATAATATATAGATGCTTCTTACACATGATATATTATATATATATATATGAGGATACAAAATTATGAGGCACTTCCAGATGTGCCAGAAACTTGAAATTTGGTAGGATTGTAGGTTTTTGGTCACAACCAAAGGAAAAAATCCGAAACTGTCGAAATTACTATTTTGAAGGGCTATTTTGGCCCCTGTTTTCCCCATTTTTTGCCCAAAAGAATACATGTAAATTGGTGTAGAGGTTTTTATATTTGCATTTTAAAATTACTTCCCGTCAAGATACGAACTCGAGACTTAAACTGTCGGATAGGATATAAATTGTAGTTTCTTATTTTTGAAGTCAGAATTCAAATCCGAGTAGAATTAACGTAAATTTATAGTTTTTATCTCCTAAAAGTAGTAATTTTTCTGGATCTTACAATAGGTTTCCTTGGTAACAAGCTCTATCCTTTCATATGGGTAAGCTTTTAATGGGAATCAGAGGCTTATATTTTAATGCTGTTAATGTTAAACTAAACCTAATGAATGTAATCCAATATTGATATAATCCTCATTTTGGGGCTGTTTTGCCCCATTATTGCCCAATTCGAGAACAAAAAAGGCGATGCCGCTGCGTAGGAACCAGAGACTTGAAATTTCGCACGGTTATAGAAATTTCATTGCAACCTAAGATAAAATTATAAAATTACAAAAATTCTCATTTTTAAGGGGCGGCTTTGCCGCTTTTCGGCCCCATGCGAGAACAAAAAATGCGAGGCAGCTGCATAGGACCTAGAGACTTGAAATTTGGCACAATTATAGAATTTTCATGGCAAACTAAGATAAAATTGTAAAATTGCAAGAATTCCAATTTTTAATGAGTGGTTTTGCCCCTTTTATGCCCCATACGAGTGTGATAATTATAAGGCACTTCTTAATGAGATACAAACTTGAAATTTGGCAGAATTATGGGTTTTCAGTTACAACAAATGGAAAAAATCTGAGAGTGTAATAACTCATAATGTTAGGGGCTGTTTTGCTCCATTATTGCCCCATACGAGGATTAAAATTATAAGGCACTTCTAAATGAGCAACTAACTCCAAATTTGACATGGTTATATGATTATGTACAACATCGATTGGGAATAATTTGAATTTGCAAAAAGGCTAAAATTTGAAAATGCTTGCAGAATGCAAGCACATATTAACTAGTATAATATATATATCATGTGTAAGAAGCATCTATATATTATAGATATATATGAGGATACAAAATTATGAGGCACTTACAGATGTGCCAGAAACTTGAAATTTGGTAGGATTATAGGTTTTTAGTCACAACCAAAGGAAAAAATCCGAAACTGGCAAAATTCCTATTTTGAGGGGCTATTTTGGCCCCTGTTTGCCCCATTTTTTGCCCATAAGAAATTGTGCAGAGGTTTTTATATTTGTATTTTAAAATTACTTCCCGTCATGATACGAACTCGAGACTTAAACTGTCGGATAGGATATAAATTGTAGTTTCTAATTTTTGAAGACGGAATGCAAATCCGAGTAGAATTAGCTTAATTTTATAGTTTTTATCGCAAAATATTGCTAATTTTTCTGGGTCTAACAATAGGTTTCCTTGGTAACAAGCTCTATCCTTTCATATGGGTAAGCTTTCAATGGGAATCAGAGGCTTATATTTTAATGCTGTTAATGTCAAACTACACCTAATGAAGGAAATCCGATTTTGATATAATCCTCATTTTTGGGGCTGTTTTGCCCCATTATTGCCCAATTCGAGAAAAAAAGGCGATGCCGCTGCGTAGGAACCTGAGACTTGAAATTTGGCACGGTTATAGAAATTTCATTGCAATCTAAGATAAAATTATAAAATTACAACAAATTCTCATTCTTTGCCGCTTTTCGGCCCCATGCGAGAACAAAAAATGCGAGGCAGCTGCACAGGACCTAGAGACTTGAAATTTGGCACAATTATAGAATTTTCATAGCAAACTAAGATAAAATTGTAAAATTGCAAAAATTCCTATTTTTAATGGGTGGCTTAGCCCCTTTTCGGCCCCATGCGAGTGTGATAATTATGAGGCACTTCTTAATGATATACAAACTTGAAATTAGGCAGAATAATGGGTTTTTAGTTACAACAGATGGAAAAAATCTGAGAGTGTAATAACTCATAATGTTAGGGGCTGTTTTGCTCCATTATTGCCCCATACGAGGATTAAAATTATAAGGCACTTCTAAATGAGCAACTAACTCCAAATTTGAGATGGTTATATGATTATGTACAACATCGATTGGGAATAATTTGAATTTGGAAAAATGCTAAAATTTGAAAATGCTTGCAGAATGCAAGCACATATTAACTAGTATATATATATATCATGTGTAAGAAGCATCTATATATTATAGATATCATATAGGAGGATACAAAATTATGAGGGACTTCCAGATGTGCAAGACCCTTGAAATTTGATAGGATATAGGCTTTTGGTCACACCCGATTTAAAAAATCCAAAACTGGTGAAGTTCCAATTTGAGGGGCTATTTAGGCCCATTTTCTCCCCATTTTTGCCCCATAAGATAACGTAAATCGGTGTAGAGGTTTTTTTGTTTGCATTTTAAAATTCTTTCCCGTCAAATACGAACTCGAGACTTAAACAGTCAGAAAGGATATAAATTGTAGTTTCTTATTTTTGAAGATAGAATTCATATCCGAGTGGAATTAGCGTAAATTTATATTTTTTATCAGAAAAAATAATTTTTCTGGATCCAGGAATTGTCTGCCTAGATAACAGGCTTAATGCTTTCACATGAAAAAAGCTCTTAATGAGAATCAGAGGCTTATATTTTAACTAGGGTAATGTCCGTTAAAATATTGAAGGTTGAATTACAGATAGATAGATTATTATTATTTTCATTTAAAATAATTAATATCACACTTTTACACATGAAATATTTTGCCTAACACAACATTTCTAGTGAATATTATGTTGTTGACGGGCTATCTTTAGTTAAACTTAAAATAGTTGCCTCTCTTTCCTTCCCACCCCCCCCCCCCCCTTTCATACCCTCTCTCTCCCTCTCCCCCATCTTACCCTCTCTCCCTCTCACACCCCTCCCCCTGCATCCTCTGCTTCCCTCTCCTTCTCGCTCCTCCCTTTACCGCTCTGTCCCCCCCTCTCAGTCGTATTAAAAGCATTCAAAGCACGTTTATCTTATCCAACTTCTAACTATATATTAATTTAACGTTGTCGTCTTTAGACATTTGTTTACAATTTATATCGGCGTATTTCTCGAGAACCGTTCGTCGTAAAAATATGCGGTAAACGGCGTTTTGTTTCTACTGGCTTTGAGATGCCTGGATAAATATTTTCGTTTGCTAAAGTGTCCCGGGTTCGAATCCAGGAGACATTAATATTTTCCCATAAGTTTACACGGGATTTTCGATTTTCCTAAGTGCAAGGTTTTCTTCGTTCGTTAAAATACGTAAATATGGACCGATTTTCTTCTTTTTTGCTTTATTTGACGGTTAAAGCTCTATACTATCTTATTCTTGCCATGCTTATACGTTACACGGTCGAAGTTTTCAGAAATATGCATTATTTTTCGAACTTTTGCGGATTTTTCGTACTCTTTTCGGGCGTTGCCAAGGCGACCGTCATTGTTGCCTCCGATTCAATTACTATCAATTATTCCTTCAAATAAGAGAAATAATCGCGTTATTCGCTTCGGTTTAACATAAGCATCGAAATTAATGAAGCGTAGCAACGTAAATATTTACGGATAATTATTTTGTTGGCTGCGTATGGGAAGCGTTTCTATGTGTGTCAATAACATGTGTATAACGAACAAGGTCCCAGCGTATTGAGTTTTATTTTAAATTGTGCAATTAATTTTTTTTGTTTCGTTTCATCGTTTGAATGCTGGAATCTTACCTTTTTGTAAGTAGAACCATCATATTACACGTATGTAATCATGATTACCGCAAATAGGCTCACGCATCAATTATAAATTAGATAAGAATAGGGACGCACGTTACTTTGTAAACACATTATATGGTTATCTTCTCTTCATTGACAATCTAAATAAACGGTTGCATTGACGTCGCCTTTATAGTAGGTCCTGTAAGAAGTTAAAAGCAGTCGTTGATAGACACTTGAAGTAAAGCAATTGTTTGTCAGTTCGTCTATAAGGATGCAACGATAATCATTGGAACTAAGGTAAGGTAGAGCTATTAGCCCAGCTACAGCTGCCAGAGAAAGGAAGAGGAGCCAGAGATCAAAGGAAGAGTATTGTAGGAAAGAGAGAGAAAGAGATGCGGAAGCTCATAGGATTGCCCGTGTAGATGAGGAGCGGAGAGTACTACAAAGACAAAGAAATAGAGAAACACGTCAAATGAATAGGGAACAAAGAAGATCTAACCTAGGGCCGAACTATTTAAATTATTTGCATTTAATTTATTTCATTAATTATTCAATCAAAATTATTTCGCTAAACTTTCAGTTTATTTAAATCGCGTTGAGGATCGAAGATCCGGGGCTGCCCTACTAGTATCCATAAGGGTTGAATTAACAATATGATATAGAGGTCTAACAATGGAATTGGTAGGCAAGGCAAGATCCCCTTAAAATGGCTAGATTTCCTGAAACTGTGTGAATTAAACGTTTACATTGAGAACTTTCGAACTGTAGGCGGAAAAAGATGAACAGAATAAGAAACTTTATAATGTTTTCTTCAAAATGGTTTATATCCGAAGATTGTATGTCAATTCTTTCTAATTTTAATCTAAAAAAGAATGAAAGCCTGCACGTTGAAATGTTCCTTTTCACGTGTTATCTTGTGGGAAATAGAAAATGTCTCCAGGAATCGAACCCGGGTCTTTGATCTCAAGTTTAATACGTTAAAACGTAATTTTATTATATCATAATGCTATCCTGAAAATCACATCAAATTCGGTTCATTAATTTGCGAGATATTAAGCTTCAGCCTTTGCTGACAGACACGTAGACATTGCCTTTTATTATATTTTAATGCCGTTAATGTTAAACTACACCTAATGAAGGAAATCCGATACTGATATAATCCTCATTTTTGGGGCTGTTTTGCCCCGTTATTGCCGCATACGCGAACAAAAAAGGCGAGGCAGCTGCATAGGACCTAGAGACTTGAAATTTGGCACGATTATAGAAATTTCATGGCAATCGAAGATAAAATAAAATATAGTGATTCAATCATCAAATTCTAGTGTCTTTTAAACGCAAGCGAAGGCAAATGAGGTAGTTTTGAATGTAGCAGGGGAAGAGAGGAACTTAATTAGAGTAATAATGGATAGACAGGAGAAATGGGTGAGTCGAAATTTGAAAAAAAATTCGTGAAAGAAGTCATAGAAGGAAGAATGTAAGGAAAATGCAAAGGAAGAAGATTTTGGTGACCACATATTTAGTGGTGTCTAAAACTTACCGGAAGGTAGAAGTATTATATATACGTGAAAATATTCAAAGTAATATTTCGTTGAATTACTATAAGAGTTGGAAAAAAAATGCACCACCCGGGAATCGAACCCGGGTCGCAAGAATGGGAATCTTGCATGATACCACTACACCAGTGGTGCTTACGTTTTTGCAGTGAATTGAAGGAAGTTATGATTGCCCACCTTCCGAAATAATACATTTTTGTTTAAAAATATATTTAATTTTACCATATGAATGTCTACGGAGCATTTATTCCACTAACTTAAGATAATTTATAGCTACTTTTTCAAATAATTCTGTTCTGATACGACATTGTCTCCCACAATGCTTTACTCCGTCATTTGGCGTAGTAATATTCCACGAGAAGGATGTACACCGTTTCAAGAGGACCGAGTAAATTTGTTACGAAGACGAGGAGAGGTTTGTCAGTTATGTTATTAAGAAACTTCCTCCCACCACGTTTAAGTTAATTACTCAGCTGTGATTATGGTCACATTTTTAAATCTCTAATTCTTAAATAATAGTCTCTTCTGTCTATTTCATCTTTTCCTTACGTCGGCATATTAGGGCTCCCGCAGAAGCTGGAGAGGTTGGAAACACTGCGGGAATTTACTGCGAAGAAAGGCTGTGAAACCGAAGAGGATCAAGTAATGAAGTAAGAAGTGGAAGTAGAAAGCCTGTAATATAGAGGGTTCTGAGTACTAAAGTTAATCGTGTCAAAGTAATTCGGTAAATCTATTCCGACGGTTATTTTATTTAGTTGGTCTTCTTTTGGTACTAGCCTTTTTGTAATAAAATTCATTTAATGTGTAATTGTTTGAATGTTTAATTAGAATCTTTGAACCTTGGTGTAATTAAGGTGCTGTTGGACTTTGCCCTCCAGTCATGTTACTCATTTATTTATATGACGTTGCTACCAGGACAGTATTTTTGAGTGCTTGCTTAAACTTACCGTTTCCTTTTCAGTGGCCCGAAACCAGTGTTCCATATAGTAAATGGTAAAAGATCTGGCCCCAATCAGAGGTCACAACAAGAAGTAATAACTCCACAACACGAAGATTTAATAAAATTCATCTATGACTGTAAGTACGATATCGTTCGTCATAAGACTGAATTTTACTTATTATAAAATGTAGACTTAACGTGTTCATTCGGTATTGTATTTAACTAGATTATCTTGTGATCCAGTATTATTGAAAGTATGTTTTGTAATTCATTTACAGCATGGAGCAGAGTATGTAAGGAGTATGAAGAGGAGAGCACTGAAAATTGTCAAGGTAAATACTCCTATAAAAGTTACAATAAATTTAATTTCTAACCTATTTTAAATTGCAGATGAATTACGAACATTTCAATTGTTTCAGACAAGAAACATTTTTATGAAATTTCAGTAGATTTGGTACGTTTGGGTTACTCTGAAACGTTTTCTTCCCGTTTTCATTTGATTTTGCCAAACATTACAAATTAAAATTATCCATGTAACAGACAAGTTGCCGTGAAATTTTTCATATAGTGCATTAAAAAAATCAATTTGTCTGGTTTTATGACCAGTGTTTCTTTTTGGAAAAAATGGCATTCACAGGATTAAATGGATATACTTTTTACTCATAAAACTGCTTTAAATTGTTTCTGTAACCAAGTTCTCAATCAAGGTATTATCAGTACACACAATTTCGCATTTTTATGTTTGTATAATTTGATAGAACTTTTGAAGTGGTATCTATGTATTTTTAAACTAGGATCAGTGTAATTTCTTGTAAGAGAAAGGTCATGACTTTTTAACTGAAGTTGTATTCTTGTTTTTTTAGAATCTAGATCTTACAATTTATTAAAATTACATCACTTCTTTCTTTGCAAAAATCAATTGCATTTTTGGCATTGGTAATTTCAGTCTTGAAACTATTTCTTTCATGAAGTAGGGTCGTAGGGTAAGGTGATCAGATGTGCTATTTTTTCAAGGGCTTCTCTTTCCAAAATGTTAGTACTGGCCAATTTTCAATACTAATCAGGATACTCAAAAGTCTGAATACAAGTATTGCTTGATTATAAAAAGGTGTTAAAATTAGAAAGACCCAAAGACACATTTTTGTTGTGTACTTTAAGTAAACCACTGGAAACATAGGATAGTGTGAGAGAAGTTAATGTCACAGGATTTCGGATTTTCTTTTGTACATTTTATTATACACAACCAGATTTCTCAGAAGGATGGAATAGTCATTTTTAAAATTTTGAGAAATTTGATTAGATTTAATGATGCCCCATAACGTGAAACTAAAGAACAATGTTTCCCAACATGGTGGTCGTGGAGCCATGGCGCTCATCAGGGATTATTCAGGTGCGCACACATTTTCACAGATCATAAAAATAATAATTCTAGCAAAAAATTGTGACTGCCAATTGAATTAGCAACAGCAATCCTTGAAAATCTTTATCACAGACTACATGAAAATATGCTGACAAAATGATTATTAACCCCCCAAATTGCCGTTGCTTGGAAAAGAAAGTGTTGTTCATTGTATGCTGTTTGTGTCCTCGACCAAACTTAATAATCTCTATGCCTGCCAGTGGCAGTTCGTGGTGTAAAAAGTAGTTGAAGTGCTTGGTAAGGGTGGCAGGATGCCTACATGCCAGGCGCACCAGATCGCTCTAGTTTAGTAATACCGTTCCGCTAGCTTAACAGGTGTTCGGTTCAAAATATATTCTATTTCATACATTGCTGGTAATTGAATGTCAGCAAAATATACTTGAAAGGACAAAATCAATAAATTTTCAAATTTTCTAAAAGTTTAACAACCGGCTCACAAATTCCGGAAAAAAATAACAAACGGCAAGCTAGAGCCGGCTTCAACTCATCACTGCCAACATACATGCGTACTTATGTTAGTGCCCCCAATGCCTACGAACTATAATTTTACTAATGCTACAATATGTGCAAATATGTCAATGTTTTTCACAACTCACCCTATTCTTGTATATTAAGTCGATCCTCCTGTCTTTCAGAGCAGCAAATTTATCGATGATGTCTTTATAGAAAGGTATTGATGAGATTGGATAATATGTAGTTCCTTCTGTGCAGAAATGTTGGCTAGTGATGAAAGTCTCTCTTGTGATGTCATGTTTCTTGTGTAAGTTTTCAATCTCTTCAGACAGGAGAAGCTTCTTTCAAAAGAAACGCTTGTAGAAGGTATGGTCAGAACTAAGCAGAACAGTTTATAAGTTCCTCAAAAATATCCTTATCTTCTTGCAGTACCTTAAGAATTTTTTCTGTTGTTAAGTTTCTGTAGGATTCATCAGCTTACAAGAGACAAAGTTCGTTCTTCAAACCTTGAATTTTGGTGAATAACCGTGGGTAGGATTGCTGTAAATTTTGAAGAGCTGTAGAAGGAAAATTTTTAGCATAATCTTCAAATTTTCTTGCATTAGCAAGGCTAATAAAGTGCAGTCTGTTACAGTCTTGAAATCTCATTTTCATTTCCATCAGAATGTTGTCCAAAATTTCTTAATATAAAATTCTGCAATTAAGAAAAACCTCATCCTCTGATGAAGCAGCATGGACTCTTCACAGAGTTATGCTCGTCAATTTTTTACTTTTCTCAGACAATGTAGAAAAATGCTGTTCGTTTCTTTTATTATTTATCAAGTCGCAAGTTATCTTTACCTTAGTGGCACAATAATTAATGTCTAAAGATTTTTTCTGCAGAACGTCGAAAAGAACATCAGTCAAAGCAAAAATATTGAACACAACAGCCAAAAACGTGAATTCAAAATTGTTCGTATCATTTAGAAACCCTTTACACAGATGAATAGATTGCTTCATCGTTCATAATTAATTCGAACACATGTTTTAGTTTGTCCCAATCTTCAATAAAGACCCGAAGAAGTTTGGAATTGGACCACCAGCGAGTTTCAGCCACGGTTGGAATTCGTCTAACGGCCACGGATTCAATTGTATGCATTCGTTTTTTTGAATGATGGGAAAACGAAGGAATTCCACTAACCGTTGCAAAAAATATACGACACTTAGATATTTTTTTAAAACTTTGCTGTAGTACCAAGTTTAGGCGATGGGCCATACAATGTACAAAAACAGCTTGAGGTGCCTTGTCTTTAATTCTCTTTTGAAGACCATTTAAATGTCCGGACATTACACTTGCACCTGCGCAACTAATTTATTTTCATAGCAAAATTCTTTTAAAAAGCCATCTAGCAGATCAAACAAATTTTCAGAAGATCTACCAGCACTAACATCGTAAAGTCCTAAAAACCGTTCAACCAATGTACCATCTGAATTCACTTACCTTAAAATGACAGAGCATTGTGACTTCTGAAATATTTCTGTGGTATCATCAACTTGAATAAAAAAAATGCTGTATTGTTAATTTCCATTTTCACATGGTCTTGTATGTACTCCGAAATGCATTCAATTAGTTCATTTTGTATTGTTTTTGAATTACCACTGAAAACAGTTTTAATTTTGCTGTAATGGTTTTGAATTTCTAAAGAACTTCTGGATATTAACAAAGCCAACAGTTCCTTAGAATTTCCACGATTTAAGGAAGAATTGGTTTTGTCGTGTCCAGGGACACCTTAACTATATGGGCTAAATGGGCTGCAGCCGTAGGGCGCCAGGCGCCGCCGCTCCACAAATAAAATATATGTATTTTTTTAAACTTCGCATCTTTGTAATTTAAACTCAAAAAGTATAAATTGTCATAGCCTTTTATTTCTCAAGAGGCTCGCCATCTATTACATCCTTCAGGTAGTGAATATGTGGCTACTTCCCTGTAATTCATAAATATTTTGAGCAATCGGAAATGCTAGGGGTTTTCTGAAAGTACGTACTATGTAGGACGGCAACATTAAAAAATTTCACACGCCGCACACTGTATACTGGACAGAATCATAATAGCTCTACTTCAGAGACTTCGAGCAGAAGTGAAGGTCTGGCGAATTTATGAGGGCTTAACGAAGGTTCAGGTTTACATCGGAAAATTCTCGGGCCATGTGATATCTTTCCATAGGCATTTCTCGATGCCAAAACACGATGATATAGAGGTTCATTCATATAGAATGCACACATCTACGAGACGAAACCTACGTCTGCTTGTACAAATATCCATACCACTTGAGATGGCAATCTGGACCTACATACACTGTGATAATTGTTTCTCAGTTCCCAGGAATCTTTGTCGAGCCCTGTGGCTAGTCCGATGGAAGTCTTTACAACGAAAGGTAGTCGGCAGTATTACTGTATTAAATACGTATTAAATTTACGTGAATGCAATTGCGATGTACATATACTTACACAGATTGAATCGTGTTGTTATTTTCAACATTCTCCGCAATCTACACATTAGGAGTTTTGTCCTTCTTTAGAATGGATCGTGAAGTAGGAAGAAAGTTCCATTCCAGTGCATCGAAAGAAAAAGAATAGCGAATTGGAGAAGATGGATTAAGAACTACATAAGTGAGTCTTATATTTTTTTATCAAAATCAATTAATTACTCAATCCGACAGTCGTGGTAACCTGTCCTGGTGTACAGAAATATCTAGTTTTGTGGTTTACCTTCGTTAGGGTTAGGAGAGCATTGACCAAACAAAATTTTTATTTATTTGTATTGCGACGATTATTTGGCAGTGATCCCTTTTCTCTGAGTAAGCAGTTAACAGTGGAGTGTTGAGTTATTTTGCTGAAATTACTCCGCAGACAAAGTACGTCGCGCGCCCGATAACTCGTGTGACAAATAAGAGCGTGCCCACTCGAGGGTTAAAATGTTTCCACAAAATTGTTATTAAAATAATCCATTTTCTTCCTATTTAATAATATTACGTGCACACACAAGGAAATTCAACGTATTTTTGTGAGATTGTTTATGTTAGCAACAATGAAGAAGTAACCATGCAAGAAATTTTCAATTTCAACTCGAATTAAGACATTCTCATATGATTTTATCGATAACGGCAACTCCTACAATATAAATGTATAGAAAAGAAAATACTCTTTACCAGTTATACAACTTTTATTTGAAAAATATTTTGATATGAGCAATACTTTACGAGATATGACGAAAATTTAATTTTTTGTCACCAGTAAAGTAAATGTAGAAAGAATTACTTTTAAGATGTTATTTATTTATAAACTGCGTTTTTATTTGTTTCTATTTTGTTTTTTATATTTTCTATTTTTTGTTTTAATAAAAACTAGTAGGGCAGCCCTGATCTCCGATCCTCAATGCGATTTAAATAAAATAATGGTTTAGTGAAATAAATTTTATTGAATAATTAATGAAATATAAATGAAATTCAAAGTATTAAAATAAAAAAGCCTCTTTTAATGAGTAATCCTACCAAATTTCAAGTTTCTAGCACATCTACAGATGTTAACAATAAATTGTAAACAAATGCTGACAGTCCTCAACGTTACCATTTTAAAATGTTATAGTATCAATTGAAACAAAATAAAAAACAAATTAATTGCACAATTTAAAATAAAACAATTCGCTGGGACCTTGTTTGTTATACACATGTTATTGACAGAGCTAGAAAAGCTTACCATACGCAGTCAACAGACTAATTATCCGTAAATATTTACGTTGCTATGCTTCATTAATTTCTATGCGAATAATGCTTTTCTCTCGTCTATTTGAAGGTTTAATTGGCATTAAATGAATCGGAGGCAACAATGAGAGTCTCCTTGGAAACGCCCGGAATGAGTACGAAAAATCAGCAAAACTTCAAAAAAGGATGCATATTTCTGAAAGCTTCGACTGTGTACCACGTAAACATTGCAAGAATACGATAGTGTAAAGCTTTCGCCCTCGAATAAAGCAAAAAAGAAGAAAATCGGTCCATATTTACGTATTTTAATGAACGAAAGAAAAAAACCTTGCACTCTAAAAAATCAAAAATCCCGTGTAAACTTATGGGAAAATATAAATGTCTCCTGGATTCAAACCCGGGACATTTTAGCAGACGAAAATATTTTTCCAGGGACCTCATAGCCAGTAGAAACAAAATGCCGTTTACCGCATATCTTTATGACGAACAGTTCTAGAGAAATACGCCGATATAAATTGTAAACAAATGTCTACAGACGTAAACGTAAAATTAGTATATAGTTAGATGTGTATTGTTTTCATTTATGATTAATAAATCGATGTGTATTTACGTATTTACTTTTACATTAAAAATTAGTAACCCTCACTCCACTATAAGAGGGAGCATCATGTTGCTAACCCAAACGTCTTAAGATGGGCGCCCTGGTCGTGTCCCCTAAACGTAAGTTCTTGCTTACTCAAATATAACGCTACATCAATCACTAGTTGCAGGAATTGTCGATTTAAACGGACATTTTCATTAAATTGGTGAGTCAACAGTCGCACATTTTCCTTGAGAGCATCAGCAATTGTATTTCTGCCTTTTTCGAAAGTTTTTAAATGTAATTTGCACTTTAAATGTTCTGCAGATTCTTTGTGTTTGTGTAGAGAATGAGTTATATTTTGAAAATCTCCAAATCCCTGTTTATTCCAAACCTTACTTTTAGTATTAAATAGAAGGCAAGGCCAACAAAATAATTTCTGCAAATTTCGGCTACTGCATAACCATATAAAGTGTGTAAACCAAGATCTTTTAAAAGTTATTTGGTAACATTTTCCACTTTCCTTAATTTCCTTTTCGAGGCAAATATCAAGTAAATACGTAGGTCGTCCACAATTTAAAACGTCTTTTTTGTCTTCATCCTTCCATCTGCAAAAGGATGTTTCTAACAAATTACAAATAATGTCATTAACAGGATACATAGCTTTATTAAATGTACTCACACGACAGTTTAAAATGATAAAATTGTTTGTAGAATTCCACTCGATGCACTTCACCACCGGTATAACCACTCACTCGCAATGAATTTAGAATCCGCTCGCCTGCTTACTCACAAGTGAAAAACACACACTGTAGGTTTCTCAGCACTTCCCTTGGCACCACAATGTGGCAAAAATAGCATCGCGGAGGCAGGAGTGGTGAGGCCGCATGATGTCACATTGTCATGGCAACCGCACGCAGGTGACGGAAAACTTTCAACCAAGGTCAAGTTGTTCACTTCGCTCGCATGATCCAAACGATGGCCGAGGCTCGCAGTAAAACCAGCCACACGAACTGACTGAACGTGCATTCCTAAAATCAAAATGCAATGTTTCATCTTCGCGATATTTTAAAATAAACAATTAATATAAAGTAAACAATTATTTAAAATAAACATATGCATTTTTCGATTAAAATAGGTGAAGTGGCACTTCACTTACTTCACCTGAATAGCCGCCACTGATGCTTGCATATGCTCATTAAAAAAATATTTTTGTAGGAAAAGGAAGCTGCATCTTGAAGGTATAAACATTTTGGTCTTCCGCTGTTTGTTTTGAATTTGAATGCACATTTGGACATATGGAGATTTGTAGAGATTGCTGAGGAATGATTTAGCCCCATATTTCATTGTAATATAACAGCTTACTTCAGAGCTCTGCAACCAGTGTGCCACGGCACACTACTGCACCACAATAAATTACCCTGTGTGTCGTGGTAAATTTTGAAATCCCATGCAAGGAAAAAACTCTATTTTATTCTTTTAATGCTAAGACCACAGGCACAAAATATCTGTTATGGTACGATTTCGTAGGCTCTCTCCGCTACTTGAAACCGAAACCAAGTTGCTTCTTAATTGGAGAATTGAAATTTTTATCATAGGATTATTTCATAATCCAGGCTAAATGATTTCAAAAATGTAGTTTTTGTCAATAATTGACTTCATCTGTCTGGGAAAGGTGGTTTTTATCTTTTTTTGTTGGCTACAGGGTGGTAAAAATGTTTTACGCAGTCTCGATAATTTTCTTTTGGTATGCCACGAAGTTTGAGGGAAACTGAAAGTGTGCCATGAAATTTAAATGGTTGCAGAGCACTGGCTTAGTTGATGTGGTAGCATGTTTGAAGACATATATGAAAATAAAAATATATACAAACACACACACAGGGCCTAGACATTTTGCTGCCTGAAGCGAGATATAATATGGCGCCCCTCAAAATTGGAATTTCGAAAGTTTTGGATTTTTTCCTTCGGTTGTGACCAAAAACCTATAATCCTACCAAATTTCAAGTTTCTAGCACATCTGGAAGTGCCTCATAATTTTGTATCCACATATATCATTTTATACTCTCTCTTCTTACAGAGGAGGATACTAATGTCTGGCCCAAACTACAATAGAAATTCTAGATGGCATGGAGAAACCGCCAAAAAAATTGAGTTATCCTGTCTAAGTGTCATGGGTTTGAATCCAGAAAAGCCGGAACTTGTGGTTTTACCCATAAGAAAAGCATTGAGGCATTTTTGAAAATTAATTTTGGGCACTTTCTGATAAGGTAGAGAATTGAAACTTGGATGGTTGTTAGATATCCACAAGGTCTATTGAGAACAGTTATCACTTTTAACGCAAGTGTCTTGAGTTCGACTCAAGACGACCCGGTATATCTTCCATAAGAAAGCATAGAAAAAATAAATTCCTTCATATAGACGAAACTAAGAGGAATAAAGAGTACATATTTTCAGGGTTTGTAGAAGTCATGAGAATATCTCCATATTATTTGAGAACTCCTGCGTAGGTGTCATCGGTTCGACTCCAGGCAGCCTCAAATTTGACATTATTTCTCATAAGAAAATATTGAAATTGGTGCAGGGCACTTTTGAGTTTAAAATTTATTTGTCGGCTCTTACTCTTTATAATAAGACTAGCAGAATTTCCCGTTGAATTACAACGGATTTAGTGAAGCTACTACAGCACAACATACAAACTATTTAAAATATATAGTAGATACTTTTAAAATTACAATTTGCTTTTCTTAATAATTAATCATATTTGCTTGTAACAATCCGTTTTTGAGCCTATTGCATTCAATTATAACGATAATTTTATTTCCTATCCTATTACTTTCGCCAAATCCAGCTTCATTTCTTGTGTAATTATGCCTATGAAATGTTTACATATATGTCTTATAAGCAAGAAATCCGTGAAAAAGCAACGTACAGTTGTCCATGATTGGACACTGACTCCGGTAAATGTACACCAGATACGTGAGCATATTTACGTTAATAAACATTATAATGTAGAATATAATGACTGTACTTACAAAAAATGTAAGATTCCAGTATTCAATAGACGAAAGAATGTTCCATTACTTTCATCAATCGTTATAAACACTTCCAGAATAATATCTATTTACATTCCTATCCATAAACATCGATCGTCTCGTTGCTTAAACAAAAGTGCGAATCGAATAACGCTAATCTTTCGTCTATTTATAAGCTTCATTGAAGCTAATTGAATCGGAGGTAACAATGACGGCTGTCGTGGTTACGCCCAGAAAGAGTACGAAAAATCCACAAAATTTCGAAACAAATAGCGTATTTCTGAAAACATCGAATGTGTAACACGTAAACTTCGCAGGAATAAGTTAATGTAGAGTTTTATTCATCGAATAAAGGAAAAACGAAAAAAATCTGTCCATATTTACGTATTTTGATGCTTGAAGGAAGAAAGTCAAGAAATGGATTCATACGTGTTATCTTATGTAAAAATGTTAATCCCCTATATTGGCAGCAATGATTAATCCCGGTTGACCAAACCCTGACAATTCACTAAGTTAGGATGTAAGGAAGAATCATACCAAATTTGGTTATTCTAGTTTTTACCATTTAGGAGTTCCATGAACAAACACAAATACACATACACGCAAACACGCTTCAAAATATATTATAGTAGATTAGATAAATGCTTGCAAGCGCACATTCACTAGTATATCTATAATATATAGACGCTTCTTACACATGATATATATATATACACACACACGTATATATATATATATATATATATATATATATATATATATATACATATATATACATATATATATATATATATATATATATATATATATACATATATATACATATATATATATATATATATATATATATATATACATATATATATATATATATATATATATACATATATATATATATATATAGGGCAACTAGGTGTTGAAGGAAACCCAGTGAACACTTACCGGAAGTAGAGCCGCTGGGGTGTTGGAGAGACACATTTGTAGAGGTTAGAGCTTTCGGGATGATCCCTTCGTCAGCACATGGACCCGCCTCACTCCAATCCTTTTTAGAGCGCCTCTCTTCCCACCCCACGCTCTCCTTCACCTACCATTCCTCCCCCACCAGCATCATCACCTTCTTGGATGTCGACCTCTCCATCCGAGAGAACCAAATCCACACCAAAGTGCATTTAAAACCTTCCAACCGCCTTCAATATCTCCACTTCCACAGCTGCCACCCCCTCCACACTAAAACTTCAATCTCCTATGCCCTAGCCTGCCGAGGACGGAGAATCTGCTCGGACAGAGACTCCCTTTCCGAGTTCTGCTCTGTCCTCGAAAATGCTCTCCTCCAATGCGGATACCCACCAGACCTGATTCGGGACCAAATCCGATGGGCTGTCGCACCCAGCACCCCTAACCCACACTGCAACCGCCTCGCAACCCCCGACTCTACCCCCCAACTCACCCTAATCACCACCTTCTATCCCGGCATCCACGATACCCTAAAAAGCATCATAAAGGCAGACCACCCAATCCTCACTTCCTCCCCCAACCAGGTCTCCTTCCCCACACCCCCAATCCTCTCCTTCCGCAGACCTCCCAACCTAGCCAACATCTTGTGGAGAAAAGAACCCCCATTACCCACTCCTCTGCACCCTGCAGGGTCTCGCCCCTGCCGCAGACCACGATGCCAAACATGCCCTATAAACCCACCCTCCAACTGATTCTCAAACCCCACCAGCAAGATCACCTACTCCATACCAACAGTACCACCCGCAACGTCATCTACCTACTAATCTGTACCCAATGCCCCACCTTTTACGTCGGACTCACCAGCAATTCCCTCAACATTCGCATGAATGGCCATCGCAACAGCGTTAGCCTTAAACGACAGCTACCCGTGGCCGTGCATGCGAATAACCACAATCTCAGTTTCAATGTTTGTTTCACGGTGAGGGCCATCCGCACCCTCCCGGACGACGCTTCCCCACCCCCAACTCCATCAATGGGAACTGGCCCATATCGAAATGTTAAACTCTTTCTCTCCTCCCGGCCTCAATATCCATTAATATTTCCTTCTTTCCACCCTCTCTTTCCCCTCTCCCCCTTCCCCCTTCTACATCCTCCAATCCCTGACCTTTCCATGCTCCCTTCCCTTCCACCTCCACACCTTCACCCCAGTGTCACTGCCATATCAGTTGTGTCTCTCTTGTGCTGAGGAAGGGATCTTCCCGAAAGCTCTAACCTCTACAAATGTGTCTCTCCAACACCCCAGCGGCTCTACTTCCGGTAAGTGTTCACTGGGTTTCCTTCAACACCTAGTTGCCCTAAATATCCTTACTTACCTTTCCTCTTCTGTAGTATTTATATATATATATATATATATATATATATATATATATATATATATATATATATATATATATAATATATATATCCCTTCCAACTGCCTAAGTTCACTGCCTCAAAGTCGGCGGAAGGGTGTAAACGGAGGCTAAAGGGCGAAGAACAGTGGTGTCCTCGGACACCGGTAGGTTCAACCATGCTGTGAAGTCTTTCTGCAATATCTCTGGCCAAAGTGAAAGAGGTACTCACCAACCCGCTCTGGGCCAGCGTGGTGTTTTAAGGCCCACAATCCCCCCATGACATGTACACCCATAATAAACGGCCCTCATTCTCTGGAGGCTGGATTGCCTCTGACCGTGGCAGTGGTCAGGAACAAGGCATGAAGGCAGAGGGTGCTAGGAATCCCCAGAGGTTAAACGCCCACTGCCACTCTCTCTCATCCTTACCCAATTTCTTTAACCTCAACCTAACAACCTTTAACTGCCGGACTTTGTCCAATGAAGATAAACTTCAAGAGCTCCAAGAACAACTGGAGAAGATCAAGTGGAACATTTTAGGTCTTAGTGAGGTGAGAAGAAAAGGTTAAGGCCTATTGGAGTTGAAGAGTGGACATATTTTTTATTACAGGGGAACTGACACAGGAAGAACAGGAGGAGTTGGATTCATCATCAACAAAAAATTGAAGAATAATATCGTGGAAATGGAAAGTTCATCCGAGCGGGCAGCTAGACTAGTGCTTCAAATAAATAAAAGATATCAACTTCAAATAGTCCAAGTTTATGCGCCAACGTCGTCATACTCCGATGAGGAAGTGGAAGATTTCTACCTAGAAGTTGGAGAACTGCACGACAAAGTAAGCTGCCATCTAGAAGTGGTCATGGGTGATTTCAATGCCAAGGTATGAGAAAAAAAGGAAGACGACAGCGCAGTTGGAAAATGGGGCTATGGAGACAGAAATGAACGAGGGGACCGACTTGTAGACTTTGCTGAATGTACTAGTCTATATATAATGAACACTTTCTTCAAAAAGAATCCCAATAGAAAATGGACCTGGAAAGGACCCAATGGTACCAAAAATGAAATTGACTATATACTAGTCAATAAGAAGTAATTGGCTGAAGACTGTTCCGTCAACAACCAGTTTAAAACTGGAAGCGACCATCGCTTGGTAAGATGCAGAATAAAATTCAACTCAAAGTCAGAAAGACAGAAGCTTTTAAAGAAGCCTAAGTCTATTATCAACACTCAGGTACTAAAAGAACGCAAAGAAGAATTTCAGCTCCAACTGAAAAATCGATTCATTGCACTGGAAGACCAAGAAGTTGAATCTCAATTTATAGAGATACTCAAGGAAACTGCTGAAGAAATAGGAGGAACAGTTAAAACAAAGCCAGAGAAAAAGTTGACCAAAAAAACAAGACTGCTGATGGAAAAAAGAAAAGGAAAATGATAATTACTAATGATCCTAAAGAAATATCCATTTTGCAGAACTAAACAAAACTATAAGGAAGTGCATCAAGGAAGATGTGAAAAAATATAATTATGAGCTAATCGAGAAAACTTATAGAAAACGATAGAAGTTACAAGAAAATGAAGCAACATCTCTCGATCGGAAAGAGACAGCTGGTGGCCTTGATGCTAGAAGATGGTTCCATAACCCATAGTAGGAAACTGATCCTGAAACGGGTACAAGAATTTTACACCAAGCTGTATGAGGATCCTCTAGGAAATGATGAAGTAAATGATGATGAAACATGCCCACCGAAGAGGTCCCAGATATCCTTCCGGAAGAGGTGAGACATGCAATCAGAAGTATGAAGAATGGAAAGGCATCTGGAATGGATAGTATCACAGCGGAAGTATTCAAAGCAATGGGTAATCATACGGAAACAATTCTCGCTAAGATTTTTAATTCCTGTCTGAGGAAGAAAAAGATACCAGAAACAAGGAACCACGCATGTATTATCCTTCTGCACAAGAAAGGTTCCAAAGAAGACTTGAATAACTACAGACCGATCAGCCTACTCCCAACAGTCTACAAAATATTCACCAAAATACTCACTATGCGCCTTCAAAACCATCTTGATTCTGCCCAACACAGAGAGCAAGCTGGATTTCGCAGTGGGTATAGCACGATGGACCACATCCAAGTCGTGAGAGAGGTAATCAGTCGGACT
Organism: Uropetala carovei; assembly: GCA_036926305.1. Taxonomy (NCBI): domain Eukaryota; kingdom Metazoa; phylum Arthropoda; class Insecta; order Odonata; family Petaluridae; genus Uropetala; species Uropetala carovei. The sequence goes on from JAXCHB010000188.1 coordinate 4,220,501, forward strand.
AACGAGTATGAATTACCTCTATGTATGTGCTTTATCGACTACCAGAAAGCATTCGACTCTGTCTGAACTTCGTCGGTGTTATGTGCACTAAAGAAACAAGGAGTAGAAGAAACGTACATAACCTTGATCAAGAATATCTACGAAAATGCGACAACATCTGTCCAGCTGCATGAAGAGACGAGTGCCTTTAAGGCCGAAAAGGGATTGAGACAAGGAGATACTATGTCCCCTAAGTTATTTACTGCAGCTCTAGAGGAAGTATTCAAAAGGCTAGACTGGGAGGAAAAAGGCATAAAGGTAAATGGAGAATATCTGAGTCACCTGCGCTTTGCAGATGATATCATACTGTTCGCAGGAAGCCCAGATGAGCTCCTTAGAAGAACTGAAGAGCTTAGCAAGCAAGCCGAGAAGCTGGACTTAAGATGAATCTTAATAAAACAAAGGTTATGTACAACTCCTTCACAAATTCTGAGAAGATAGATATCAACGGAGCAGAACTCGGAGAAGTAACCAGGTATGTTTACTTAGGTTAACTCATCACTACTGATGGTTCGCTTCTTGGAGAAATGAAGCGGAGAGTGAAGATGGCATGGAGTGCTTTTGGCAAGAATGAGAACATCTTTAAATCAAATATTCCAGTCTTCCTAAAAAGGAGACTGTATGACCAATGTGTTCTGCCTGTTCTGAGATATGGTTGTGAAACATGGACCATGAATGCCAGAATGATACAGCGCCTGCAAACAACACAGAGGGGCATGGAGAGATGCATGTTAGGGATCAGCCGAAGAGACCGGAAGAGGAAGGACTGGGTAAGAAAGAAGACGGGTGTCTGTGACGTGATTAGAAGAGTGAAGGTGTTAAAATGGCAGTGGGCAGGCCACATTGCTAGAAGAAGTGACCAGCGTAGGATGTCCAGTGTCATCGAATTGATCCCAAGAAACATCAAGAGCCCGAAAAGAAGACCGAAAGACAGGTGGGACAGAGAGATTGTTAAGTTCTTGGGGCAATCCTGGAGGAGGGAGGCAGTTGACAGGGAAAACTGGAAGAGTCTTCATCTGTCAGTGGACTGAAAAAGGCTGATGATGATGATGATGATGATATATAGGAGGATACTAATGTCTGGCCCAAACTACAATAGCTGGAGAGCTGAAATTTAATACATAGGTGAACCGAAAAAATAATCGGAGGAATAATTGCAGCAATTTGCAGTAATTTACCCGCTAAAAGAGTCTGGGGAAGCCTTCGTCCGTCAGTGGACTGAAAATGGCTGATGATGATGATGATATGTATGTATGTATATATACATATATATTGTGTGTGTGTGTGTATGTATATGTGTGTGTGTGTGTGTGTGTATACACACACACACACATATATACACACAGTAGATAATGTGTGCTTGCATTTTGCAAGTATTTTCTCTCACCTTAATATAAAGAGTAAGTACAGATTTACATGTTTTTCTTTGTGGACAATATTGGAATAAAAACATCCTCAAAAATTTATAATTGTAAAAATTTTATAGGTTTTCTTCATTTGTTACAAATACCTTACATTTCTGCAAAATATCATCTATTTAGCACCTCTAGAATTGCATTTATATAAATATCATTGTTTAAACTTTATGAATTTTCAACAGCCACAATTATAAACTTCTGAAATTTTCAAATCCAATTGTAACTGAAACACAATTCCTTAATTTTCTTATAATTTTCAGCTTTCTAGCTCAACTGAAGGTATATAAAGATTAGTCAATTTTTTTAACATTTAAGAATTTTTAACGGCCGAATAAAGATTTTTAAGTTTCTATAATTCTGATATCGTCATTTGGTAAATTCTACCGTCAGAAAAAATTTCAGCATTGTAGAACATTTAGAACTTACGCAATCATTTCGTTCTGTAAGGCATCGCGTAACTCGAATTTTGCGTAAGTCGAAAAATTATATATACATAATATTATATAGACACCTCCCTACTTACGCAAAAGGTAGGTTCCCGAAAGTCCCATGATGTTATCAATCATCAACTTAATCTGAAGATGTGGAAGGAGAAGAGATAGGCATCACATCATCGGGAACGGCATCATCTGAATCAACATCGGCGATCAAGGGGGCAGAGGAGGAGGTGGAGGGTTGAGGAGATGTGGAAGGCCTTTCAACCTTCCTTATGAACTTGTCAAGAGATGACTGGACAGTGGCCTTTTTCTTTTTTTTATAAATCTCTTTATAACATGCCAATTTTTCATCAATCCCTCTCTGCACTTTTAAAAATCGTGATGAATTAGGGTCCATCTTCTCAAATCTTGCCATTGCTGAGGATATCTCACAAAATGCAGTTGCCATCTCCTTGGTGATGAAGCGTCGTGGCTCTTCAACGGGCTCAACTTCAACTTGTTCCTGTTCTTTAATGTTTGCTGCCTATAATTCCATCAATTCTTCATTTGTTAATTCAGCTCGGTGGGCATCCAGAAGTTCTTCAATATCATTAACATCAACCTCCAGTTAAAGCTGCTCGGCAAGCTTCACAATTTCATTAGCCACGTCCTGATAACTTTTATCTTTTTCTAAACCTTTATAACTATGTACGAATTGGGGACACAAATTATTCCATACAGCATTCATACAAACTTGGCTAACTTCTTCCCATGCTTTAACAATGTTTAGGATAGACTGGTAAATGTTATAGGATTTCCAAAACTCACGTAAAGTTTGGCCTTTGTTGGTTTCTTTAATTGCCTGTGCAAATGTTCTTCTCAGATAATAGGCTTTAAATTGGCATTGACCCCCTGATCCATAGGCTGGAGGATTGATGTGGTGTTTGGGGGAAGAAACACGACTTTCACAATTTGTTGAAAGTCATCTAAATGTGCAGGATGACGAGGAGCATTATCAACGATAAGAAGAACCTTGAATGGAATGTTGTTTTCTCGGCAATATTTTTCTGAAAATTTCAGCTCTCCATCTACTGTAGTTTGGGCCAGACATTAGTCTCCTCTTATATCTTTTATCCTCCTCTGTAGGAAGAGAACATATATAATATGTGCTTGCATTCTGCAAGCACATTCAAATTTTAGCATTTTTACAGTATCGAACTATTCCCAATCGATTTTATACAAAAACGTATAACCATGTCAAATTTCAAGTTAGTATCTCATTTAGGAGTTCCTTATAATTTTTACACTCGTATGGGGCAGAAATGGAACAAAACCGTCCCTAAAAATAAGAATTTTGCTATATTTTATTTTATCTTTGGTTGCAACGAAATTTCTATAATCGTGCCAAATTTCAATTCACTAGGTCATATGGAGCTGCCTCATCTTTTTATATATATATCATACACACACACACGTGTGTATATATGTGTGTGTGTATACACACACATACACACTAGTTAATGTGCTTGCATTCTGCATGGATTTTAAATTTTTAGCATTTTAACAATTTCGAATTATTCCCAACAGATTTTGTACAAAATCATATAACCGTACCAAATTTCAAGTTCATAGCTCATTTTGAGGTGGCTTATAATTTTAATCCTCGTATGGGGAATTAATGTGGCAAAACAGCCGTTAAGATTTCGAATTTTTACAATATCGGATTTCTTCCTTCTGTTGTAACTGAAAAGCCATAATTCTACAAAATTACAAGTTTGTAGCTCATTAAGAAATGCCTTATAATTTCACACTTGTATGGGAAAGAAATGTGGCAAAACCGCCCCTAAAAATGGGAATATTTGCAATATTTTATTTTATTTTCGGTTTGAATGAAATTTCTATAATCTTGCCAAATTTCAAGTCTTTAGGTCACATGCAGCTGCCTCACCGTTTTTGTTCTCGGGGAAAAAGAGCCCCAAAAATGGGGATTATATCAGTATTGGATATCCTTCATTAGGCATAGTTTAACTTTAATGGCAAAAAATATAAGCCTCTGATTCCCATTAAAAGCTTACCCATATGAAAGCATTACGACTGTTGCCTAGGAAGCCTATTGTTAGACCCAGAAAAATTACCACTTTTTTGCTATAAAAACTATAAATTTACGCTAATTTTACTGGGATTTGAATTCTGTCTTCAAAAATGAGAAACTGCAATTTATATCCTATCCGATAGTTGAAGTCTCGAGGTCATATCTTCACTGGAAGTAATTTTAAAATGCAAATATAAAAATGTACATCGATTTACGTGTTTTCTTATGGGCAAAAAAAGGGGCCGAATTAGCTCCTCATAATTGGAATTTCGCCAGTTTCGGATTTTTCCTTTCGTTGTGTCCAAAAACCTATAATCCTACCAAATTTCAAGTTTCTAGCACATCTGGAAGTGCCTCATAATTTTGTATCCTCCTATATACACACACGCTCACACGCACACACACATACACACACATACACACACTCATACACACACCTCTCTCATACACACTCTCTCATACACACTCTCTCTCATACACACACACATACTCTCACACACACTCTCTCACACGCACACTCTCACACACACACACACACACTCTTGCACACAAACACTCACACACACACACTGTCTCACACACTCTCTCACACTCACTCACTCACTCTCACACGCACACTCTCACACTCACACTATCTCACACACACTATCTCACACTCACACTATCTCACACGCACACTCTCACACGCACACTATCTCACACGCACACTCTCTCACTCTCACACACACACTCTCACTCACACACATTCAGACGCACTCTCACTCACACACATTCAGACGCACTCTCACACACACTCTCACACACAAACTCTCACACACACACACTCTCTCGCACACACACTCTCGCACACACTCTCTCGCACACACTCTCTCGCACACACACTCTCTCACACTCTCACACACACACTCTCTCACACTCTCACACACACACTCTCTCACCCACACACTCTCTCACCCACAAACTCTCTCACACACACACTCTCACACACACACTCGCACACACTCTCTCGCACACACTCTCACCCACACACTCTCGCCCACACACTCTCTCGCACACACACTCTCTCACACTCTCTCACACTCTCTCACACTCTCTCACACTCTCTCACACTCTCTCACACTCTCTCACACACTCTCACACACACACTCTCTCACCCACACACTCTCTCACCCACACACTCTCTCACCCACACACTCTCTCACCCACACACTCTCTCACACACACACTGTCACACACACTCTCTCACACACACAATCTGTCACACACACTCTCTCACCCACACACTCTCTCACCCACACACTCTCTCACACACTCACACACACACTCTCACCCACACACTCTCTCACCCACACACTCTCTCACCCACACACTCTCTCACCCACACACTCTCTCACCCAGACACTCTCTCGCACACACACTCTCTCACCCACACACTCTCACACTCACTCACCCACACACTCTCTCGCACACACTCTCACACACACACACTCTCACACACACACACACACACACACACACACTCTCACACACACACATTCTCACAAACACTCTCACCCACACACTCTCTCACCCACACACTCTCACACACTATCACACACACACACACTCTCACCCACACACTCTCTCACACACACACACACTCTCTCGCACACACTCTCTCACACTCTCTCACACACTCTCACACACACACTCTCTCACCCACACACTCTCTCACCCACACACTCTCTCACCCACACACTCTCTCACCCACACACTCTCTCACCCACACACTCTCTCACACACACACTGTCACACACACTCTCTCACACACACTCTCTCACCCACACACTCTCTCACCCACACACACTCTCTCGCACACACTCTCTCACACTCTCTCACACACTCTCACACACACACTCTCACCCACACACTCTCTCACCCACACACTCTCTCACCCACACACTCTCTCACCCAGACACTCTCTCACCCACACACTCTCTCACCCACACACTCTCACACTCACTCACCCACACACTCTCTCGCACACACTCTCACACACACACACTCTCACACACACTCTCACACACACACTCTCACACACACACAGTCTCACACACACTCTCTCACCCACACACTCTCTCACCCACACACTCTCACACACTCTCACACACATACACTCTCACCCACACACTCACTCACCCACACACTCTCTCACACACACACTCACACACACTCTATCGCACACACTCTCTCACACTCTCTCACACACTCTCACACACACACTCTCTCACCCACACACTCTCTCGCCCACACACTCTCTCACCCACACACTCTCTCACACACACACTGGCACACACACTCTCTCACACACACAATCTGTCACACACTCTCTCACCCACACACTCTCTCACCCACACACTCTCTCACCCACACACACTCTCTCGCACACACTCTCTCACACTCTCTCACACACTCTCACACACACACTCTCACCCACACACTCTCTCACCCACACACTCTCTCACCCACACACTCTCTCACCCACACACTCTCTCACCCACACACTCTCTCACCCAGACACTCTCTCACCCACACACTCTCTCACCCACACACTCTCACACTCACTCACCCACACACACTCTCGCACACACTCTCACACACACACACTCTCACACACACACACTCTCACACACACACACACACACACACACTCTCACACACACACATTCGCACACACACTCTCTCACCCACACACTCTCTCACGCACACACTCACACACTCTCACACACACACACTCTCACCCACACACTCTCTCACCCACACACTCTCTCTCACACACACACACACACACACACTCTCTCGCACACACTCTCTCACACACTCTCACACACACACACACACACTCTCACCCACACACTCTCTCACCCACACTCTCTCATCCACACACTCTCACCCACACACTCGCTCACACACACTCTCACACACACACACTCTCACACACACACAATCTCACACACACACACTCTCACACACACACAATCTCACACACACACACTCTCACACACACACTCTCACACACACTCTCTCACCCACACACTCTCTCACCCACACACTCTCTCACCCACACTCTCTCTCACCCACACACTCTCTGACACACTCTCACACACACTCTCACACACACACATTCTCACACACACATTCTCACACACACTCTCTCACCCACACACTCTCTCACCCACACACTCTCTCACCCACACACTCTCTCACCCACACACTCTCACCCACACTCTCTCTCACCCACACACTCTCTCACACACATTCTCTCACACACTCATACACACTCTCACACTCACTCTCACACACACACTGTCACACACACTCTCACACACACACACTCTCTCACCCACACACTCTCTCACCCACACACTCTCTCACCCACACACTCTCTCACCCACACTCTCTCTCACCCACACACTCTCTCACCCACACACTCTCTCACCCACACATTCTCTCACCCACACATTCTCTCACACACACACACTCTCACCCACACACTCTCTCACCCACACACTCTCTCACCCACACATTCTCTCACCCACACATTCTCTCACACACACACACTCTCACCCACACACTCTCTCACCCACACACTCTCTCACCCACACACTCTCTCACCCACACTCTCTCTCACCCACACACTCTCTCACACACACTCACACACACACTCTCGCACACACACACTCTCGCACACACGCACTCTCGCACGCACGCACTCTCGCACGCACACACTCTCGCACACACACTCTCGCACACACACTCTCTCGCACACACACACTCTCGCACACACACACTCGCACACACACTCTCTCTCACACACACACTCTCACACACACACTCTCACACACACTCTCTCACCCACACACTCTCTCACCCACACACTCACTCACCCCCACACTCTCACACACACACACTCTCTCACCCACACACTCTCACACTCACTCACCCACACACTCTCTCACCCACACACTCTCACACTCACCCACACACTCTCTCGCACACACACACACACACACACTCACACACACACATTCTCACACACACTCTCTCACCCACACACACTCTCTCACCCACACACTCTCACTCACACACTCTCTCACACACACACACTCTCACACACACACACTCTCACACACACTCACACACACACACTCTCACACACACACTCTCACCCACACACTCTCTCACCCACACACTCTCTCACCCACACACTCTCTCACCCACACACTCTCTCACCCACACACTCTCTCACCCACACACTCTCACCCACACACTCTCTCACCCACACTCTCTCTCACCCACACACTCTCTCTCACCCACACACTCTCTCACACACACTCTCTCACACACTCAGACACAATCTCGCACTCACTCTCACACACACACACACACACTCTCACACACACACCCTCTCACCCACACACACTCTCTCCCTCACACTCTCTCACCCACACACTCTCTCACACACTCACACACACACTCTCTCACCCACACACTCTCACCCACACACTCTCTCACACACACACTCTCACACACACACACACTCTCACCCACACACTCTCTCACCCACACACTCTCTCACCCACACCCTCTCTCACCCACACACACTCTCACCCACACACTCTCTCACCCACACACTCTCTCAGCCACACACTCTCTCACCCAGACACTCTCTCACCCACACACTCTCTCACCCACACACTCTCACACTCACTCACCCACACACTCTCTCGCACACACTCTCACACTCTCACACACACACACTCTCACACACACACACTCTCACACACACATTCTCACACACACACAGTCTCACACACACTCTCTCACCCACACACTCTCTCACCCACACACTCTCACACACTCTCACACACATACACTCTCACCCACACACTCACTCACCCACACACTCTCTCACACACACACTCACACACACTCTATCGCACACACTCTCTCACACTCTCTCACACACTCTCACACACACACACTCTCTCACCCACACACTCTCTCACCCACACACTCTCTCACCCACACACTCTCTCACACACACACTGGCACACACACTCTCTCACACACACAATCTGTCACACACACTCTCTCACCCACACACTCTCTCACCCGCACACTCTCTCACCCACACACACTCTCTCGCACACACTCTCTCACACTCTCTCACACACTCTCACATACACACTCACCCACACACTCTCTCACCCACACACTCTCTCACCCACACACTCTCTCACCCACACACTCTCTCACCCAGACACTCTCTCACCCACACACTCTCTCACCCACACACTCTCACACTCACTCACCCACACACACTCTCGCACACACTCTCACACACACACACACTCTCACACACACACACTCTCACACACACACACACACACACACACTCTCACACACACACATTCGCACACACACTCTCTCACCCACACACTCTCTCACGCACACACTCACACACTCTCACACACACACACTCTCACCCACACA